>CAWUFW010001397.1:0-432500 GCA_963921515.1 Calotriton arnoldi
TCAGTAGAACTTACTGTATTCTAGACTTGATTTATATGTACCTAAGTACCTTTAGTGGTTTTCAGTTAGTCACTCACTGAGATTATCTGGTAAAACAATAGCAAGCTTGAATCCCAACCGCTGCACACCAATGTGAGAAGTTGGCCTGGTATATGCTGTCCACTAATTAAAGTGGGCACCTTGCACCAGTCCAAACGACCCTTATTGATGATTAGGTTAAAGACAACCTTATAGAAAGCTATCCTAGTGGTAGCTGTGGAGAGCAGCCTTCAGGCTAAGTCTTGAAGGAATGTAAAGCAGGTTGTTTTACCAGTATATAACCTCTTGAATGACCAAATGAAAGGAGAACCACACAAGGTATATATAAAATATATGTATTTATTACTAAACACTCTCTACTAACCTCTTTATGAGATTAGAGAACAAGGCACAGAATATTACAATACTAGAACGACAGTAAATAGCACAATACACAGTGGGCTCCAGGGGGAGACCAGACCATATACTAAGAAAGTGGTATAATAACCACGACTTGACTAGACACAGTGCCTAGAGCACGTAGAATCACTGGGACCCCAAGGAACCACCCAAGGTAGTGACACAGGGGACCCACGGAGGACGGGTGCAGTGTGGGAACACAGACGCGAGCTCCGTACAACTCTATGGGAAAGTCGCGGTTGGAATTTTAGAGTTTAAGGACACTTTGGAGAGGACTTCAAGCAAACCCAGCTAAACTTAGAAGGTTAGAAGGCCAGCACCCTTGTGAGTACCGAGGTACCCGTGTTACCTAGCCCAGGGAAGCCGGGTGCATAGGGGTCAAGTGGTGTCGGAAACCCTCGTCGTTTTCTATGGCGTGTTGCGAAGAAGAGCTGCTGCCGTGAAGAAGAAAAGTGTCCGGTGTGATCCAAGCCTGGATCGAAGATGTGAAGAACCTGAAAGCAGAGGGGACAAAGTCTGGGTCACTTCACGTGACCAGGAGCGGGGCAATCAAATGCCCACCGATGTCGGGTGCTTCAGGTGCGAAGAGGTGAAGCTTGACTCTGCAGCCACGGGGACCAGGAGATAATGACCAGGATCCGCAGGCGAGCTGTCCCACGAAGGATGTCGATTGCTGAGGGGTCAGTTTCCGGATTGGAGACCAACAAGCCTTGGCAACTGCAACCCACGCGGTCAGAGTTATGATGCTTCTGTGAGGACCAGCAAGGTCCTGGGGACTCCCCAAGCGATGGAGAGTCAGGGCACGTCTAGAGCAACCAGGGAAGCCCATTGAAAGTTAGAGTTGCCTTCTTAGGGACCCACAGGTCAACGGACCAGGGATCGCAAAGGGACCTCAAGAGGAATCGCAAAATGGTGGCCCACGGAACACTCGTTGAGTGTAGGCCAGCAATCTTTGGTGTAATTACTGCTCGGGTTTGGGGCTACAAGTCACCCAAAGCTCAGCCTCAGGGGTTGCCGGAAAGCTGATGCTTCTGCAAATAGATGCGGTATCCAGGGGTTCGGGTTGCACGGTCACCACGAGGGATACAGGCCTCAGACTTGCTGTGGGCACAGATCAACCTCCTAGACCTTGGGAACCCACCTCCTGTGCTGCACTATTCTTCGGAGTCCTCAGAAGCTTCAGAGATGCAGACCGGTCAGATGCATTAAGGGTGCCTGCCTTGCAGGGGAGTAACTCCTTTACTCCAAGGGAGATTCTTCAGTCATCCAGCGTAGTGTAGATCGTCGAAGTACTTGGTTTCTGTAGCAGAGTTTAGTCCAGGTGTAATCTAAAGTCCTGTAGCCAGGGGTTCCTACTTTATACCCAAGGAAGGGGTGGGAAAAACTCTGGGGACCCACCTATGGGAGGGTCAGGACAGATGGGTGGCTACACCCATGTCCTTTGTCCAGTTTCACACCAGAGCAGGGGCTGAGTGCCCCTGCAACCGGTTTGAGCTGGACTATGCACAGGGACACCAAATGTGCCCCCAGTGCAGACATCAAAGCACTCTTGGAGTGCACCCACCCAGCCCCAATACACTAGAGCCTGACTGAGAGGTGGTCACACCTCCCTGTGACAGGAAACCTATTGTCCAGCCTCCCCTGCCGGAGTTTCGTCCAGCAGCAGGAGGGCAGACTCGTGTCTGTGGCTGGCAGCATCCATTTTGTGATGCCAGGGCTCTGTGAAGCTGGTACCGGGTGTACCGGTGCTGTCATATTTCTCCCTCTAGAAGGGAGGAATCATACCTCCCACACCAGTACTGGTGTGGAGGTATGATTCCAAGGTGTATGACACCAAACACGACATAATTCCTTGCAGCCATTTTAAAGTTAGCATTTACCGCGAGGTTATAATGCACTTAAGAGTATATGGTTGGCTGCATCACACACAACCCCGGAACAGTGGTTCCGAAGGCTGCAGAGGGGCTCTGCTCATGCAAGGGCACCCTCTCACATAAAACCGAGCACCCTGCCTTCAGGATTGATAAGGCCTGCCATAGGGGTGACTGATAGCTTTATATGTGCAGTGATCAGGATGGATATAGTGAACCTATATCTAAGTAAGGGGTGCATGCACCACCTTACACAGGCTGCAGTAGGAGGCCTGTGGTGTCAGTTTGAATGGCCTCTCTGGGGTGGCATAATACATGCTGCAGCCCCTAGGAGGCCTCGGGGGACCTATGCCCTGGGTACATAGTATACCATATACTAGAAACTTATAAGGGTACCCCAGAATCCAATATGGAGTGTACCTAAAGTACATGCAATCAATTTAGGGAGTAAGCAGGTAGGCTGGGGTCCTGAATAGCAGGATCCCAGACAAACTAAGTCAAAAACCAGCAAAACACCAGGAAAAAAGTGGGGGCAACCATGCAGTCAGATTCTACCTTCCTACAGTGGTGGTATTGGTGGTGGTATTGGTGGTGGTGGTATTGGTGGTGGTATTGGTGGTGATGGTGGAATTGGCGGTGGTGGTATTGGTGGAAGTGATGTATTGGTGGTATTGGTGGTGGTAGTGGTGGTGGTATTGGTGGTGGTATTAGTGGTGGTAGTGGAATTGGTGGTGGTATTGGTATTGGTGGTGGTGGTATTGGTGGTGGTGGTATTGGTGATGGTGGTATTGGTGGTATTGCTAGTGGTATTGGTATTGGCGGAGGTATTGGTATTGGTGGTGGTGGTATTGGATTGGTGGTGGTGGTATTGGTGGTGGTATTGGTGGTGGTGGCATTGATGCTGGTATTAGTGGTGGTGGTATTGGTGGTGGTGTTGGTGGTGGTGGTATTGGTGGTGGTGGTGGTGGTTGGTGGTGGTGGTATTGGTGGTGGTGGTATTTGTGGTGGTGGTATTGGTGGTGGTGGTATTGATGGTGGTATTGGTGGTGGTGGACGTGGCGGTATTGATGATGGTGGTGGTGGTATTGGTGGTGGTGGTATTGGTGGTGATGGTAGTACCGGTGGTGGTGGCATTGGTGGTGGTGGTGGTGGTATTGGTGGTGGTGGTGGTATTGGTGGTTGTGGTATTGGTGGTGGTGGTGGTGGTATTGGTAGTGGTGGTGGTGGTATTGGTGGTGATATTGGTGGTGGTGGTATTGGTGATGGTATTGGTGGTGGTATTGGTGATGGTGGTATTGGTGGTGGTATTGTTGGTGGTAGTGGTGGTATTGTTGGTGGTAGTGGTGGTGGTGGTATTGGTGGTGGTGGTATTGGTGGTGGTGATATTGGTGGTATTGGTGGTGGTGGTGGTATTGGTGGTGGTGGTATTAGTGGTGTTATTGGAGGTGGTATTGGTGTTGGTGTTGGTGTTGGTATTGGTGGTGGTATTGCTGGAGGTATTGGTGGTATTAGTGGTGGTGGAGGTATTGGTGGTGGTGATATTGGTGGTGGTGGTATTGGTGGTAGTGGTATTGGTGGTGGTGTTATTGGTGGTGGTATTGGTATTGGTGGAGGTATTGGTGGTGGTTTTGGTATTGGTGGTGGTAGTATTGGTGGTGGTATTGGTGGTGTTGGTATTGCTGGTGGTATTGGTGGTGGTGGTGGTATTGGTTGTATTGGTGGTGGTGGTGGTACTGGTGGTGGTATTGGATGTGGTGGTAATGGTGGTGGTGGTATTGGTGGCGGTATTGGTGATATTGGTGGTGGTGGTATTGGTGGTGGTGGTGGTGGTAATGGTATTGGTGGTGGTATTGGTGGCGGGGGAGGTGGGGGTGGTGATGGTATTGGTGGTGGTATTGGTGGTGGTGGTGGTATTGGTGGTGGTGGTATTGGTGGTGGTGGTGGTATTGGTAGTGGTGGTGGTATTGGTGGAATTGGTGGTGGTGGTATTGGTGATGGTATTGGTGGTGGTTGTATTGGAGATGGTGGTATTGTGGTGGTGGTGTTTGTGGTGGTACTGGTGGTGGTGGTGGTATTGGTGGTTGTGGTATTGGTGCTGGTATTGGTGGTGTTAGTATTGGTGGTGGTATTGGTGGTGGTGGTATTGGTGGTGGTGTTGGTATTGGTGATATTGGTGGTGGTATTGGTGGTGGTGGTATTGGTGGTGGTGGTATTGGTGGTAGTGGTGTTGGTGGTGTGTGGTGGTGGTGGTATTGATATTGGTGGTGGTATTGGTGGTGGTGGAGGTGGCAGTATTGATGATGGTGGTGGTGGTATTGGTGGTGGTGGTGGTATTGGTGGTGATGGTGGGACTGGTGGTGGTGGTGGTGGTGGTTTTGGTGGTGTTGATATTGGTGGTGGTGGTATTGGTGGTGGTGGTGGTATTGGTGGTAGTGGTGGTATTGGTGGTTGTGGTATTGGTGGTGGTTGTGGTATTGGTGGTGGTGGTATTGGTGGTGGTATTGGTGGTGGTGGTATTGGTGATGGTATTGGTGGTGGTATTGGTGATGGAGGTATTGGTGGTGGTGGTATTGGTAGTGGTGGTGGTGGTATTGGTGGTGGTGGTATAGGTGGTGGTGGTGGTATTGGTTGTGGTGATATTGGTGGTATTGGTGGTTGTGGTGGTATTGGTGGTGGTGGTATTAGTGATGTTATTGGTGGTGGTATTTGCGGTGGTATTGGTGGTGGTATTGGTGGTGGTGGTGGTATTGGTGGTATTGGTGGTGGTGGTATTTGTATTGGGGCTGGTGGTGGTATTGGTGGTATTGGTGGTAGTGGTATTGGTGGTGGTATTGGTATTGGTGGAGGTATTGGTGGTGGTTCTGTTAATGGTGGTGGTAGTATTGGTGGTGGTATTGGTGGTGTTGGTATTGGTGGTGGTATTGGTGGTATTGGTGGTGGTATTGGTGGTGGTGGTATTGGTGGTGGAGGTATTGATGGTGGTATTTGTGGTGGTGGTAGTGCTGGTAGTGGTGGTATTGGTGGTTGTGATATTGGTGGTGGTGGTATTGGTATTGGTGGTGGTATTGTTATTGGTGATGGTATTGATGGCGGTGGAGGTGGTGGTGGTGGTATTGGTGGTGGTGGTGGTATTGGTGGTGGTATTGGTGGTGGTGGTGGTGGTTGTGGTATTGGTGGTGGTGGTGGTGGTATTGGTAGTGGTGGTGGTATTGGTGGTGGTAGTATTGGTGGTGGTGGTATTGGTGATGGTATTGGTGGTGGTTGTATTGGTGATGGTGGTATTGTGGTGATGGTATTGGTGGTGGTACTGGTGGTGGTGGTGGTATTGATGGTGGTGATATTGGTGGTATTGGTGGTGGTATTGGTGGTGGTGGTATTAGTGGTGGTTGCGGTATTGGTGGTGGTGGTATTGGTGGTGGTGGTATTGGTGGTCGTGGTGGTATTGGTGGTCGTGGTATTGGTGGTGGTATTGGTTGTGGTGGTATTGGTGGTGGTGGTGGTATTGGTATTGGTAGTGGTATTGGTGGTGGTGGAGGTGGTGGTATTGAGGGTGGTGGTGGTGGTGGTATTGGTGGTGGTGGTGGTATTGGTATTGGTGGTGGTATTGGTGGTGGTGGAGGTGGTGGTATTGATGGTGGTGGTGGTGGTGGTATTGGTGGTGGTTGTATTGGTGGTGGTTGTATTGGTGATGGTGGTATTGTGGTGATGGTATTGGTGGTGGTACTGGTGGTGGTGATATTGGTGGTATTGGTGGTGGTGGTGGTATTGGTGGTGGTGGTGGTCGTATTGGTGGTTGTGGTATTGGTGGTGGTGGTGGTGGTATTGGTAGTGGTGGTGGTATTGGTGGTGGTAGTATTGGTGGTGGTGGTATTGGTGATGGTATTGGTGGTGGTTGTATTGGTGATGGTGCTATTGTGGTGATGGTATTGGTGGTGGTACTGGTGGTGGTGGTGGTATTGATGGTGGTGATATTGGTGGTATTGGTGGTGGTATTGGTGGTGGTGGTATTAGTGGTGGTTGCGGTATTGGTGGTGGTGGTATTGGTGGTCGTGGTATTGGTGGTATTGGTGGTCGTGGTATTGGTAACGGTATTGGTGGTGGTGGTGGTATTGGTATTGGTAGTGGTATTGGTGGTGGTGGAGGTGGTGGTATTGATGGTGGTGGTATTGGTGGTGGTGGTGGTATTGGTATTGGTGGTGGTATTGGTGGTGGTGGAGGTGGTGGTATTGATGGTGGTGGTGGTGGTGGTATTGGTGGTGGTTGTATTGGTGGTGGTTGTATTGGTGATGGTGGTATTGTGGTGATGGTATTGGTGGTGGTACTGGTGGTGGTGGTATTGATGGTGGTGATATTGGTGGTATTGGTGGTGGTGGTGGTATTGGTGGTGGTGATATTAGTGGTGGTTGCGGTATTGTTGGTGGTGGTACTGGTGGACGTGGTATTGGTGGTCATGGTGGTATTGGTGGTCGTGGTATTGGTGGTGGTATTGGTTGTGGTGGTATTGGTGGTGGTGGTGGTGGTATTGGTATTGGTGGTGGTATTGGTGGTGGTGGAGGTGGTGGTATTGATGGTGGTGGTGGTATTGGTGGTGGTATTGGTGGTGGTGGTGGTACTGGTCATGGTATTGGTGGTGGTGGTATTGGTGGTGGTGGTACTGCAGCCTGTGTAAGGTGGTGCATGCACCCCTTACTGAGATATAGGTTCCCTATATCTCTCCATATCACTGCACATGTAAACCTATCAGTCACCCCTATGGCAGGCCTTAACAATCCTGAAGGCAGGGTGCTGGGTTTCATGTGAGAGAGGGCTCATGCATGAGCAGAGCCCCTCTGAGGCTTTCGGAATCTTCATTCCGGGGTTGTTTGTGATGCAGCCAGACCATATACTCTTACGTGCATTATAACCTCGCTGTAAATGCTAACTTTGAAATGGCTGCATGGAAACATGTTGTGTTTGGTGTCAAACACCTTGGAATCATACCTCCACCCCAGTATTGGGGTGGGAGGTACGATTCCACCCTACTAGAGGGAGAAACATGGCACCACCGGTACACCCGGTACCAGCTTAACAGAACCCTGGCATCACAAAATGGATGCTGCAGCCACAGACAGAGTCTGCCCTCCTGCTGCTGGATGAAACTGCAACAGGGGAGGCCTGGACAATAGGCTTCCTGTCACAGGGAGGTGTGACCACCTCCCAGACAGGCTCTAGTGTATTGGGGCTGGGTGGGTGCACTCCAAGAGTGCTTTGAAGTCTGCACTGGGGGCACATTTGATGTCCCTGTGCATAGTCCAGCTCAAACCGGTTGCAGGGGCTGCCAGCCCCTGCTCTGGCGTGAAACTGGACAAAGGAAATGGGTGTAGCCACCCCTCTTTCCTGACCCTCCCATAGGTGGGTCCCCAGAGTTTGTCCCACCCCTTCCTTGGGTATAAAGTAGGAACCCTGACTACAGGACTTTAGATTACACCTGGACTAAACTCTGTTACAGAAAGCAAGTACTTCGACGATCTACACTACGCTGGATGACTGAAGAATCTCCCTTGGAGTAAAGGAGTTACTCCCCTGCAAGGCAGGCACCTTTAACGCAACTGACCGGTTGCCATCTCTGAAGCTCCTGCGGACTCCGAAGAATATTGCCACACAGGAGGTGGGTTTTCCGAGGTCTTAGAGGTCGATCTGTGCCCACAGCAAGTCTGAGGCCTGTATCCCTCATGGTGACCGTGCAACCCGACCATCTGGGCACCGCGTCCATTTGCAGAAGCCTCAGCTTTCCGGCGACCCCTGAGGCTGAGCTTTGGGTTACTTGTAGCCCTGACCCCGAGCAGTAATTGCACCGAAGATTGCAGGCCTACACTCAACGAGTGTTCCGTGGGCCGCCATTTTGTGATTCCTTTTGAGGTCCCTTTGCGATCCCTGGTCCGTTGACCTGTGGGTCCCCAAGAAGGCAACTCTCACTTTTATTGGGCTTCTCTGATTGCTGCAGACGTGCCCTGACTCTCCCTTGCTTGGGGAGTCCCCAGGACCTTGCTGGTCTGCACAGAAGCATCTTTTCTCTTCCTGCGTGGGTTGCTGTTGCCAAGGCTTGTTGTGGTAAATCCGATCACCGACACCCCAGCACTCAACATCCTTTCTGGGACAGCTCGAATCCGGCTCCTGGTCATCCTCGACATCTCAGGGACCCCGTGGCTGCAGAGTCAAGCTTCACCTCTTCGCACCTGAAGCACCCGACATCGGTGGGCATTCGATTGCTCCGCTCCTGGTAGCTGGCTAGTGTCCCAGACTCTGTCCTCTCTGCTTCAGGTTCTTCACAGCTTCGATCCAGGCTTGGATCAACCTGGACACTTTTCTTCTTCACGGCAGCAGATCGCCATTGAAATCGACGATGATTCCCGACACCCTTTGACACCTATGCACCCGGCTTCCCTGGGTGAGGTAATTCGAGTACTCTGTTGCTCACGTGGGGGTTGGCCCTAGAACCCCTTAAGTCTAAAGGGGTTTGCTGAAAGTCCTTTCCTAAGTGTCCTTTATCTTTAAAATTCCAACCGCGACTTTCCGCATTGAATCCTACGGCGCTCGCGGCTGTGTTCTCACACTGCACACGTCCCCCGTGGGTCTCCTGTGTCACTACCTTGGGTGGTTCCTTGGGGTCCCAGCGATTCTACGTGCTCTAGGCACTGTGTCTAGTCAAGTCGTGGTTCTTATACCACTTTCTTAATATATGGTTTGGTCCCCCCCTCTGGGGCCCATTGTATATTGTGCTATTTACTGTTGTTTTAATACTGTGATATTGTGTATCTTGGACTCTAATCTCATAAAGAGATTAGTAGTGAGTGTTTAGAAATAAATACATATATTTTATATATATCTTGTGTGGTTCTCCTTTCATTTGGTCATTCAAGAGGTTATAATCTGGTTAACCAAGCTGCTTTACACTCCTTCAAGACTTAGCCTGAAGGCTGCTCTCCACAGCTACCACTAGGATAGCTTTCTATAAGGTTGTCTTTAAACCTAATCATCAATAAGGGTCGTTTGGACTGGTGCAAGGTGCCCACTATAACTAGTGGACAGCATATGCCAGGCCAACTTCTCACATTGGTGTGCAGCGGTTGGATTCAAGCTTGCTATTGTTTTACCAGATAATCTCTTTGAGTGACTAACTGAAAACCACTATAGGTACATAGGTACATATAAATCAAGTCTAGAATACAGTAAGTTCTACTGAACTTAGAGTTGTGTGTCAAGGGCTTAGCACACCCTTTCTACAACTCAAGAGAATTTAGTAGGCCCCACTAGAGTAGGTAGGTGCATACACCACACCACACTAGTCATGTCTTCAAGGGCAGAAACCAGTGGGTCTCTCCCAACTAAGTATGACCAGGTCTCATACCAGGAATTGAGGACTATGTGTGCCTCAAGGAAATTGAAGACAGGGAAAAGCCCATCCACACAACATCTCATACAGTTGTTGCTAGCAGATGACCTCAGAAAGACTCCAGGGTCTGATGAGGTTGGCAGAGGGGGTGGGGCAGCTGAAGAGGAAAGGCCAGGTAGTGAACACTACTATGACCCAGACTCTGATGCTGGCCAGGGGGATCAAAATGATTCCAACCTGGAAAATCCAATTCTTCCTGAAGGTGAGGAAGGAGACCCCAGTGGGGTTCTCTTTACCCCACCTGGAAGGGTTAATAGTCTACCAAGAAGATCAAGATCTCCTTCTCAGGAATCTAATCATTCGGGTACTTCTATAGGGTCCTCTGCTTCTCATAAAAGGGAATCCTCTTATGAGAAGAAATGCCAACTGCTTGAGTTTGAGAGACCTAAGCTCAGAATCAAGAGAGAGCAATTGGCCTTAGACAGGGAATCCCTGGAGCTTCAGAAAGCTTCTAGAAAGTTGGGGCTAGAGCCCCATGGTGGCAGCAACAGTGTCCCTAGAGTTAGAGAACATACTCATGACCATAGGAACCTGAGCAAGATTGTCCCTCCCTACCAGAGTGGGGATGACATCCACAAATGGATAACTGCACTGGAGAGGGCCTGTAAAGTACAGAGGTTCCCTCAGGAGCAGTGGGCAGCAATCTTGTGGCTCTCCTTTGCAGACAAAGGTAGAGATAAGCTCCTCACTGTTAGAGAAGAGGATGCTGATAATTATACAGTCCTGAAGAGTGCTCTGATTGATGGGTTTGGCCTAACCACTGAACAATACAGGTTAAAGTTCAGAGACACCCAAAAGGCACAGACTCAGGACTGTGTTGACTTTGTAGATTGTGCTACTAAGGCCCTGGAAGGTTGGATACATAGCAACAAGGTGCATGACTTTTTAGGATTGTACAATTTGATTATGAGGGAGCAGATCGTTAATAATTGTCAAAACCAGCTTTTACACCAGTACCTGGTGGACTCTGATCTGACCTCTCCCCAAGAATTGGGAAAGAAGGCAGACAAATGGGTCAGAACCAGAGTAAAGACCAAGAATCAGGGTGGTGACCAGAAGAAAGATTCTTCCAAGAACCAAGAGAAAGGTGGGGATAAATCAAAAGACAAATCCCCTACAGGGCCCCAAAAGTCCTCTTCTGGGGGTGGGTCCCAAACTCCTTCCTCCCCTGAAAAGAAACCTTATTGCCATATATGTAAGAAGCCTGGCCACTGGAAAAATGACCCCAGTTGCCCTAAGGCCAGCAATAAGGAAAATGTTCCTCCCAGCAATACTACCACTCCTCCTGGTACTACAAGTAGTAATCCCCCAGGTGGTAGTAATGCACCCAAAAAGTTAGGTGGGTTGGTATGGGGAACTGAGGTGGACCCCAGCTTATCAAGGTCCTCCTCCCAGGCCTCCCTAATCTGTGATGGTGGCATGGGATTTGCCACTTTTACTATGAGTCCCAATACTTTGGGCAAGTACACACAGGAGCCCATAATAAATGGTCAGAAAGCTGTGGCACTCAGGGACACAGGGGCTAGTGTCACCATGGTGACAGGGAAACTAGTCCCCCCTCAACAGCTTTTACCTGAGTTCAAGTACCAGGTGACCAACATTGATGGTATCAGCACAGATCATCGCATGGCCATAGTCAATCGCAGCTGGGGAGGGGTCACTGGCCCAAAGAGAGTGGCAGTGTCCCCAAACTTGCCTGTAGATTGCCTGTTGGGCAATGATCTGGAGGTTTCAGCCTGGGCTGAAGTGGAATACCAGGCCCATTTAAAAATGTTGGGCCTCTCTGAGAAGGTTGGTGGGGCTGTTAGGGCCTCAGCCCCATCCCAGGGAAATTTTGGAGAAGTGGAGCCTGAAAGAATGGCCCACTCTACTCCACAAGAGAGCAGAAGGGTTGAAGAAAAGTCTTCTTCCCCCCAGACTATAGGTAAGGGTCAGCTTCCTCAGGGAACTGATCCTACCCCTAGTGAAGGAACTGCCCCAGAGGTGGTCAGGCCTGGCCTGGCAATACCCCTGATGGCAGGGGACCCTTCCAAGCTGGTACCCAGTCTAGAGCAGGTATCCTGCCCCTCTCTACCCTACCTCACCCAGCCTAGGGCTGCAGAGGTCAGGGAGGTCAGTGGACCCCTTAGGGCCCATTGTCCAGAGGAACCCCCTCATCCACGGATTAGGGGCACCCAGTCTAGTAGCCCTAGCCAGGTGAAAATTCCTCAACCCCCTGAGGGATCCCTCTTACCATTGGATAGGGACCTCCCCCAGATGGATTCTGTTGGGCAAAGGCAAACCTGGGACCAAGTGGTTCCAAACCTACCATGTCCCTCCAGTGTTCCAACCAAAGGGACCCAACCCCCAGCTGTAGGCAGCCAGAGGTTGACCCTTAGGGCCAGATACAACTCAGTCATGGAAAGAAAGGCCTCCATGGTGACCAGTGATCTGAGGAAGCTGAGGCCAACTTTATTAGGGCCTCACTTCTCTACTCAGACACCCCACCAGCCTTTTACTTTGCCAAAACACACCACAGGTAGTAATTCCAAATGGTGGAGATCATCCCATACCCTTGGGGTTAAGGATTGCTTAGTGGACCATAAGACAGGGGGTAACCATGCTAGTGCAGGTTCTTCCTTATATGGCCACTTAGTCAATAAAGGCTCAACTGGGCAAGGTTAGCCTGATCTCCTTTCGTTTGGGGGGGTTATGTAGGAAGGTGGAATCTGACTGCATGGTTGCCCCCACTTTTTTTCTGGTGTTTTGCTGGTTTTCGACTTAGTTTGGCTGGGATCCTGCTATTCAGGACCCCAGCCTATCTGCTTTCCCCTTAAATTGATGCATGTATTTTAGGTACACTCCAGATTGGATTCTGGGGTACCCTTATAAGTCCCTAGTATATGGTATACTATGTACCCAGGGCATAGGTACCCCAGAGGCCTCCCAGGGGCTGCAGCATGTATTATGCCACCCCTGAGAGGCCATTCAAACTAACACCACAGGTCTGCTACTGCAGCCTGTGTAAGGTGGTGCATGCACCCTTACTGAGATATAGGTTCCCTATATCTCTCCATATCACTGCACATGTAAACCTATCAGTCACCCCTATGGCAGGCCTTAACAATCCTGAAGGCAGGGTGCTGGGTTTCATGTGAGAGGGTGCTCATGCATGAGCAGAGCCCCTCTGCAGCTTTCGGAATCTTCATTCCGGGGTTGTTTGTGATGCAGCCAGACCATATACTCTTAAGTGCATTATAACCTCGCGGTAAATGCTAACTTTGAAATGGCTGCATGGAAACATGTTGTGTTTGGTGTCAAACACCTTGTAATCATACCTCCACCCCAGTACTGGGGTGGGAGGTATGATTCCACCCTACTAGAGGGAGAAACATGGCACCACTGGTACACCCGCTACCAGCTTGACAGAACCCTGGCATCACAAAATGGATGCTGCAGCCACAGACACGAGTCTGCCCTCCTGCTGCTGGACGAAACTCCGGCAGGGGAGGCCTGGACAATAGGTTTCCTGTCACAGGGAGGTGTGGCCACCTCCCAGACAGGCTCTAGTGTATTGGGGCTGGGTGGGTGCACTCCAAGAGTGCTTTGAAGTCTGCACTGGGGGCACATTTGGTGTCCCTGTGCATAGTCCAGCTCAAACCGGTTGCAGGGGCTGCCAGGCCCTGCTCTGGCATGAAACTGGACAAAGGCATTGGGTGTAGCCACCCCTCTTTCCTGACCCTCCCATAGGTGGGTCCTCAGAGTTTGTCCCACCCCTTCCTTGGGTATAAAGTAGGAACCCTGACTACAGGACTTTGGATTACACCTGGACTAAACTCTGTTACAGAAACCAAGTACTTCGACGATCTACACTACGCTGGATGACTGAAGAATCTCCCTTGGAGTAAAGGAGTTACTCCCCTGCAAGGCAGGCACCTTTAACGCAACTGACCGGTTGGCATCTCCAAAGCTCCTGCAGACTCCGAAGAATATTGCCACACAGGAGGTGGGTTTTCCAAGGTCTTAGAGGTCGATCTGTGCCCACAGCAAGTCTGAAGCCCGTATCCCTCGTGGTGACCGTGCAACCCGACCCCCTGGGCACCGCGTCCATTTGCAGAAGCATTAGCTTTCCGGCAACCCCTGAGGCTGAGCTTTGGGTTATTTGACCCCGAGCAGTAATTACACCGAACATTACAGGCCTACACTCAACGAGTGTTCCGTGGGCCGCCATTTTGTGATTCCTCTTGAGGTCCCTTCGCGATCCCTGGTCCGTTGACCTGTGGGTCCCCAAGAAGGCAACTCTCACTTTTATTGGGCTTCCCTTGATGCTCAAGATGTGCCCTGACTCTTCCTCACTTGGGGAGCCCCCAGGACCTTGCTGGTCCGCACAGAAGCATCTTTTCTCTTCCTGCATGGGTTGCTGTTGCCAAGGCTTGTTGTGGTCAATACAATCACTGACATCCCAGCACTCGACATCCTTTGTGGGACAGCTCGAATCCGGCTCCTGGTTGTCCTCGACATCTCAGGGACCCCGTGGCTGCAGAGTCAAGCTTCACCTCTTTGCACCTGAAGCATCCGACATCGGTGGGCATTCGATTGCTCTGCTCCTGGTCACTGGCTAGTGACCCAGACTCTGTCCCCTCTGCTTTCAGGTTCTTCACAGCTTCGATCCAGGCTTGGATCAACCCGGACACTTTTCTTCTTCATGGCAGCAGCACTTTGCAGCAGATCGCCATTGAAATCGACGATGATTCCCGACACCCTTTGACACCTATGCACCCGGCTTCCCTGGGTGAGGTAACTCGAGTACTCCGGTGCTCACGTGGGGGTTGGCCCTAGAACCCCTTAAGTCTAAAGGGGTTTGCTGAAAGTCCTCTCCTAAGTGTCCTTTATCTTTAAAATTCCAACCGCGACTTTCCGCATTGAATCCTATGGCGCTCGCGGCTGTGTTCTCACACTGCACACGTCCCCCGTGGGTCTCCTGTGTCACTACCTTGGGTGGTTTCTTGGGGTCCCAGTGATTCTACGTGCTCTAGGCACTGTGTCTAGTCAAGTCGTGGTTCTTATACCACTTTCTTAATATATGGTTTGGTCCCCCTCTGGGGCCCATTGTATATTGTGCTATTTACTGTCGTTTTAATACTGTGATATTGTGTATCTTGGACTCTAATCTCATAAAGAGATTAGTAGTGAGTGTTTAGAAATAAATATATATATTTTATATATATCTTGTGTGGTTCTCCTCTCATTTGGGCATTCAAGAGGTTATAATCTGGTAAACCAAGCTGCTTTACACTCCTTCAAGACTTAGCCTGAAGGCTGCTCTCCACAGCTACCACTAGGATAGCTTTCTATAAGGTTGTCTTTAAACCTAATCATCAATAAGGGTCGTTTGGACTGGTGCAAGGTGCCCACTTTAACTAGTGGATAGCATATGCCAGGCCAACTTCTCACAGTAGTGGTGGTGGTATTGGTGGTGGTGTTGGTATTGGTGGTGGTGTTGGTATTGGTGGTTGTGCTATTGATGGTGGTATTGGTGGTGATGGTATTGGTGGTGGTGGGATTGGTGATGGTGGTATTGGTGGTGGTGGTATTGGTGGTGGTGGTATTGGTGGTGGTGGTAGTGGTGGTATTGGTGGTGGTGGTATTGGTGGTGGTGATATTGGTGGTGGTGGTGGTATTGGTGGTGGTATTAGTGATGGTATTGGTGGTGGTATTGGTGGTATTGGTAGTTGTGGTGGTATTGGTGGTATTGGTGGTGGTGGTATTGGTATTGGTGGTGGTAGCATTGGTGGTGGTGGTATTGGTGGTGGTGGTATTGGTGGTGGTATTGGCATTGACGGAGGTGTTGGTATTGGTGGTGGTTTTGGTATTGGTGGTGTTGGTATTGGTGGTGGTATTGGTGGTGGTGGTATTGGTGGTGGTGGTGGTATTGGATGTGGTGGTATTGGATGTGGTGGTATTGGTGGTGGTGGTATTGGTGGTGTTGGTATTGGTGGTGTGGTGGTATTGGTGGTGGTGGTGGTATTGTTGGTGGTTGTATTATTGGTGGTGGTGGTATTGGTGGTGGTGGTGGTATTGGTGGTGGTGGTATAGGTGGTGTGTTGGTGGTGGTGGTGGCATTGGTGGTCGTATTGATGGTGGTGGTATTGGTGGTGGTACTGGTGGTGGTATTGGTGGTGGTGGTATTGGTGATGGTATAGGTGGTGGTGGTATTGGTGATGGTGGTATTGGTGGTGGTGGTATTGGTGGTGGTAGTGGTGGTGGTATTGGTGGCGGTCGTATTGGTGGTGGTGATATTGGTGGTACTGGTGGTGGTGGTGGTATTGGTGCTGGTGGTATTAGTAGTCGTATTGGTGGTGGTATTGGTGGTGGTATTGGTGGTGGTATTGGTGGTATTGGTGATGGTGGTATTGGTGGTGGTGGTATTGGTGGTATTGGTGTTGGTCGTAGTATTGGGGGTGGTGATATTGGTGGTATTGGCTGTGGTATTGGTGGTGGTGGTATTGGTGGTGGTGGTATTGGTGTTGGTGGTGGTGGTATTGGTGGTGGTGGTGGTACTGGTATTGGTGGTGGTGTTATTGGTGATGGTATTGGTATTGGTGGAGGTGGTGGTGGTATTGGTGGTGGTGGTATTGGTGGTGGTAGTGGTGGTGGTATTGGTGGTATTGGTGGTTGTGCTATTGGTGGTGGTATTGGTGGTGGTGGTATTGGTGATGGTATTGGTGATGGTATTGGTGGTGGTGGTATTGGTGGTGGTAGTTGTGGTATTGGTGGTGGTGGTATTGGTGGTGGTGATATTGGTGGTATTGGTGGTGGTGGTGGTATTGGTGGTGGTATTAGTGGTGGTATTGGTGGTATTGGTAGTGGTGGTGGTATTGGTGGTGGTGGTATTGGTATTGGTGGTGGTGGTGGCATTGGTGCTGGTGGTATTGGTGGTGGTGTTATTCGTGGTGGTATTGGTATTGACGGAGGTGGTGGTATTGGTGGTGGTATTGGTAGTGGTGGTATTGGTGGTGGTGGTGGTATTGGTGGTGGTATTGGTGGTGTTGGTATTGGTGGTATTGGTGGTGGTGGTATTGGTGGTGGTGGTATTGGTGGTGGTAGTTGTGGTATTGGTGGTGGTGGTATTGGTGGTGGTGATATTGGTGGTATTGGTGGTGGTGGTGGTATTGGTGGTGGTATTAGTGGTGGTATTGGTGGTGGTATTGGTGGTATTGGTAGTGGTGGTGGTATTGGTGGTATTGGTGGTGGTGGTATTGGTATTGGTGGTGGTGGTGGCATTGGTGCTGGTGGTATTGGTGGTGGTGTTATTCGTGGTGGTATTGGTATTGACGGAGGTGGTGGTATTGGTGGTGGTATTGGTAGTGGTGGTATTGGTGGTGGTGGTGGTATTGGTGGTGGTATTGGTGGTGTTGGTATTGGTGGTGGTGGTATTGGTGGTGGTGGTATTGGTGGTGGTGGTGGTATTGGTGGTGTTTGTATAGGTGGTGTGTTGGTGGTGGTGGTGGTATTGGTGGTGGTATTGATGGTGGTGGTGGTGGTATTGGTGGTGGTGGTGGTACTGGTGGTGGTGGTATTGGTGGTATTGGTGGTGGTGATGGTATTGGTGGTGGTGGTATTGGTGGTGGTGGTATTGGTGGTTGTGGTATTGGTGGTGGTATTGGTGGTGGTATTGGTGGTGGTACTGGTGGTGGTATTGGTGGTGGTGGTATCGGTGATGGTATAGGTGGTGGTGGTATTGGTGATGGTGGTATTGGTGGTGGTGGTATTGGTGGTGGTAGTGGTGGTGGTATTGGTGGTGGTGGTATTGGTGGTGTTGGTGGTGGTGATATTGGTGGTGGTGGTATTGGTGCTGGTGGTATTAGTGGTGGTATTGGTGGTGGTGGTGGTATTGGTGGTATTGGTGATGGTGGTATTGGTGGTGGTGGTATTGGTGGTGGTAGTGGTGGTGGTATTGGTGGTGGTGGTATTGGTGGTATTGGTGGTGGTGGTGGTAGTATTGGTGGTGGTGATATTGGTGGTATTGGTGGTGGTGGTATTGGTGGTGGTGGTATTGGTATTGGTGGTGGTGGTATTGGTGGTGGTGGTGGTATTGGTGGTGGTGGTGGTATTGGTATTGGTGGTGGTGTTATTGGTGATGGTATTGGTATTGGTGGAGGTGGTGGTATTGGTGGTGGTTGTGGTATTGGTGGTGGTATTGGTGGTGTTGGTATTGGTGGTGGTGGTGGTATTGGTGGTATTGGTGGTGGTGGTGGTATTGGTGGTGGTGGTATTGGATGTGGTGGTGGTGGTATTTGTGGTGGTGGAGGTGGTGGTATTGATGGTGATGGTGGTATTGGTGGTGGTGGTGTTCGTGGTGGTGGTATTGGGTGTGGTGTTGGTGGTGGTGGTATTGGTGGTGGTGGAGGTGGTGGTACTGGTGGTGGTATTGGTGGTGGTGGTATCGGTATTGGTGGTGGTATTAGTGGTGTTGATGGTGGTGGTGGTATTGGTGGTGGTGGTATTGGTGGTGGTGGTGGTATTGGTGGTGGTATTGGCAGTGGTGGTGGTGGTATTGGTGGTGGTATTGGTGGTGGTTGTTTTGTTGTGGTGGTGTTGTTGTTAATGAAACAGGCTTTTGAAAACAACCCATTAGGTGGCTTTAGTACAGATGACATGTAACACAGATGTGCTGTTGTCAGCTTTAACCCATTAGCACAGGATTATGTGCTACCTGGAATTCACATGACTTAATTCGCTAATCATTTCATTTCTAAATCCATTTTACTTGTGGGGAGGGAGGATGAAACAGACACGAGATAATGCTGGGTTAAAGTGATTGAAAGCAGGTCCCATGTAACAACCGAAGTAAAAGGGCCAGTCGCCATGGGAGGGTACAAATGGAGACAAGGCCGTACTAAGGAGGGACTAACAAGCCTATTAACGAGTCCGAAGGCAGCATTTACGAAAGACAATGACACAAACCAATGAAAAATATGGGAGGAGAGTGGGCACAGCTTCTCTCCCATACTCTACTACAGCATGCGCGCTGCCGCTAGACTCGACCTAAAAATCCATACTGGGATGGAAAAGAGGATAACAGTGTGATATGTCCATGCCAACTGACTTTTTAAGCCAATAGTGCGAAAAGGAGTTCTGGGTCTTGCAGCTTTGGTTTCCATATGGGCAAATTTGGGTCATTTGATCCCTTCTATAAAATATGTTTTCCAAAACTTCAATTCAAAGCAAGCTTAGAAGTCTGGGTGGTATTGGTGGTGGTGGTGGTGGTATTGCTGGTGGCTGTGGTATTGGTGGTGGTGGTGGTATTGGTGGTGGTGGTATGGGTGGTGTGTTGGTGGTGGTGGTGGTGGTATTGGTGGTGGTATTGATGGTGGTGGTGGTGGTATTGGTAGTGGTACTTGTGGTGGTGGTATTGGTGGTATTGGTGGTGGTGGTAGAATTGGTGGTTGTGGTATTGGTGGTGGTATTGGTGGTGGTACTGGTGGTGGTATTGGTGGTGGTGGTATTGGTGATGGTGGTATTGGTGGTGGTGGTATTGGTCGTGATAGTGGTGGTGGTATTGGTATTGGTGGTGGTGATATTGGTGGTACTGGTGGTGGTATTGGTGCTGGTGGTATTAGTGGTGGTATTGGTGGTGGTATTGGTGGTGGTATTGGTGGTGGTGGTGGTATTGGTGGTATTGGTGATGGTGGTATTGCTGGTGGTGGTATTGGTGGTATTGGTGGTGGTGGTGGTAGTATTGGGGGTGGTGATATTGGTGGTATTGGCTGTGGTATTGGTGATATTGGTGGTATTGGTGGTGGTGGTATTGGTGGTGGTGGTATTGGTATTGGTGGTATTGGTGGTGCTGGTGGTATTGGTATTGGTGGTGGTGTTATTGGTGATGGTATTGGTGGAGGTGGTGGTGGTATTGGTGGTGGTATTGGTGGTGGTGGTATTGGTGGTGGTAGTGGTGGTGGTATTGGTGTGGTGTTGGTTTTGGTGGTTGTGCTATTGGTCATGGTATTGGTGGTGGTGGTTTTGGTGATGGGATTGGTGGTGGTGGGATTGGTGATGGTGTTATTGGTGGTGGTGGTATTGGTGGTGGTAGTTGTGGTATTGGTGGTGGTGGTAGTGGTGGTATTGGTGGTGTTGATACTGGTGGTATTGGTGGTGGTGGTGGTATTGGTGGTGGTATTGGTGGTCGTATTAGTGGTGGTATTGGTGGTGGTATTGGTGGTATTGGTAGTGGTGGTGGTATTGGTGGTGGTAGTATTGGTATTGGTGGTGGTGGCATTGGTGCTGGTGGTATTGGTGGTGGTGTTATTGGTGGTGGTATTGGTATTGACGGAGGTGGTGGTATTGGTGGTGGTTCTGGTATTGGTATTGGTGGTGTTGGTATTGGTGGTGGTATTGGTGGTGGTGGTATTGGTGGTGGTGGTGGTATTGGTGGTAGTATTGGTGGTGTTGGTATTGTTGGTATTGGTGGTGGTGGTATTGGTGGTGGTATTGGTGGTATTGGTGGTGGTTCTGGTATTGGTGGTGGTATTGGTGGTGGTATTGATGGTGGTGGTGGTATTTGGTGGTGGTATTGGTGGTGGTATTGGTGGTGGTGGTGATGGTATTGGTGGTGGTGGTGGTATTGGTGGTTGTGGTATTGGTGGTGGTATTGGTGGTGGTATTGGTGGTGGTACTGGTGGTGGTGGTGGTGGTGGTGGTATTGGTGATGGTATAGGTGGTGGTGGTATTGGTGATGGTGGTATTGGTGGTGGTGATATTGGAAGTGGTAGTGGTGGTGGTATTGGTGGTGGTGGTATTGGTGGTATTGGTGGTGGTGGTATTGATGGTGGTATTGGTGGTGGTGGTAGTGCTGGTGGTGGTGGTATTGGGGGTGGTGGTATTGGTGGTGGTGGTATTGGTATTGGTATCAGTGGTGGTATTGATGGCGGTGGAGGTGGTGGTGGTGGTATTGGTGGTGGTGGTGGTGGTATTGGTGGTGGTGGTGGTATTGGTGGTAGTGGTGGTATTGGTGGTTGTGGTATTGGTGGTGGTGGTGGTATTGGTAGTGGCGGTGGTATAGGTGGTGGTAGTATTGGTGGTGGTGGTATTAGTGGTGGTTGTATTGGTGATGGTGGTATTGTGGTGATGGTATTGGTGGTGGTACTGGTGGTGGTGGTGGTATTGATGGTGGTGATATTAGTGGTATTGGTGGTGGTGGTGGTATTGGTAATGGTATTAGTGGTGGTTGCGGTATTGGTGGTGGTGGTATTGGTGGTCGTGGTATTGGTGGTCGTGGTGGTATTGGTGGTGGTGGTGGTATTGGTTGTGGTGGTATTGGTGGTGGTATTGGTATTGGTGGTGGTGGAGGTGGTGGTATTGGTGGTGGTGGTGGTATTGGTGGTGGTATTGGTGGTGGTACTGGTCGTGGTATTGGTGGTGGTGGTATTGTTGGTGGTGGTATTGGTGGTGGTAGTGGTGGTGGTATTGGTGGTGGTGTAGGTATTGGTGGTGGTGTTGGTATTGGTGGTTGTGCTATTGGTGGTGGTTTTGGTGGTGGTGGTATTGGTGATGGTATTGGTGGTGGTGGGATTGGTGATGTTGGTATTGGTGGTTGTGGTATTGGTGGTGGTAGTTGTGGTATTGGTGGTGGTGGTGGTAGTGGTGGTATTGGTGGTGGTGGTATTGGTGGTGGTGATATTGGTGGTATTGGTGGTGGTATTAGTGATGGTATTGGTGGTTGTATTGGTGGTATTAGTAGTGGTGGTGATATTGGTGGTATTGGAGGTGGTGGTATTGGTTTTGGTGGTTGTGGCATTGGTGGTGGTGGTATTGGTGGTGGTGTTATTGGTGGTGGTATTGGTATTGACAGAGGTGGTGGTATTGGTGGTGGTTTTGGTATTGGTATTAGTGGTGTTGGTATTGGTGGCGGTATTGGTGGTGGTGGTATTGGTGGTGGTGGTGGTATTGGATGTGGTGGTATTGGTGGTGGTGCTATTGGTGGTGGTATTGGTGGTGTTGGTATTGGTGGTATTGGTGGTGGTGGTATTGGTAGTGGTGGTGGTATTGTTGGTGGTTGTGGTATTGTTGGTGGTATTGGTGGTGGTGGTGGTATTGGTGGTGGTGGTATAGGTGGTGTGTTGGTGGTGGTGGTGGTATTGGTGGTGGTATTGGTGGTGGTATTGATGGTGGTGGTATTGGTGGTGGTACTGGTGGTGGTGGAGGTATTGGTGGTGGTGGTGATGGTATTGGTGGTGGTGGTGGTATTGGTGGTTGTGGTATTGGTGGTGGTATTGGTGGTGGTACTGGTGGTGGTATTGGTGGTGGTGGTATTGGTGATGGTATAGGTGGTGGTGGTATTGGTGATGATGGTATTGGTTGTGGTGGTATTGGTGGTGGTATTGATGGTGGTGGTGGTGGTATTGGTAGTGGTACTGGTGGTGGTGGTATTGGTGGTATTGGTGGTGGTGGTAGAATTGGTGGTTGTGGTATTGGTGGTGGTATTGGTGGTGGTACTGGTGGTGGTATTGGTGGTGGTGGTATTGGTGATGGTATAGGTGGTGGTGTTATTGGTGATGGTGGTATTGGTGGTGGTGGTATTGGTCGTGATAGTGGTGGTGGTATTGGTATTGGTGGTGGTGATATTGGTGGTACTGGTGGTGGTGGTGGTATTGGTGCTGGTGGTATTAGTGGTGGTATTGGTGGTGGTATTGGTGGTGGTATTGGTGGTGGTGGTGGTATTGGTGGTATTGGTGATGGTGGTATTGCTGGTGGTGGTATTGGTGGTATTGGTGGTAGTGGTAGTATTGGGGGTGGTGATATTGGTGGTATTGGCTGTGGTATTGGTGGTATTGGTGGTGGTGGTATTGGTGGTATTGGTGGTGGTGGTATTGGTATTGGTGGTATTGGTGGTAGTGGTGGTATTGGTATTGGTGGTGGTGTTATTGGTGATGGTATTGGTATTGGTGGAGGTGGTGGTGGTATTGGTGGTGGTGGTATTGGTGGTAGTAGTGGTGGTGGTATTGGTGGTGGTGTTGGTTTTGGTGGTTGTGCTATTGGTCGTGGTATTGGTGGTGGTGGTGGTTTTGGTGATGGGATTGGTGGTGGTGGGATTGGTGATGGTGTTATTGGTGGTGGTGGTATTGGTGGTGGTAGTTGTGGTATTGGTGGTGGTGGTAGTGGTGGTATTGGTGGTGCTGATACTGGTGGTATTGGTGGTGGTGGTGGTATTGGTGGTGGTATTGGTGGTCGTATTAGTGGTGGTATTGGTGGTGGTATTGGTAGTGGTGGTGGTATTGGTGGTGGTAGTATTGGTATTGGTGGTGGTGGTGGCATTGGTGGTGGTGTTATTGGTGGTGGTGTTATTGGTGGTGGTATTGGTATTGACGGAGGTGGTGGTATTGGTGGTGGTTCTGGTATTGGTATTGGTGGTGTTGGTATTGGTGGTGGTATTGGTGGTGGTGGTATTGGTGGTGGTGGTGGTATTGGTGGTAGTATTGGTGGTGTTGGTATTGTTGGTATTGGTGGTGGTGGTATTGGTGGTGGTATTGGTGGTATTGGTGGTGGTTGTGGTATTGGTGGTGGTGGTGTTGGTGGTGGTGGTATTGATGGTGGTGGTGGTATTGGTGGTTGTGGTATTGGTGGTGGTATTGGTGGTGGTGGTGATGGTATTGGTGGTGGTGGTGGTATTGGTGGTTGTGGTATTGGTGGTGGTATTGGTGGTGGTATTCGTGGTGGTACTGGTGGTGGTATTGGTGGTGGTGGTATTGGTGATGATATAGGTGGTGGTGGTATTGGTGATGGTGGTATTGGTGGTGGTGATATTGGAAGTGGTAGTGGTGGTGGTATTGGTGGTGGTGGTATTGGTGGTATTGGTGGTGGTGGTATTGATGGTGGTATTGGTGGTGGTGGTAGTGCTGGTGGTGGTGGTATTGGGGGTGGTGGTATTGGTGGTGGTGGTATTGGTATCGGTGGTGGTATTGATGGCGGTGGAGGTGGTGGTGGTGGTAGTGGTGGTGGTATTGGTGGTGGTGGTGGTATTGGTGGTAGTGGTGGTATTGGTGGTTGTGGTATTGGTGGTGGTGGTGGTATTGGTAGTGGCGGTGGTATAGGTGGTGGTAGTATTGGTGGTGGTGGTATTGGTGGTGGTGGTTGTATTGGTGATGGTGGTATTGTGGTGATGGTATTGGTGGTGGTACTGGTGGTGGTGGTGGTATTGATGGTGGTGATATTGGTGGTATTGGTGGTGGTGGTGGTATTGGTAATGGTATTAGTGGTGGTTGCGGTATTGGTGGTGGTGGTATTGGTGGTCGTGGTATTGGTGGTCGTGGTGGTATTGGTGGTATTGGTGGTGGTGGTATTGGTGGTGGTATTGGTTGTGGTGGTATTGGTGGTGGTATTGGTATTGGTGGTGGTGGAGGTGGTGGTATTGGTGGTGGTGGTGGTATTGGTGGTGATGGTGGTACTGGTCGTGGTTTTGGTGGTGGTGGTATTGTTGGTGGTGGTATTGGTGGTGGTAGTGGTGGTGGTATTGGAGGTGGTGTTGGTATTGGTGGTGGTGTTGGTATTGGTGGTTGTGCTATTGGTGGTGGTTTTGGTGGTGGTGGTATTGGTGATGGTATTGGTGGTGGTGGGATTGGTGATGTTGGTATTGGTGGTTGTGGTATTGGTGGTGGTAGTTGTGGAATTGGTGGTGGTGGTGGTAGTGGTGGTATTGGTGGTGGTGGTATTGGTGGTGGTGATATTGGTGGTATTGGTGGTGGTATTAGTGATGGTATTGGTGGTTGTATTGGTGGTATTAGTAGTGGTGGCGATATTGGTGGTATTGGAGGTGGTGGTATTGGTATTGGTGGTTGTGGCATTGGTGGTGGTGGTATTGGTGGTGGTGTTATTGGTGGTGGTATTGGTATTGACAGAGGTGGTGGTATTGGTGGTGGTTTTGGTATTGGTATGTAGTGGTGTTGGTATTGGTGGCAGTGGTATTGGTGGTGGTGGTATTGGTGGTGGTGGTGGTATTGGATGTGGTGGTATTGGTGGTGGTGCTATTGGTGGTGGTATTGGTGGTGTTGGTATTGGTGGTATTGGTGGTGTTGGTATTGGTGGTGGTGGTATTATTGTTGGTGGTTCTGGTATTGGTGGTGGTGGTATTGGTGGTGGTGGTGGTATTGGTGGTGGTGGTATAGGTGGTGTGTTGGTGGTGGTATTGGTGGTGGTATTGGTGGTGGTATTGATGGTGGTGGTATTGGTGGTGGTACTGGTGGTGGTGGTGGTGGTATTGGTGGTGGTGGTGATTGTATTGGTGGTGGTGGTGCTATTGGTGGTTGTGGTATTGGTGGTGGTATTGGTGGTGGTACTGGTGGTGGTATTGGTGGTGGTGGTATTGGTGATGGTATAGTTGGTGGTGGTATTGGTGATGATGGTATTGGTGGTGGTGGTATTGGTGATGGTAGTGGTGGTGGTATTGGTGGTTGTGATATTGGTGGTACTGGTGGTGGTGGTGGTATTGGTGCTGGTGGTATTAGTGGTGGTTTTGGTGGCGTATTGGTGGTAGTATTGGTGGTATTGGTGGTGGTGGTGGTATTGGTGGTATTGGTGGTATTGGTGATGGTGGTATTGGTGGTGGTGGTATTGGTGGTGGTGGTAGTATGGGGGGTGATGGTGGTATTGGCTGTGGTATCGGTGGTATTGGTGGTGATGGTATTAGTGGTGGTGGTATTGGTATTGGTGGTGGTGGTATTGGTGGTGGTGGTGGTATTGGTATTGGTGGTGGGTGTATTGGTGGTGGTGGTGGTATTGTTATTGGTGATGGTATTGGTATTGGTGGAGGTGGTGCTGGTATTGGTGGTGGTATTGGTGATGGTGGTATTGGTGGTGGTGGTATTGGTGGTGGTAGTGGTGGTGGTATTGGTGGTGGTGTTGGTATTGGTGGTTGTGCTATTGGTGATGGTATTGGTTGTGGTGGTATTGGTGATGGTATTGGTGGTAGTGGGATTGGTGATGGTGGTATTGGTGGTGGTGGTATTGGTGGTGGCAGTGGTGGTATTGGTGGTGGTGGTAGTGGTGGTATTGGTGGTGGTGGTATTGGTGGTGGTGATATTGGTGGTATTGGTGGTGGTGGTATTGGTGGTGGTATTACTGGTGGTATTGGTGGTGGTATTGGTGGTATTGGTAGTGGTGGTGGTATTGGTGGTGGTGGTATTGGTATTGGTGGTGGTGATGGCATTGGTGCTGGTGGTATTGGTGGTGGTGTTATTGGTTGTGGTATTGGTATTGACGGAGGTGGTGGTATTGGTGGTGGTTTTGGTATTGGTATTGGTGGTGTTGGTATTGGTGGTATTGGCGGTGTTTGTATAGGTGGTGTGTTGGTGGTGGTGGTATTGGTGGTGGTATTGATGGTGGTGGTATTGGTGATGGTACTGGTGGTGGTGGTGGTGGTATTGGTGGTATTGGTGGTGGTGGTGATGGTATTGGTGGTGGTATTGGTGGTTGTGGTATTGGTGGTTGTGGTATTGGTGGTGGCATTGGTGGTGGTATTGGTGGTGGTACTGGTGGTGGTATTGGTGGTGGTGGTATTGGTGATGGTATAGGTGGTGGTGGTATTGGTGATGGAGGTATTGGTGGTGGTGGTATTGGTGGTGGTAGTGGTGGTGGTATTGGTGGTGGTGGTATTGGTGGTATTGGTGGTGGTGATATTGGTGGTACTGGTGGTGGTGGTATTGGTGCTGGTGGTATTAGTGGTGGTATTGGTGCTGGTATTGGTGCTGGTATTGGTGATATTGGTGGTATTGGTGGTATTGGTGATGGTGATATTGGTGGTATTGGTTGTGGTAGTAGTGGTGGTGGTGTTATTGGTGGTGGTGGTATTTGGTGGTATTGGTGGTAGTATTGGTGGTGGTGATATTGGTGGTATTGGCTGTGGTATTGGTGGTATTGGTGGTATTGGTGGTGGTGGTATTGGTGATATTGGTGGTGGTGGTATTGGTATTGGTGGTGGTGTTATTGGTGGTGGTGGTATTGGTATTGGTGGTGGTGTTATTGGTGATGGTATTGGTATTGGTGGAGGTGGTGGTATCGGTGGTGGTTGTGGTATTGGTGGTGGTATCGGTGGTGGTTGTGGTATTGGTGGTGGTATTGGTGGTGTTGGTATTGGTGGTGGTGGTGGTATTGGTGGTATTGGTGGTGGTGGTGGTATTGGATGTGGTGTTGGCTGTGGTGGTGGCGGTATTGGTGGTGGTGGAGGTGGTGGTATTGATGGTGGTGGTGGTATTGGTGGTGGTGGTATCGGTGGTGGTATTGGTGGTGTTGATGGTGGTGGTATTAGTGGTGTTGATGGTGGTGGTATTGGTGGTGGTATTGGCAGTGGTGGTGGTGGTATTGGTGGTGGTGGTGGTATTGGTGGTGGTTGTGTTGTTGTGGTGGTGTTGTTGTTAATGAAACAGGCTTTTGAAAACAACCCATTAGGTGGCTTTAGTACAGATGACATGTAACACAGATGTGCTGTTGTCAGCTTTAACCCATTAGCACAGGATTATGTGCTACCTGGAATTCACATGACTTAATTCGCTAATCATTTCATTTCTAAATCCATTTTACTTGGGGGGAGGGAGGTTGAAACAGACACGAGATAATGCTGGGTTAAAGTGATTGAAAACAGGTCCCGTGTAACAACCGAAGTAAAAGGGCCAGTCGCCATGGGAGGGTACAAATGGAGACAAGGCCGTACTAAGGAGGGACTAATAAGCCTATTAACGAATCCGAAGGCAGCATTTACGAAAGACAATGACACAAACCAATGAAAAATATGGGAGGAGAGTGGGCACAGCTTCTCTCCCATACTCTACTACAGCATGCGCGCTGCCGCTAGGCTCGACCTAAAAATCCATACTGGGATGGAAAAGAGGATAACAGTGTGATATGTCCATGCCAACTGACTTTTTAAGCCACTAGTGCGAAAAGGAGTTCTGGGACTTGCAGCTTTGGTTTCCATATGGGCAAATTTGGGTCATTTGATCCCTTCTATAAAATATGTTTTCCAAAACTTCAATTCAAAGCAAGCTTAGAAGTCTGGGTGGTATTGGTGGTGGTGGTATTGGTGGTGGTGGTATTGCTGGTGGTTGTGGTACTGGTGGTGGTGGTATTGGTGGTGGTGGTATAGGTGGTGTGTTGGTGGTGGTATTGGTGGTGGTATTGATGGTGGTGGTGGTGGTATTTGTGGTGGTACTGGTGGTGGAGGTGTTATTGGTGGTATTGGTGGTGGTGGTAATGGTATTGGTGGTGGTGGTGGTATTGGTGGTTGTGGTATTGGTGGTGGTATTGGTGGTGGTACTGGTGGTGGTATTGGTGGTGGTGGTATTGGTGATGGTATAGGTGGTGGTGGTATTGGTGATGGTGGTATTGGTGGTGGTGGTATTGGTGGTGGTAGTGGTGGTGGTATTGGTGGTGGTGGTATTGGTGGTGGTGGTATTGGTGGCGGTGATATTGGTGGTACTGGTGGTGGTGGTGGTATTGGTGCTGGTGGTATTAGTGGTGGTATTGGTGGTGGTATTGGTGGTGGTATTGGTGGTGGTGGTGGTATTGGTGGTATTGGTGATGGTGGTAGTGGTTGTATTCGTCTTGGTGGTATTGGTGGTGGTGGTATTGGTGGTGGTATTGGTGGTAGTATTGGGGGTGGCGATATTGGTGGTATTGGCTGTGGTATTGGTGGTATTGGTGGTATTGGTGGTGGTGGTATTGTTGGTATTGGTGGTGGTGGTATTGGTATTGGTGGTGGTGGTGGTGGTATTGGTATTGGTGGTGGTATTTTTGGTGATGGTATTGGTATTGGTGGAAGTGGTGGTGGTATTGGTGGTGGTATTGGTGGTGGTGGTATTGGTGGTGGTGTTGGTTTTGGTGGTTGTGCTATTGGTGGTGGTATTGGTGGTGGTGGGATTGGTGGTGGTGGTATTGGTGGTGGTGGTATTGGTGGTGGTAGTTGTGGTATTGGTAGTGGTGGTAGTGGTTGTATTCGTCTTGGTGGTATTGGTGGTGGTGATATTGGTGGTATTGGTGGTGGTATTGGAGGTGGTATTAGTGGTGGTATTGGTGGTGGTATTGGTGGTATTGGTAGTGGTGGTGTTATTGGTGGTATTGGTGGTGGTAGTATTGGTATTGGTGGTGGTGGCATTGGTGCTGGTGGTATTGGTGGTGGTGTTATTGGTGGTGGTATTGGTATTGACGGAGGTGGTGGTATTGGTGGTGGTTTTGGTATTGGTATTGGTGGTGTTGGTGGTGGTATTGGTGGTGTTGGTATTGGTGGTGGTATTGGTGGTGGTGGTATTGGTGGTGGTATTGGTGGTGGTATTGGTGGTGTTGGTATTGGTGGTATTGGTGGTGGTGGTATTGGTGGTGGTGGTCCTATTGTTGGTGGTATTGGTGGTGGTGGTGATGGTATTGGTAGTGGTATTGGTGGTTGTGGTATTGGTGGTGGTATTGGTGGTGGTACTGGTGGTGGTATTGGTGGTGGTGGTATTGGTGATGGTATAGGTGGTGGTGGTATTGGTGATGGTGGTATTGGTGGTGGTGGTATTGGTGGTGGTGGTATTGGTGGTATTGGTGGTGGTGATATTGGTGGTGATGGTGGTATTGGTGCTGGTGGTATTAGTGGTGGTATTGGTGGTGGTATTGGTGGTGGTGTTATTGGTGGTATTGGTGATGGTGGTATTGGTGGTATTGGTATTGGTGGTGGTAGTGGTGATGGTGGTGGTGGTATTGGTGGTGGTGGTATTGGTGGTATTGGTGGTTGTGGTAGTATTGGTGGTGGTGATATTGGTGGTATTGGCTGTGGTATTGGTGGTATTGGTGGTGGTGGTATTGGTGGTATTGGTAGTGGTGGTATTGGTGGTGGTGGTATTGGTGGTGGTGGTATTGGTATTGGTGGTGGTGTTATTGGTGATGGTATTGGTATTGGTGGAGGTGGTCGTATTGGTGGTGGTTGTGGTATTGGTGGTGTTGGTATTGGTGGTGGTGGTGGTATTGGTGGTATTGGTGGTGGTATTGGTGGTGGTAGTATTGGATATGGTGTTGGTGGTGGTGGTATTGGTGGTGGTGGAGGTGGTGGTATTGGTGGTGGTATTGGTGGTGGTGGTATCGGTATTGGTGGTGGTGGTGGTATTGGTGGTGTTGATGGTGGTGGTATTAGTGGTGTTGATGGTGGTATTGGCAGTGGTGGTGGTGGTGGTATTGGTGGTGGTGGTGGTATTGGTGGTGGTTGTGTTGTTGTGGTGGTGTTGTTGTTAATGAAACAGGCTTTTGAAAACAACCCATTAGGTGGCTTTAGTACAGATGACATGTAACACAGAAGTGCTGTTGTCAGCTTTAACCCATTAGCACAGGATTATGTGCTACCTGGAATTCACATGACTTAATTCGCTAATCATTTCATTTTTAAATCTATTTTTCTTGGGGGGATCGAGGTTGAAACAGACTCGATATAATGCTGGGTTAAAGTGATTGAAAGCAGGTCCCGTGTAACAACCGAAGTAAAAGGGCCAGTCGCCATGGGAGGGTACAAATGGAGACAAGGCCATACTAACAAGCCTATTAACGAATCCGAAGGCAGCATTTACAAAAGACAATGACACAAACCAATGAAAAATATGGGAGGAGAGTGGGCACAGCTTTTCTCCCATACTCTACTACAGCATGCGCGCTGCCTCTAGGCTCGACCTAAAAATCCATACTGGGATGGAAAAGAGGATAACAGTGTGATATGTCCATGCCAACTGACTTTTTAAGCCAATAGTGCGAAAAGGAGTTCTGGGACTTGCAGCTTTGGTTTCCATATGGGCAAATTTGGGTCATTTGATCCCATCTATAAAATATGTTTTCCAAAACTTCAATTCAAAGCAAGCTTAGAAGTCTGGGTTTGGTGGTTTGGTTGGGGGAAGGGGAGTGCGGGGGGTAGAGAGGAATCAGGAGAATGTAGCAGATGCCTAGGTTTCATGGGTGTAAGCAGCTGTGCTCTTATCACCCACAATTATTTAAAATGCAATTTCTAGTATTCTATAGGCACTGTATTGTGTCTCAGTAGTCACAAGCAGTCCATGCATTTAAGGCCCCAGGGAGTCACTTTGCAATCATTCAGGTCCTGCTATAACAATGTCCTGACCCTGTACCAGCTGCAATAGTGTCCTCAGACTGAACCTGCTACATCAGTAGTCCCAACCTGGACCTGCATCAATGGCCTCTAGCAGTACATGCATTAGTGGGGCCTCACAATACATTCACCAGTGCCTCCCTCACATTACATGCACTCTTGAATTATCCGTGGTTCCTGATAATAGGCATATTAGTGGCCCCGCTGTCCATATGTTATGTTAAGGATATTTATTGAGCGCTCGATTACCCGAGGGTGTCCTGGCGCTAGTTACCACTCCGTCGCCCAAAGCAAGAACAGGCAGGTTATTTATCAAACAGCCACGTCTTCAGGCCCCTCCTGAAGACCAGCAGGTCTGTTGTATTTCTGAGATGGACTGGAAGGATCAATGACCAATACTCCTACACCCCTGCAACATAAAATCAGAGTGACAGGCCAGAAAATAAGACTGAACATCAACATAAGTAAAGTTCTTACAGTCAACTGGGACCCACTGCTGTCAGAGATTAAATGACAAGTACGTAATCATTAGTAGAAACATAATTTTGAACAATTGTTCGATCTGCCATGAGGCATACTTAGAGGAGCACAATGAATTACAGGCTATCGCTCTGACAGCTTTGACACAACAGCTTGGTTACGTTAGGCAATAAGCTCATTTTTCAGTGAAAATGTGGCAAATGCAAACCTCTCTCCAGAAAATACATTTCAAGCCTTTTACAAAATGTCTGCTGAATCTCAGGCAATCAGTAATACTTTATTCGGTTTAAAGACAACCATAAAAGCATACAAATAAAAGATTAAAACGTCCATTAATTAATTTGCACTGATATATATACAAAAAATCCATCACATAATATGCATTCAGATAAAGTGCCAAAGTACAAAATTAAGGCAATCACCCTAATAATAGAAGTACCATACAACATTTAAAACAGTTGGCCCTAATACAAATCATCATTTCCCTACTAATTTTCTATATTTAATAACATGAGTAAGAAGTCTAAAAACCGTGATACACACTTGATCTGTTTGGAGAAATTGTAAATACTGTAAAGCCTCTTTACATTTCCTGATGTTTAAAATTCTTAAAAGTGGCTTTAAAAAACGATTTCTTTGTTCTTTATAAAGTTCACACAAAAAAAAACAAATGCATTTCAGATTGAGGGGTAACCGCATTACATGGGCATAATTCCAAATCCTTCTCAGAGAAAACTTTAGAAGGACATGACACCAAAAAATGGGCCAGGCACAGTCTAAACCTCAGGAGAAGGAATCTTTGGTGGCGAGGGACTCTCAACAAATATGGTTCAATGTCAGGCGTAGTACACAGAGGTAAGTACATCACCACCCTACTCTTCTTAAGCGCACCCTCCCATCCGTGCTTCATCATATGCTCCAATAATTCATTTTTCACCGCAAGCCTAGTCTGACCATCAAAAGGTAACGGATTGGAGAACAACTCTGTCCTACCAATTAGATGAACTTGGCTTTTGACATAGGACAACCACCTGATCTTTTGGGCCTGGGAAAGTTGTAAACATTCATTAATTATAGAGTGCGTTAACACCACCTCAGGTCTTGAGCAAATAGAGAGGCAAAGGAGGATAGGTGCAATTTTTATAGAGTTCCCAATGTACTGCAAACCTAATTCCATATGCGCAATTGAAGCAGGGGTACTGCAAGGAAGTGATAATAATCTGTGCAAAAATGTATTTTAAGTATTTTGTAAAGGAACATTAAGAATAACCCCATTCGCCAGAGCCATAGGTAGCTATAGCAATAGGTCTTGCTTTATAGATAGTAAGAGCAGCATCCAACGGGAGGGACCCTAATTTGGAACCAAATTTAAAAAAAGGGCCGCAATAGCCTGCCCCAACTGGGCATCTCTAACACTTTTCAGATATACCCTTGTACTACGACAATCAAATGGGATCCCTAAATATATAAACGTAACAAAAGATTTAAGGGGAGTTTCACCAACGTGGAATGTATCGTAGCATATGACTTATTTTTGTTTGTTGTCAACCCTAGATCAGTCATGAATCCCACAAAATGATCCAGTAATTTTTGGAGTCCTCTTCCTGTCTGAGCCATAAGTGCACAATCATCTGCCTACATCAGGGCCTATTCACCCTGGATTTGAAGTATTAGTGAGCATTTTACCTTTAATGGTCCAAGAACAGCACAATGTGCTGCAGCTGTTATTTCACTGGGAGTATGAAGGATCACACTCTGCTCCGTGCCGTCTAAATGCCCAGAGATGGCTTTGAGGCGCTCTAGTAATAAAGCTGGAACTGGTTGCTACACTCACTTTAACTTACTTCCTGCTTGTTCTGCCTCCACATCTTCTCACTCATGTATATCGTAATTTCAGTCCCCTTCCCTCATTTTTCCTCTCTCCTTTGACCCTGATTTCTCTTCACTCCTTTCGCCATCTCGTTTTCTATCTTCTCTATGTTCTCGCTCAAGCATCAACCGCTTCCTTTCTTTTCCTTTCACCCATTCACTCTCTGCTTTCTCACCTCATATCTATATTGTTTCCATAAATCCTTCCTGACTGTCTCCACTACTAATCCGGTCTCTTTTTCCAAATATGCAATTCAAAAATAGAATGTAATTAAACTACTTTCATTGAGTTTTATATTTTGGTACTTGTGCCGCTTTCTGTCTAATAATCCTCATTCACTTGCCACCTGAAGCTGTCCGTTCACATGGGAGGCAGCCTGCCTGTACATTACCATACATGCCAACATTTTAGAAGAGGAAAGTGGGAGTTTAAAAAAAATATAATTGGGAGAATGTATTTCGCCCATTGATTTCTATTGAGGCCTGAAAGGGGTCCATTGTCATCTATGGGACTTGCTAATTTGCTGCTGCAGGATCGCATATCAGAAATGCAAATACACTTTGTTTTTGTTTCTTTTACCTGTCAGGAGCACAAAGAAAGTGCTATGGCAGAACAAGAAAGTGTAACAAAAATGCTGTGCAATGGCCTGCAGGAGCAGATTACTGAGAGTGCGTATTCTGAGGCACACAAAACAAGTCTTTTTTTGCAGAAGCCTGCAGATGAATCAGGTTCTTGCATGCAGGAATTGAAAGGCGGGAGACTAGCCTTGAAATCGGTAGTCTCCCGCCTGAATCGGAAGGGTTAGCATGTATGCATTCCCAGGGCACAAGTCCTAAAAAAATAAGTGGGGGGACTCTCCAAGTTAGGTGGTGTCACAGGAAGTGACATCACGGCAGGAAGTGACATCACGGGAGGAAGTGACATCACAACAGGAAGTGACATCACAACAGGAAGTGACATCACGGCAGGAAGTGACATCACATGAAATAAATATGGAAATGTACAGTTTGACAACCTCATTTATACGCAAAGCACAAAATAAATATGGATAAATACAGATAAAATGGCCAAAAGATTAATATGGATAAATACAGACGGAAATGTTAAAAAATAAATACCATAAAACGGGAGCCCTACTTATGGGTGACATTTCCATGGTTTCAGTGTGTATGTGTGACACTTAGAGTGACACTTTCCACTCAGTGAAAACCAAGCTACAAAGTGCAAAGTAATAGATATCAGTCATTGCACCCTATTCAGCAATGAGAAGCTCCACAATATTTTATATTGGAAATACATTTTATTACAAAACCAAAAACTCTACGTAGCATTTATTGACCTTAGGGCAGCGTTCAATCTTATTCCACGTCAAAAGCTATGGCAAGCCTTGATAAAAATGGGGATCCCTGGTAACTTAGTATATTTAATCAATAAATTAAATGTAAATAATTATGCTCAAGTCCGTTGGGGTCCCAATGGTGAGTTAACTGATCGAATCTCTATTGAGAGAGGAGTTCGCCAGGGCTGTGTTTTGGCACCTACTTTGTTCTCTTTATACATGAACAATGTTGTACAATTCTTAGAGCAAGGTAAAAACGACTCACCGGTCCTAAATGCTAGGAAGACTCCAATTCTTCTATTTGCCGATGATTCTCGCTTGATCTCTAAAACTCCCATGGGGCTTCTAATTTTAATTGATATATTTCTAAGCTTTTTTAATTCTAGAGGCTTAGAGCTGAATATAAAAAAACTAAGTATATGGTGTTTGAGAAGATTAAAAGGAAAAGCCACACTGTCTCCTTTTTCATCTTTATCATGTATGAAAGCACTTTAAAATATATGAGTTAAAAATACCAGCTGTACAAAAACCTATTATGTTTAATTTAATAGACTATAATGTTGCTCTATCTGGGCCACATACAGGTTTTACATGACAATGGCCATGCTTCTTAGTTCACTTCTTGTTCATGTTTAAAAACTATACTTCTCTGTGCAGTGCTATAATGCAACACATTAATGTCAAAGCTTCTTATGTTAAAGAAATACAATTTTTGGAACTTCGACAAAGCTTTATAATTTTCTCGTGATATTTGTTGTATAATTTACAAAGTAAACATTTTCAGGGCTCGGTTCTTGCACGGGCTCTAACAGCTGAGCCAGACCATTGGCTCGCCTTTTGGCTCGAGTTGCCCTGTTAATTTGTTGGCGCGTCCACCTCTACTTACAAGTTCCAATCGTGAGAGGCAGCTGCATATTGAACGATGCTGGCCCCCCTGCAGAATACAGTGAGGAAGCCCTGCTGCTCCCATATGATCAAGCCCACTGGAAATATGTTATTGTGCAGTTGCAGCGATTTTCGCATTATTATTGATTTGCCACATAATCCTTAATTTGCCACGTAATCTGCAGATTTTAAGAAAAAAAATTGTTTCTGGGTCAAACGGTTCAAAATGTACACGTGTTGCTGCGCAGTGGAAAGCCCTTTGCAAAGCTGGTCTGCTCACCTTTCTGTGCTTATTGCTATATTTGGGTGCTAAACTGGTACTAATGAGGTGCAACCAATGCCCATACAGCGTTACAAAGTTTGCAAATGACGAATTAATGAAGTAATGCTATTACAAAATGTGCCGCAGAATGCTGCATAATTTGGCTTTTCTTGCTGCATAATATGTTCAACCCTGCTGCATAATAATTTGCCCTCTCCTGTGCATAATTCTAGTGGCCCTGCATATGATATCTCCCAGATACTTATAAACCTGGGTTGAAGGGGGGGCCTGCCTGCGCCACGCTCCTGACGAGAGGACTCTGGAACTCCTGATACCGAAACTGTGTGGCTTGAAAGTCCCAGGCCTGTCTGTGTCTGACGCAGCGGCAGCAGGTGGCAGCAGAGCGACAGCTTTGCAGTCAAACACGTTTTGCAGTTGATTTCTAAGAACTGTCCCTGTGGAGCGTGCAGGATGAGCTCAGCTGCCTTTCCAACCACCTTCGATGCACTGGTACTGTACCCGCACAGGGCCGCACTGGTACAGAGACCACGAGAAACAGAAAGTGCACTATTGTAATATCCACACGCAAAGCCGGAGGCTCAGAAATGCACCGCGTCTGCAGCCTTGGACCTTGTCCGGCACAATGGCAGGGTGGACGGCATTTTGATAAGCAGGGTGGACGGCTTCCACCCTGGAAAATAAGTGGGGGGACGCCGTCCACCCGCGTGGTACCCCGACTCGTGCCCTGTGCATTACATGATTCAAGAACCTGAACAGGCATTACCCCTCAGTGGCAGTTCTGCTCTCTGTGAGGAGGTAGGTGGGCGTGGGCCAGAGGCACCATTCTGGCATGCGCTGCAAGGAAAATCAAAGATGCCGCCCATGAGCCTCAGGGTTAAGGTTAAAGGAGGATGGCCAATCACAACTTTCTTTACTAGGTCACTCATGGTGGGGTGCAGTAGCGCTAGTTGCCAGAAACCATCAACCAGTAAAGTGCAGTCCCCTTTTCACGTGACCATCCTACTCCAGATAGGTTGTTGTGTTTGCTTATTGCAGTGATGGCTGAGGTGACAGGCCATGTGGTACCTGAGGTGCCAGGCTGAGTCTCGACTTGATTGAATGCAGCCCCCCATCCGTGGCTGTGCCAATCATTTTATTTAGTGAGTTATATTGTCCATCGAATGGACTGTGAGTAAACAGAGAGGCCAACGTGCATCTGCAGGCACAGTCACAGGCAGCAGAGAGTGCACTCTACCAGCAGTGCGGTCGCTGCTAATGCAGCTCCACAGTCAGGCTAGCACATCATGGGGTGGTGTCAGGGCAACGCTGCAAATGCGATTAATGCAGGAAAAAGAGTCTGGACCCACTTAAACATTTACCCTCAACTAGATGGGCTTTATTTGCTGCATGAGAGGTAAGAGGGAGGACATCATCACAATTCTAATTTCAATAGAGTGTAACCAATTGGGCCACACAATAATCCAGTCCACAACTGAATATGAGATTAGTAGAGTTTAATTATAAGTTCAAAAATAGATTCACATAAACCAATCTTAGCATAATGGTATAGAAATACAGAACGAACAAAACGTGTCTGAATCTCCTAAAGAGGTTCACATTATACAGATGATAGAATATGACTAATTCAATTATAATTATATAAGTAATGATGAAAAAGAATTGAGAATTATATTGCATCAGTTGATTTTCAAAAGCAAGCATTAGCCCTATCTTTTCCTACGCTATGCTACCCTAACCGGACCACCTACTCTAAGAGGTGTTTGAATTTGGGATTAAAATAGAAAGGTGTCAGCTGTCAGAGTCTTCAGTAGAAGGCACTCCAACCGAGGGTCACGTAGCATAAAGCCACACAAAACAGAAGCGTAAGTCTGCACCCTACAATTAAGAGGTCTCCTGACCCTCACTAAGTTACAGCATAAGATATCAGTTGCATTCAAGGTAGACAATCCCATGTGAATTTCTCCTGTACTTTTCCATGATTCCGACACTAATTGGATACTTCCACCAAATTTCCCACTTTGATGAGTGGCAACTTAATTCGTCCTTGGTATTTCTTCTCCTCTTCCATGAGAACTCCTCTCCCTGCTCGTTACCGCATTTCTCCTTGCCAAACTTTGTCTTCTCATGCCTTGCTATCTAATGAAAACAAAACCCTTCTATGCTAACTAATGAGACTTTGTCTACACCTGCAATGGAAACAAAATACAAAACAAAAACATTCCACAGTGGAGGTTAAACATAAATTAAATGTTAGACTGCAATGTGAACCTACACTGAAAATATAGGTGAGGACTCAAATTAAGTCAATTTAGCAGTGCACTGGGTAACAGATATGTGCACAAATGGAAATTTATAACAAATGAAGTTTCTTAACACATGATTAATGCAAAAGGCTAGTGATGGAGCAAGGTTTCAAAAATGAAACTTGCTTGTACGCAATCCTCCTCATAGTATTAATTTATTAAACTTGTATTGTAAATACTAACCTTTGCATTCACAAACACGAGAGGGACAGAAGCTTGCTTATGTGTTTTACTAATGAATAACGCTTGTCTATAATCCAAAATGGCCGCTAAAGCGCGGGAACTTCATTGTGCATGTCGCAACCTGATCACATGGTGTGACGTCTTTCTTTGCTTGGTGGGAAACTTCTGCTTCTGCGCAGTGTGCATTAAAATGGCCGCTAAATGTTTTCACATGCTTAAGCTTGCTCTCATGTCATTATTAAATTGTTGTTTTCTTAACGCTACTAATGCAGGATAGTATTATAATTAAATGGGAATAGAGTAGGGAAAGTGGGTATACAGTGAAACCTTTTATTTGTGATTTTAATATTTTCTTCTTGCACTTTTAGTAATTAGTAAACTTGGGCCTGGGTTGGTGACTTGAAACTCGAGAGACAGATGGTTCTGCGCATGTGTCCTGTGTGCCTGCCAAGTGAAGTCAACTTGGACGTCTCCCAAGGCCATGACCCATTGGCCGAAGATGATGTACTTTATGTTTCCGGCGGACAAAATGTTACTTTTCCCCTGTAAAATGTATAACATTTGTCGTGAGACGGGTGGGAAATAAAGTGAATGTATTAATTTGAAGGGGCGGGAAGCTAAAAACAATAGGCTTCACAATTTAGGCCAAATTTGACATGGTGCGAGAATCCACCCCCTGTCCCTGTCCAATCAGAAGTAGTGGTCCCATATTTTAGCAACATTAAGGGGAGGTACATAGGCGTAGAAGAGTATAATAGAATATAGCATTAGTAATTAGTTAGATCAGATGATCCCGAAGTCTGAAGAAGGAGATGCTGCAGAGAACAGGCGTCCATGCTGTTAGCACAGACTCTCAGAACATACAGAAGAGCTCCAGGCTGCCATGCTGATCGGTTGCTGACTGAATTCCTGTCCGGAAGAGGTCCTGAGGAGGGGGCGGCGGAGTCCATTAGACGGGAGAATCGAGGAGAAGTCGAGTATCAGAGAGGGGAACGGCGCAGGCGTCGTTGTAGAGAGGTTACCGGTCCTGTCCTGATCCTGGAAGAGGTCTTTGCTCTTCATCCTTCCTGGGTCCTATCTTTTCCAACTCCTTGGCCAAGGGGCTTGGTTCTAGCATTTAGGTAACTATACTGCAACCTTTAGTTGCGCTGCTGTCTCTATTCTCTCCCTTCCTTTAAACACCGTCATTGATTAGCAAAAATCATTTCTATGCTTTTTCTTGGGTATTACAATCAAGTACCGTGTTTTCTGTATTTTACTCTGCTAAAACTTTAGATAAACATTTTAAAACTTCCTGACTCAGTGGTTATTTCAGGATTATGTACTATAGTGAATGTCACTCATTTTAAACTTCCCAATTAGCAAAGGATCCATTGGTAAGTTATTACTCTTCAATCAGAAGGTAATTGGTAGCAGGGATTTTGATAAAAGAGTACATCTGACACCCAGCGTAAGTATTAGTGTAGTATGAATGTATGGGCCCAAGTGAGTATATGGTGTATGAATGCTGTTGGCTAATATTGCGCTGGATCAGTTTTCTGGTAAGCAGAGGACGGTTTTTGTTACTCTTTGTTAATTGGGTAATGAGAATTTTATTTGTATTTTTTATGAACTAACATCCGCTTATTTTTGAGTTTTGTTATATGTTGTCCAGAATACCCCGGGTAGGTAAAAAGAATAGTGGGTGGCAAGTGGAAGCCATACTGCAGTGAGGCTATCTGTCAGGCAGAAATAGTACTGAGAAGTTAAGCAGGACTTCAAGTACTCGTTAGGGACTCTATGCGTGTAAGTAATAGCAAAAAGGGTACGCTGATAAAAATTTGATGTTATATCACCTAGTAAGGGTAACATTGGAGAAGTAACAGGTACTTTTGGAGCTTGTGTGAAGAGTAGACTGAAGTGATTTACTCGTATCGTATGTATTAGTAAACGGAAAGGTTTTACTAAAGGGTGAAAGAAACTATCTTTTTCGAAATTAGTGGAAACTGGCACGATAGCGAATGTTTTATGTTGTTACTGAAATTTAATTAAGATTTATAGAGAAAATAAGTTTGCGTAAATTTTTGTAAAGGGAGGGTCAGTTACCGGAGAGGAAGCTGACGTCACAAAACGCCGCGCTGAGATTGGTTGAATCCGCGGGTGTGGAAAGAACCTTGTAAAGGAGGGGTCAGTAGTCAGGAGTAGTGCTGACATCACAGGTGCCGCGCTGGGATTGGTTAAACCAGCGAGAACAGAAAAAGAGCAGATTGTAAAGGAGGGGTTGACAGAGAAAACGTCACCAAAAGGCCGCGCAAGGATTGACTCGGAAATAAAAAGTAGCAGACATTTGATTGGACAAAATTATAGAAGCGAAATTCTTACTGGATAAGGATTGCATGTTAAAACGCGATCCGACTTTAACAGGAACTCGTCCGGATAGGAGATTCCTAGGTTTTGCAGAATATAATTTTATACACAGAAGATTAGATAGAATGTACGGAGAAAGGAGAAAGATGTCATTCTTACAAAAGATTAAGAATTATTTTAAAAAGGACAAACCAATCAAAACTAGAGAAGGAATTATTATTCCACCAGCAAAAACGCCAGCATCATTCATGATGATGGAGAGAGGTTATCATACTTGTGTATGGATGGAGAATTGGATAGAATACACCATAAATGATGGAATATTAGCATTTCCTGAAAATGGCACGTTCAATGGAAGAATTCTTCAAAACTTGAGATTGAGGATGAATGATTTAGAACCCAGACCTAGATTAACCCAGTACGAAGCCCTAGAAGAATGGGAAACCGAGGCATTTGAACGAGATAGATCTAGAAGTAATAGGAGTTACCCAGGATTTTTCCCCAGATATTTACGTGAGTCAAGAGAGGGTCAGATGAAACAATGGAGAAGGGCAATGATTACAGAGGGACTGTATCCATTATTCACAGAAGGAGAAAAATCAGGAGGAAAATGTACAGAAAAGACAAAACATTTAATAAGAAATGAGGATTCAGAAGACGAATTTATGGAAGAAATGTTAAGAAACCCCCCACCATATCAGGAAGGGACAAGTGGATGCCCTCCTAGTGCACCACCACAAACTCCAATGATACCACAAGTAATGCATGAATTTACCCCGACTAGAATACTTCATGACAAAGAAAAGGAAGCTCTAGAAAAGACCAGAGCAGAATTAGTACGGAAAATAACTCAGATAAAAGTACACCCTGATTCATTGACTATTCCTGTAACAATTGGTCCAGTAGTTCCATTATATGGTACTCAGGGAAGCTGTCCTCCGCCGATACTTGCACCTACTCCTGTGAGTAATCCCAGACCTGAGGCTCCAGTTATAATTGAAGATCAATTTAGTGATTGTGACTCCACAATATCTCTCATGGACTTGCCTATCAGAGGTCCAGTAAAGGGCACTCCTAGAAAAGAGGTACCTGAATGTTCAAAAGATGTGAGTTTAATAACTTCATCGGGGGCAAAGAGTGCTACTATAGTAACACCTGAAGATTTAGAAAGGTGGGTACACGGATCAGACAAACTGTGCACACCTCCAAAAGTACTGGATATCCATAAATTTAAAGTTGAATTAGAAGAAATAATAGCAGGAAATGTAGGACTAGAACGATTAAATACCTATGATGAAGAAGAATTATTGTTCATGTGCAGGAGTATCACTAGAAATGTGAGGTTATTTCACGAAAAATTGTCCAATCTAGCATTACAGATGGGAATCGAAATAGGGAGATCAAAAGTACTACAGAAACCTTATAGAGCAGAATTTTCAGACAAAGATTTAGAAAATATGAATGCCTCTGGAAAAAGACTACAAATAAGAGAATTAATGTTAGTTTTACAAAAATGGGGAGACCTAGATAAATGGAGAACTAGGTGGGCCAAGAAAAAGGAAGAGGCACGAACAAGTAGAACAGCATCTGAATATGTGATGAAGGAAGAAGGAAAAACAGATCAAATGTATCCCATGCGAGAAGTTGCGGGAGGAGGATATGTACATGTCCCATGGAGCAGACAGGATATTTTATCATTTACGAATGATTTTCCAAAACTGAGGGAAAAACCAATTGAATGGTACAAGCAGGTTGAAAGGTTTGTGAAGGTGTCAAAGGTATTGTTGAAGGATTTGGATGGTCTGTTTGACATAGTGGTACCTGCCGATTTATGGACAGATTGTAAGATCACAGTGGATTGGCCTAGTGATGAGTATCCCAGAGATCCGAAAACAGGTGCCCCGTCAAATGATGTAATGAAAAAGTATCAACAAGTGATAACTTACCTGAAAGGGAAAATACCACCGAAAGAAACAGATTGGGTGAAAATAGATCGAACCACCCAAGAAGCCAGTGAAACAGTACATTCTTACTATGAGCGCCTATTGCAGGTGTTTAAACAGTTTAGTGGATTTGAGGACATTGGAGACAAAAACATGAGTCAGTTTGTGTATCGGTTTGTTTACGGTCTGAAGCCAGAGATTTGCCAGATGATTAAACAACACATGCTGTGTTGGCAGGGAAAGCCCATAGATGAAATTCTGAAATATGCGAAATATTGTGGAGACGATATTGAGGATAGACACAAGAAATTGCAGGAAAAAGTGATGTGGGCACAGGTGAAAATGGCTGAGAAACAGGGAATTAATTTGGAAAATCCGAGTGAAAATCCAGGAAAAGATTCTGGAACGAGTGGTGATACTGGAAATGGTGGAAAATTTAGAGGACGAATGAGTAGAGAAGAAGCTAAAAAGAAGTTTCCTTGTCATGGATGCGGAAAATTGGGGCATTGGAAGGACGAATGTAAAAAGATTCGAAATAATAATGGCCCAAATCAAAATTTAAATACACAGATGCAGAATGATTCACAGCAGGGTGTAAATCCCCAGAGTCAATTACCACCTCCACCTGTTCAGGGTAATGTAAGCAGAGCAAAGCACGGTACAGACATTGGATACCCAGGAGGGAGTGGTAAGAATGATTATATGACATCACAATTTCTTTTGCAGGACAATTTCAGTGAATTCAACTCATGACGGTGCCTAGGAGAGGGGAAGAAGGAGTGCGTACTTGGCGCATCCTTACAGGTAGATCAGTCTGGTCCATATGTTGAAGGAAATGTGAAAGGTAATGATATTACTTTCCTTTTGGACACTGGTGCTACAAGGTCTACTGTGAGATCAGCAGACATCCCTGACCTTCCTCTCTCTGGTGAAGATATCCAAGTAGTAGGGGTAGCTAATCAAAGAATTAGAACACCTCTTACAGAACCAATGGAAGTCAAAATAGGAAACTTCTGAGAAATGCACCAATTTGTAGTGTGCGATTCTAGCCCAGTAAACTTATTAGGTAGGGATTTATTGTGCAAAATGAACTGTACAATTTTCTGCACACCGGATGGTGTGGCAGTTCAGACACCAGATGAGGACCATGTATATAAAATTATGGTTGCAAAACAAGGTACAGAAATGGACGAAATATTTTCGTTAATAACAAAAGATGAGTTGCCAGATGAATTAAAAGGTACAGTAAACCCCATAGTATGGGATTTCACTGGAAAAGAAGTAGGACTTATGGCAAAAATAGATCCAGTTCAAATTACGGTAAAAGAAGGTGCAATTTTCCCAAATACTAGACAGTACAAAATGAGTGCAGAAGTAAAAGCAGGAGTCATTGAAGAAATAAAACGAATGGTACAACAAAACATCCTAAAAGAAGTAATGGGTAGCCCATGTAATTCACCTATAATGGGGCTAAAGAAACCTAGTGGAAAATATAGGATTGTTCAGGACCTGAGGAAAATAAATAAGATTGTAGAACCATGTTGTCCCATAGTACCAAATCCTGTAGTAATTTTATACCAGATCCCTTGGAATGCAGGATGGTTCACAGTAATTGATTTATGTCAAGCATTCTTTTCAATACCATTGCATTCAGACAGCCAGTATCTTTTCTCATTCAAATTTGAGAATAAAGTCTATGTGTGAAATCGTGTTCCTCAGGAGTATACAGAAAGTCCTTCCATCTTCAACCAGATACTGAAAAAGTGCCTGGAAAATTTAGTGATGCCAGGAAGCTCAGTCTTAGTCCAATATATAGACGACTTATTAGTGGCGTCAACCACCAGAGAAGACTGCGTTGTTGATTCCATAGCACTATTACATCTCTTGGCTGAGGAAGGGCATAAAGTCTCACCTGAAAAGTTACAGTTTTGCAGGACAGCTGTTAAATACCTGGGACATCAAATTGAGAGGGGAAAAAGAAGAATAACCTCTGAAAGAGTAGAATTAATAAAAAGAATGCAAATGCTTGTAACCCAAAGACAAGTGCGAATGTTCCTAGGAATAGTAGGCTACTGTCGACAATGGATACCAAATTTTTCCATGTTAGCTAAACCCTTAATTAACATGGCGAAAAAGAAAGCAAAGGACCCTGTTGAATGGGAGGATGAAAGTGTAGAAGCTTTTGTAAAATTGAGAAACGCACTTTGTTCAGCACCTGCCTTAGGCATGCCTGATTATAAAAGAGAATTCGCATTATTCTGTCAAGAGAGAGAAAATTGTGCACTTTCTGTCCTAACTCAGAGACATGGACTAGACAGACGTCCTATAGCGTATTTTTCTGCTACATTGGACCCAGTAGCAGCCGCGTTGCCAGGATGTTTAAAAGCAGTAGCAGCAACTTGTTTGAGCATAGAACAAAGCGAGTCAATTGTGATGGGACATCCTGTAAAAGTGTATGTTCCACATGCAGTTGTGATTCTGTTGACAAGAACCAGAACTCAGCATCTTACTCCTAGTCGGCTGACTAAATATGAGAGGATAATAATGGGTGCTGAAAATGTGACCATGGTAAGGTGTACGATAATAAATCCAGCAACTTTATTGCCAGACCCATATCATGAAACAAATAAAGATGACGAAGAAGATGAACATGATTGTGTACAGATTACAGAATTATGTACAAAACCACGCCCAGATATAGAGGAACAGCCTCTTAAAAAGCCAGACAGGGAGCTATTTGTCGATGGTTCATGTCAAAGACATGAAGATGGTAAACTAACTGCTGCCTATGCGGTATGTGAATTAACTGGAATAGTCGAAGCATCCTATTTACCAGGAGTTAAATCTGCACAAGTAGCTGAATTGATTGCATTAATAAAAGCTTGCAAAATTGGGAGGAATCAGAGAGTAACTATATTTACTGATAGTCAATATGGTTACGGGGTTGTGCAAGATTTTGGCCAACTATGGATGCAGAGGGATTTCATGACTTCTTCAGGATCCCCTATTAAAAATGGACAATTTGTAAGGGAATTGCTAGAAGCAATACAATCACCAAAAGAATTGGCTGTGGTGAAATGTGCCGCACATCAGTCAGGAGATGACTGGGTGGTAGTCGGCAACAGATATGCAGACCTGGTGGCTCAACATTGTGCCAAAACCAGAACGTCAGTAAATAAGAGGGTGGAAAGAATGGGAATCAGCTGCCAACTTAAGCTGTATATGCCACCAGAAACTTGGAATGAAGTAAAGAAATTGCAAGATGAGGTTGCGGAAAGTGAAAAGAATTTGTGGATTAAAGTAGGTTGTTCCCAAAGAGGAGATGATGAAGTGTGGATCAGTGCAGATGGCAGACCAGTCATGCCGGACTGTTTACTCTCACAAATGGCTAGAATGCATCATGGAGACACACACATAGGGAGAGATGCAATGATTAGACTGTTCAGACAAAATTGGTACAATCCCAAGTTTAGGGCTGTTGCAGAAAGTCTTTGCCAGAGATGTCTAACTTGCCAAATGCATAATCCAGGCAGGAAAACGATAATTGGGTTTGGAAAGATTGGAAAGGCAGAGGGCCCATTTATAAGACTACAGTTCGACTTCATACAGTTACCACCATGCAGAGGACTAAAATATGTACTAGTCATAGTGTGTCTGTTTTCAAAGTGGGTGGAGGCTTACCATACTAGGAGAAATGACAGTATTACAGTTGCAAAACTGTTGTTACGTGAGCTCATACCTAGGTTTGGTTTCCCAGTATCTTTGGAATCAGATAGAGGAAAACACTTTAACAGCGAAGTGATTCAGATAATTTGTGAAGCATTTCAAATCAAACAGAAATTGCACTGTGCATATCGCCCAGAGGCTTCTGGAGTGGTGGAACAATTGAATGGCACTATAAAGTCAAGATTGGGAAAAATGTGTGCATCAACATCATTAGAGTGGCCAGACGCATTGCCACTTGTCTTGATGGGAATCAGAAGCATACCTGACAGAACGACGGGATTGAGCCCCCATGAAATAATGATGGGAAGAGCAATGAGACAAACACATGTTCCCACAAACAAATTAATAAATATATCTGATGATATGGTTCTGGATTATTGCAAAGGATTGGCTGACCTAGTGCGTTCTGTCTCTCATCAGGTTGGAGAAGACGCAGTTTCCAGGCAGCCTGAACTAGAACATGATCTGAATCCTGGTGATTGGGTGGTAGTGAAGAATCACACCAGAGAAACGTGTCTATCACCCAGGTGGAGCAGACCTTGTCAAGTTATATTGACCACCAATACAGCAGTGAAGCAGTGGCGTAGCTAGGCACTCTGCCGCCCGTGGCGGTCCCTGCCTTTTGCCGCCGCCGAGCGCCTAAGAGCAGGGGGGGGGGGGGGGTGCTGGCGATAAATTTACCTGCCGCCCCCAAATCTCGTGCCGCCCGGGGCGTACCGCCCCCTCCGCCCCCCCCTTGCTACGCCAGTGCAGTGAAGTGTGCAAGATTTCCTAATTGGATTCACGTAAGCCACACAAAGAGAGTACCAGAACCTGAAGAAGAGAATCCACAGACAACGCCAATCACTGAAGAAGCTGAAGGTTGCCCAGCTGAGGAATCTCAGGCTAGAGGTTCGAGAGAAGCTGACGGAGAACAACCGAGCACAAGTCAGGATTGGATACCAGTGGTAGAAGTTCCTGAAGTATATTACAGAACGAGAAATCAAACTAAATTGGAAGAAATTTAAGAAGATCAGATAGGTGAAGAAGAAGCTGTTCAGGATCAAGAAGAAAAGATAGTAAAAGATCCTGAACAAAATAAGATAGGGAAAGAAAATTGGACACAAAACAGTGAAGATTTAATAGACTTTACACAGGGAAAGACAGGTTTAGAAGAATCAGGTCAGGCTGCAGAAGTTCACAGTGCAATAAGCCCTGATCAGAAGCAGTTAGATCAAGAAGAATTCACTAAAGAAAAAGGGGTTGATACAAATGAACATAAAGAAATAAAAAAGGAACAAGGTCAAAATCTTGAAAGTCATTGTGGAGCTACTGAAGAGAAACCAATCAGACCTGAAAAAGAACAAACAAAAGAAGCAGTAATCAAAGAAAACAAAACAGTATTAAGAAGTGAAAATAACGAGATCTCTGAAGACGAAAACAGAGAAACAGTGCCAATCAAGAAGACAAGAAAAGGAGATCGTTGGCCAAGTGTCATTAAAAGAGTAAAGTACCACATAACAACCAGAAGTGAAAATCCAGAACAAGTACCCGAAGTGACAAGTCAAACCGAACAAGAGAAAAAGTCAGGGAAAAGAAAAAGTAAAAGACTGAGACTTGTGAATAATAAATTCAAGGGTCCTGACTGGACTTTTATTATTCTTGAAGATTTTGAAAGCTCAGAGTCAAGTGACATTGGTGGCGAAGGAACAAGTGCAGAACTAACATACTAAGAAGAAACAAGACCACCCTGACTTAACAAAAGTATCCTCTAAAGAAAAGAAGAAGAGATAAGAAGAGAAATCTTCCTTGTCGAAAAATGCCTGGCGATAGAGTTACTGGGAGACCAAAACGAAATTGTTGTAGAAGATGCTGTGCAATATGCATATGTAGTCTGGTATTGGTACTTATAGTATGGTTAGTCCTGATTGTAGCAGTTCCTTACCTTATGATAATAGATAAGAAGATTAATAACGAAACCAAAGGAAGGACAGCAAACATGAAGGGCAATAGAGTAGAACTAATGGCAGAAGATGAGGCAGAAATTCATCATGAAATAGCTGATAACGACACTAGTTTGAATGTTTTCACAAAATTATTGTTTCAATATGTAGACACAATGGAAGTTAGTAATTGTTATGTCTGTATGAAATTGCCTGAATCAGTAGTGGAAGGATTAACATACCATTATTTACCACTGACATATGGCATCTCATGTAGTGTATTAACAAGTTTATTTTATAGAACAGGTAGACTGCAGTATTATTATTCAAACGTAGATGTGATATTTTCTGAGGTTCCGATTCGCAAGAGTATGAACCCAGTGCTTAGTAGTAAAGACGCACAGTTTATGGGAGAATTTTTCTTAACAATGAAATCGATAGACATAACACATGCACATAGACACAATCTAACATGTTCTTTATTAGAAGAAGAAAAGATATTTTTGAATTTAGTAGAAGATAGAAGACATGATTTTCAAAAGAAAGCTTCAGAGCATAAGGCTCAGTTGCCACCTTGGGCGGAAAAAGAAGGGAGTTATACACCTGGCAAAGCTCAAGCTGCAATGGCTCTGGATTTCGTAAAGACAGGGAAAATTTGTCTTCAAAGGTTAAAGACTGATTATAACAATGTTTTCATTGGTACCAGTGAATGTGAACACCATTTTTAATTCTTGGAGGTTGGGGACTCAAAGGAGGAACAGATTCAGTTTTTCCTGGAATCTATTATGTATGCGGGAATAAGGCTTACTTTAGGCTTCCTGCACGGTGGTATGGAAGTTGTTATTTTGGAATAGTATTTCCAAAAATATACCACGTAAAAAGAAACACTGGAAGCAATGAAAACAATAATGAATTAATACGTAGTAAAAGAGCTAGTTTTTCAGAAATTGTAGGTGATATATTTGGTGCATTGATACCTTCAGTGGGAATAATTCTGAACTCAAGGAAAATATGTAAATTGTCTACAGTGGTTGATCGTTTATCAACGGATACTGCTGGAGGTTTTCTAATAATTAATACGGAAATGGTTGCGATTAGATCTATGGTAATGCAAAATAGACTTGCTCTTGACATTCTATTGGCAAAAGAGGGAGGAGTCTGTAAATTATTGACGACAAAACATTGTTGCACTTATATTCCTGATAAGAGTGCAGAAATTGGAACGTATATTCAGAACATAACTAAAATTGAGAAAGAACTTAAACCACTGGAAGTTGATAGTGTATGGGAAAGATTGACAAATAGTATCTCGTCAATTGGAACCTGGTTTGCTAATGTAGGAAAAGGACTTATAGGTCAAATATTAATACCCCTAGCAGGGATAGCAATAATAGTATTAGCAATAACAATATGGTGCAAATGCTGTAGAAAGAATGGAACATATAAAGTGACAGGAAAAGGAAAGAAGAGAAAACTAGATGAAATAGAACTTGAAGAATGGAGAAGTGATTTATACAAAAAGTTGAAAGGAGATGTGAAAAACAGAAAATGTAAAAATTAGAATGAAACGAATTGCTAGAAGTTGGCATCTGATTGAGGGTAGTAATTTTGATGGCTCAGAAACGCCATCAGAGAGGGGATTGATGGAGCAAGGTTTCAAAAATGAAACTTGCTTGTACGCAATCCTCCTCATAGTATTAATTTATTAAACTTGTATTGTAAATACTAACCTTTGCATTCACAAACACGAGAGGGACAGAAGCTTGCTTATGTGTTTTACTAATGAATAATGCTTGTCTATAATCCAAAATGGCCGCTAAAGCGCGGGAACTTCATTGCGCATGTCGCAACCTGATCACATGGTGTGACGTCTTTCTTTGCTTGGTGGGAAACTTCTGCTTCTGCGCAGTGTGCATTAAAATGGCCGCTAAATGTTTTCACATGCTTAAGCTTGCTCTCATGTCATTATTAAATTGTCGTTTTCTTAACGCTACTAATGCAGGATAGTATTATAATTAAATGGGAATAGAGTAGGGAAAGTGGGTATACAGTGAAACTTTTTATTTGTGATTTTAATATTTTCTTCTTGCACTTTTAGTAATTCGTAAACTTGGGCCTGGGTTGGTGACTTGAAACTCGAGAGACAGATGGTTCTGCGCATGTGTCCTGTGTGCCTGCCAAGTGAAGTCAACTTGGACGTCTCCCAAGGCCATGACCCATTGGCCGAAGATGATGTACTTTATGTTTCCGGCGGACAAAATGTTACTTTTCCCCTGTAAAATGTATAACATTTGTCGTGAGACGGGTGGGAAATAAAGTGAATGTATTCATTTGAAGGGGCGAAAAGCTAAAAACAATAGGCTTCACAATTTAGGCCAAATTTGACATGGTGCGAGAATCCACCCCCTGTCCCTGTCCAATCAGAAGTAGTGGTCCCATATTTTAGCGTACTGTTACAGCATCATCATCGGGTTTTCCCAAATCCACCTTTTCCCCACCAAGTAACATGGTCCCAGTGGAGATACAGGCATTTGAGCAAGCAGTCATGAAGGAGGTAGAAAACATCAGACCCACTGCTAAGAGACCTTACATGAATATTACCAAACAAGAACGAAGAGCCTTGGATGACTTACGCAAAAACAACAACTTAGTTATCAAACAAGCGGACAAAGGGGGAGCCATTGTCCTCCTTAGCAAACAAGGATATGACAGTCAGTGTCTCGATCTTCTCTCAGACAATAAATTCTACAAAAAGATCACAACTGATCCCACTAAGAGACTACAACGAACTGTGGAATTGATGGTTGAAGAAGCGGAGACCAATCTATGGATCTCCAAACATGAGGCAGATTTCCTGAGGACTAAAATACCTCGCACACCGTACTTTTATTCGCTCCCGAAGACTCACAAAAACAAAATACCACCTCCGGGACGCCCAATCGTTTCTGGAATTGGGTCGGTTTTAGAACCTTTATCCCAATTTGCCGATCAATTCTTGAGACCACTAGTACAGAAAACTCCAACGTATTTGAAAGACACACGAGACCTCCTTAATCAACTGGAGGGACAATACTATGACGAGAACACCATGTACCTAGTAGGGCTAGATGTGGAGAGTCTTTACACAAGCCTTCCACAACAGAAGACTCTAGAGACCCTAGAAGACATTCTGTTCTCCGAAGAGTGGAACCATAAGACACCTAGACACTTTGTTCTGGAATGCTGCAGACTGGCTCTCACCGAAAATTATTTCGAATATGAAGGCACTTTCTACGAACAATGTCACGGAACTTCTATGGGAAGTACATTTGCCCCAAGTGTGGCTGGTCTGTATGTAAGCAATTTTGAACAACAACACATACAGAACCAAAACAACCCATACTTCACGTGCATGAGGTTCTGGCGGCGTTATATTGATGACGTCATAATGATCTGGGCAGACACCCAAGAGAATCTACAGGAGTTCTTGAGATGGATCAATACCAGGGATGAATGCTTAAAGTTTACATGCTCATCAGACAGAAAACAACTAGACTTTCTGGATGTCACAATCTACACTGAAAACAACACCCTCCAGACCAAGACATTCTATAAGCCGACAGCTAAAAACAGTATACTTTCGTACAACAGCTTTCACCCTCGTCCCTTGAGAGAGAATCTACCATATAGCCAATTCTTGAGGTTGAAAAGAAATTGCAGCAAATTAGATGATTATAAGACGCAAGCCACGGAATTGGGCCATAAACTTGAAATGCGGAACTATCCGATAAAAACTATAAGGAAATGTCAAAAAAGAGCCCGCAACCAGCCAAGAGAGACATTATTAGAGACCACTCCTAGACAAACACAGGAAGATGTACTAACTTGTGTTACTACATATAACACTTCATCGAATACTGTGAAGAAGATTATCAACAAGAACTGGAGGATCCTCACGTCAAACAACTTACAATGGCCTAAACCCCGGTTCGCCAACAGAAGAACACGCAACATTAAAGACCTCCTTGTACACACTAGACCAGCACCTATCATCAGAAGAGAAACCATCACTACAGCATGGAACTTGAACCCAGTGGTAGGCCACTTCCCCTGTGGCTCGTGCTCAAATTGCAAACTAACAAAAGCCACCAAATATTTACAACTCCTACCTAACTTCACTTGGACGTTACGAAACCACACCAACTGTAACACCACCCATGTGATCTATATGATCGTGTGCCCCTGCAATCAGAGATACATAGGGATGACATGTCGCAAAATAAAACAACGAATAAGCGAACACAAAAGTAATGTTCATTGCAAAAGAGCAACCACAAAAATGAGCAAACATTACATTGAGAGCAACCACAGCACTGATGATCTCAAATGGGTAGTACTGGAGACACTTCTCGTTAAGAACCACAATGCTGAACGTGTACTTTTTGAGAAAGAACAACGTTGGATACATCGTTTGATGACTGATACGGAGGGATTGAACGACGATATTCCTTGGCACACACTGTCTTGATCACTAAGCCTGAAAGCCCCATAGGATAGTATCCCTATTGAGAGACAGTGTTCACAGATCCGTCAGACCTACAACGTTAACCAACGTCTATGAAAGAAGATCCACCCACCTCCCTTACCACATGAAACACGCGATGAGAGTAATAAGACTATTCTTATCCCTCAGACATCATTTTATAGAGGGTGAAGAGAGGCATTGCATCTTTCCAATGAACCTTCCACCACAAAGGGACCACACGATTGACCCACTGTTATACACACTTGTGTATTATTTTTTATATATACTGGGGAATACAGAAAACATGTTAATATCCTTATACTAGTTATCAACGAAAAGTCTTTCGACTATCAATCTCACCACCAATGTCAACCATGCGTACCAATCGACATGCTGACAATAGTCTGTTATTTTTATTTTTATTTTTGTAATTTAATTTTATAGAATAGCGATCATGTTTACATCAATTATATTCATGATTAGTCCTTACACTAACAAATTACCAATGCCCATTATGTGTGCCTATTAGTGTTCTGAGAATTTTACCCAGAATAGTCTTTCTACCATACCTTGTACTACTAATGCCAACCACGCATGCCAACCAACGTGGTGTTATTGGTCCTTCTACTATGTCTCCTTCCCCCTCCCTCTTTCCCTCCCCTCGAACGTAAGTAAAAGGAAACACCACACGGGCACGCGTCACCCGGGGCACCGTGAACAGAGCCAGAACAAGCCAACAGCTTGCAGTAACCGGTAAGCAACCACGAGGAGAACGCGCTGGGACTAACGCGTGACTAGTAAGATCTGATTTAATCTTCCCTCCTTATTTTTTTAGAAGCAGGTTACTTTTAGCTCTTAAGCGCCCTGTGGAAGCCCAGCACACCAACCATGAGGTAATATGTATTCATGCAAACACAGATAAATCCCGCATTGACTTCACCGTTAAGGACGGAATTTTATCACGTTTCATTTTTGTGCGTTAAAATTGAACAAGCAATTAATCTGGCGCCCTTATAACTAGGGCCTTGATCGACGCTATAAGTATTTACGATAACGAATACAAATAATTGATACTGTTCATCTTTTGAACACCACGGATGTTTTAATAATTTACTAACGATTCTTCCTACTCGAAACCGCCAGACTAACCTCACAAATTTCTCCTGGTGCACAATATGCACTCTTTAAACACGATAGTAAAAATTGTGCATTAACTGTTCCAGCTATCCCCTCTCAATATATGAGGAATATGGGTCAAGAATGTCTTTTGAAACACGATATGACAAGAGAAATAGACATGCATGCATTGCCTTCCTGCCATTTCTTCTATTACAGGTACAGATACGACTGATCTGATCACGATCAATTTGAGTGGTAAGTTGACCACCAATATAGGAGCCACAATACGCTCTCTATTACAACCCGGTCCTGACGAAAGCCTATAGATTTGTCACTAGGCTGAAACATGTTGACCACCAGACCATGAAAAGTGCGGTAGATTAGTAACACGATCTACCCACGCACTACACTGTTTTTAACTTCCCACTTCACAAAAAAAAAATTACAATAAATATTCTCTGACACTGTGTTGTAGGGAATTTTAATTGCACCACCTCAAAGAGCACACGCACGCCCTTCTTTTTCATCTCTGGACCCTACTGATAAACCAGTTGGTCTCCCTCCAGGTGGAGGACAGCATATTTGCAAAAACAAAACCCGATGATGATGCTGTAACAGTACACTAAGGCGGAGAACCAAGATATACCGCCTACCCCTGTGTACATATATGAGGGTTTTTAAGGGGATTACAAAACGCTACCGAGACCCTGGTTACACAGGACAAGTGGTCCATTCTCCCCCTCCCTGATTTTTTGAGTTAACCACTGGAAGCCGAATGGATCACAGCTTCTTTTTCCCTCACCTTGATTAATACATATTGAAGCAGCGCACAGCTGTGGGAAACCTGTTCACAGTGCTTGACAGACACCTGTCGACTCCTCATGAACATCAACCGCAAAAGGTGAGCTTGTTCTGATTTAATAATAAAAAAATAAAAGAATAAACACAGGAGAAATGGCAGAATACCAAGTATTAAGTTACACGGAGGAAGAAATCAGTGCTGCCCTGTCTGGACCACCACTGCTACAAGACAAGGATCTAGCACAAACATTAACACAATCGAGCGATTGGGACGAACTTACCGAGACTAAGAAAGATCAAGTAAGGACTGCCATTCATGGCATTATAATGAAAGAATATCTGCGCGCTAATACGGCCCCTAAAGGCCTGTGGGTGCAAAACACCCCACGCATCTTTCTTAAAGACTTAGCCTTCCGTAAGGATTTGTCAGCAATATCCTGGAAGAGCACGAGAGAATATCTAGTATTGATCATAAAAACAGCGACCAGACTAGTAGAGGCGCTCACCATAAAAATACAAATCAGTGAAGCCAAACTGAAAACGACGGTCCAGATCTCTGTATACAAAAAAAGACTGGATGAGATAAATCGAGAAATGAATGAGACAAAAGAGTATATAACTCAGAACAAAATCTGAAAGCTGAGCAAAGATCTGAAACGATTCTCAATGGAGAAAATGCACCCTTATTCGAGTGAGGACTACGTCGCACCAGACCAACCAGGAGACGAGGATTCAACAGGAGAAACTTCAAGCAACAATTCTGACTGGAGTAGTGATGATGGTACCAATCCAAGATGAGGAAGAGGTCAATATAGACGGAACCAGCGCCGACGGGCCAATGTATGGCAAAGACCAAGATATTATGACCAACCACAACCTAACTTTCAACCGTACATGCAGAACTTTCAAGGATGGATGAACCCCTATTTTCAAGGTCCACAAACTATGGGACCACTGATGAACATACAACCACCTCCTTTTTAGGGAGAGGCCAACAGACCCAGAGAGGGAGAAGAAAAGGAGTGACCTGGAACGAGCAGGAAAGACAGGTACACACTCGCAGTATGACCAAAGAACAACCCGGCCCAAGCTCAATGAATCACTGGTAGTCAACCTGACCGACTTGGTCCTAACCAAAGACCAAGAGGATGTACTTAACAAAGGACTGGGCTTCGTTCCTACTCCACCACTGGATATTTTCAAAATACGATGCGAAATCGCAGCATTTTGCAGAAAGATCAAATTGAAAGCCTTCTTTATGGATAAAGAAAAACACATCCCAGAGAGTGATACCAATTTAAGACCCAAATCCACCTTTTCCCCACCAAGTAACATGGTCCCAGTGGAGATACAGGCATTTGAGCAAGCAGTCATGAAGGAGGTAGAAAACATCAGACCCACTGCTAAGAGACCTTACATGAATATTACCAAACAAGAACGAAGAGCCTTGGATGACTTACGCAAAAACAACAACTTAGTTATCAAACAAGTGGACAAAGGGGGAGCCATTGTCCTCCTTAGCAAACAAGGATATGACAGTCAGTGTTTCGATCTTCTCTCAGACAATAAATTCTACAAAAAGATCACAACTGATCCCACTAAGAGACTACAACGAACTGTGGAATTGATGGTTGAAGAAGCGGAGACCAATCTATGGATCTCCAAACATGAGGCAGATTTCCTGAGGACTAAAACACCTCGCACACCGTACTTTTATTCGCTCCCGAAGACTCACAAAAACAAAATACCACCTCCGGGACGCCCTATCGTTTCTGGAATTGGGTCGGTTTTAGAACCTTTATCCCAATTTGCCGATCAATTCTTGAGACCACTAGTACAGAAAACTCCAACGTATTTGAAAGACACACGAGACCTCCTTAATCAACTGGAGGGACAATACTATGACGAGAACACCATGTACCTAGTAGGGCTAGATGTAGAGAGTCTTTACACAAGCCTTCCACAACAGAAGACTCTAGAGACCCTTGTTCTCCGAAGAGTGGAACCATAAGACACCTAGACACTTTGTTCTGGAATGCTGCAGACTGGCTCTCACCGAAATTTATTTCGAATATGAAGGCACTTTCTACGAACAATGTCACGGAACTTCTATGGGAAGTACATTTGCCCCAAGTGTGGCTGGTCTGTATGTAAGCAATTTTGAACAACAACACATACAGAACCAAAACAACCCATACTTCACGTGCATGAGGTTCTGGCGGCGTTATATTGATGACGTCATAATGATCTGGGCAGACACCCAAGAGAATCTACAGGAGTTCTTGAGATGGATCAATACCAGGGATGAATGCTTAAAGTTTACATGCTCATCAGACAGAAAACAACTAGACTTTCTGGATGTCACAATCTACACTGAAAACAACACCCTCCAGACCAAGACATTCTATAAGCCGACAGCTAAAAACAGTATACTTTCGTACAACAGCTTTCACCCTCGTCCCTTGAGAGAGAATCTACCATATAGCCAATTCTTGAGGTTGAAAAGAAATTGCAGCAAATTAGATGATTATAAGACGCAAGCCACGGAATTGGGCCATAAACTTGAAATGCGGAACTATCCGATAAAAACTATAAGGAAATGTCAAAAAAGAGCCCGCAACCAGCCAAGAGAGACATTATTAGAGACCACTCCTAGACAAACACAGGAAGATGTACTAACTTGTGTTACTACATATAACACTTCATCGAATACTGTGAAGAAGATTATCAACAAGAACTGGAGGATCCTCACGTCAAACAACTTACAATGGCCTAAACCCCGGTTCGCCAACAGAAGAACACGCAACATTAAAGACCTCCTTGTACACACTAGACCAGCACCTATCATCAGAAGAGAAACCATCACTACAGCATGGAACTTGAACCCAGTGGTAGGCCACTTCCCCTGTGGCTCGTGCTCAAATTGCAAACTAACAAAAGCCACCAAATATTTACAACTCCTACCTAACTTCACTTGGACGTTACGAAACCACACCAACTGTAACACCACCCATGTGATCTATATGATCGTGTGCCCCTGCAATCAGAGATACATAGGGATGACATGTCGCAAAATAAAACAACGAATAAGCGAACACAAAAGTAATGTTCATTGCAAAAGAGCAACCACAAAAATGAGCAAACATTACATTGAGAGCAACCACAGCACTGATGATCTCAAATGGGTAGTACTGGAGACACTTCTCGTTAAGAACCACAATGCTGAACGTGTACTTTTCGAGAAAGAACAACGTTGGATACATCGTTTGATGACTGATACGGAGGGATTGAACGACGATATTCCTTGGCACACACTGTCTTGATCACTAAGCCTGAAAGCCCCATAGGATAGTATCCCTATTGAGAGACAGTGTTCACAGATCCGTCAGACCTACAACGTTAACCAACGTCTATGAGAGAAGATCCACCCACCTCCCTTACCACATGAAACACGCGATGAGAGTAATAAGACTATTCTTATCCCTCAGACATCATTTTATAGAGGGTGAAGAGAGGCATTGCATCTTTCCAATGAACCTTCCACCACAAAGGGACCACACGATTGACCCACTGTTATACACACTTGTGTATTATTTTTATATATACTGGGGAATACAGAAAACATGTTAATATCCTTATACTAGTTATCAACGAAAAGTCTTTCGACTATCAATCTCACCACCAATGTCAACCATGCGTACTCAATCGACATGCTGACAATAGTCTGTTATTTTTATTTTTATTTTTGTAATTTAATTTTATAGAATAGCGATCATGTTTACATCAATTATATTCATGATTAGTCCTTACACTAACAAATTACCAATGCCCATTATGTGTGCCTATTAGTGTTCTGAGAATTTTACCCAGAATAGTCTTTCTACCATACCTTGTACTACTAATGCCAACCACGCATGCCAACCAACGTGGTGTTATTGGTCCTTCTACTATGTCTCCTTCCCCCCTCCCTCTTTCCCCTCCCCTCGAGCGTAAGTAAAAGGAAACACCACACGGGCACGCGTCACCCGGGGCACCGTGAACAGAGCCAGAACAAGCCAACAGCTTGCAGTAACCGGTAAGCAACCACGAGGAGAACGCGCTGGGACTAACGCGTGACTAGTAAGATCTGATTTAATCTTCCCTCCTTATTTTTTTAGAAGCAGGTTACTTTTAGCTCCTAAGCGCCCTGTGGAAGCCCAGCACACCAACCATGAGGTAATATGTATTCATGCAAACACAGATAAATCCCGCATTGACTTCACCGTTAAGGACGGAATTTTATCACGTTTCATTTTTGTGCGTTAAAATTGAACAAGCAATTAATCTGGCGCCCTTATAACTAGGGCCTTGATCGACGCTTTAAGTATTTACGATAACGAATACAAATAATTGATACTGTTCATCTTTTGAACACCACGGATGTTTTAATAATTTACTAACGATTCTTCCTACTCGAAACCGCCAGACTAACCTCACAAATTTCTCCTGGTGCACAATATGCACTCTTTAAACACGATAGTAAAAATTGTGCATTAACTGTTCCAGCTATCCCCTCTCAATATATGAGGAATATGGGTCAAGAATGTCTTTTGAAACACGATATGACAAGAGAAATAAACATGCATGCATTGCCTTCCTGCCATTTCTTCTATTACAGGTACAGATACGACTCATCTGATCACGATCAATTTGAGTGGTAAGTTGACCACCAATATAGGAGCCACAATACGCTCTCTATTACAACCCGGTCCTGACGAAAGCCTATAGATTTGTCACTAGGCTGAAACATGTTGACCACCAGACCATGAAAAGTGCGGTAGATTAGTAACACGATCTACCCACGCACTACACTGTTTTTAACTTCCCACAAAAAAATGTACAATAAATATTCTCTGACACTGTGTTGTAGGGAATTTTAATTGCACCACCTCAAAGAGCACACGCACGCCCTTCTTTTTCACCTCTGGACCCTACTGATAAACCAGTTGGTCTCCCTCCAGGTGGAGGACAGCATATTTGCAAAAACAAAACCTGATGATGATGCTGTAACAGTACACTAAGGCGGAGAACCAAGATATACCGCCTACCCCTGTGTACATATATGAGGGTTTTTAAGGGGATTACAAAACGCTACCGAGACCCTGGTTACACAGGACAAGTGGTCCATTCTCCCCCTCCCTGATTTTTTGAGTTAACCACTGGAAGCCGAATGGATCACAGCTTCTTTTTCCCTCACCTTGATTAACCCATATTTTAGCAACATTAAGGGGAGGTACATGGGCGTAGAAGAGTATAATAGAATATAGCATTAGTAATTAGTTAGATCAGATGATCCCGAAGTCTGAAGAAGGAGATGCTGCAGAGAACAGGCGCCCATGCTGTTAGCACAGACTCTCAGAACATACAGAAGAGCTCCAGGCTGCCATGCTGATCGGTTGCTGACTGAATTCCTGTCCGGAAGAGGTCCTGAGGAGGGGGCGGCGGAGTCCATTAGACGGGAGAATCGAGGAGAAGTCGAGTATCAGAGAGGGGAACGGCGCAGGCGTCGTTGTAGAGAGGTTACCTGTCCTGTCCTGATCCTGGAAGAGGTCTTTGCTCTTCATCCTTCCTGGGTCCTATCTTTTCCAACTCCTTGGCCAAGGGGCTTGGTTCTCGCATTTAGGTAACTATACTGCAACCTTTAGTTGCGCTGTTGTCTCTATTCTCTCCCTTCCTTTAAACACCGTCATTGATTAGCAAAAATCATTTCTATGCTTTTTCTTGGGTATTACAATCAAGTACCGTGTTTTCTGTATTTTACTCTGCTAAAACTTTAGATACACATTTTAAAACTTCCTGACTCAGTGGTTATTTCAGGATTATGTACTATAGTGAATGTCACTCATTTTAAACTTCCCAATTAGCAAAGGATCCATTGGTAAGTTATTACTCTTCAATCAGAAGGTAATTGGTAGCAGGGATTTTGATAAAAGAGTACATCTGTGTAGGAGAGTAGGATCTGCCTCTTATGTTGCCCCCACTTTTTTTCTGATGTTAGCACTGGTTTCTGGCTATAGTCTGGCTGGGTCCCTGCCAATCAGGGCCCCAGCCTCTCTGTTCTCTCTAAATGACATGGAGTGCACTCTAGGTGCACTAGTGATTGGATACTGTGGTGCCTTATGAGTCCCTAGTATATGGTACCTTAGGTGCCAAGGGCATAGGTACTTCACAGGCCTACCAGGGGCTGCAGCATGTGTTATGCCACCCCTGGGAAGCAGTCTAAATCTGACACCACAGGCCTGCTACTGCAGCCTGGGTAAGGTGGTGCTAGCACCCCTCACTGAGATATAGGTTTCCTATATCTCTCTTGCACACACATATAAACCTATCAGTCACCCCTATGGCAGGCCCTATCAATCCTGAGGGCAGGGTGCTTGGCTTCTATGTGAGGGGGTGCCTCTGCCTGAGCAGGGCCCCTCTGCAGCTCTCAGAGTCTATTCTCTGGTGCTGTTTGTGGATGCGGTTAAACCATATACTATTTAAGTGCATTATATCCTCGCGGTAAATGCTAACTTTGGAATGGCTGCATCAAAACATGTCGTGTTTGGTGTCAAACATCTTGGAATACTACCCCCCGCCAATCTTGGCGGCGGGGGTAGCATTCCACCCTTCTAGAGGGATAAGACATGTACCTGCTGTGGAAACGCGGTAGAATCCTAAAGAGCCCTGGCATCACAAAATGGATGCCACCAGTCACAGACACTGGGCTGCCCTCCTGCTGATGACCGAAACTCGCAGTGGAGGAAGCCCAACAATAGGCATCCTGTCACAGGGAGGTGTAACCACCTTCCAGACAGGGTTTAGTGTATTGGGGCTGGGTGGGTGCACTCTTAGAGTGCTTTGAAGTCCTGCACTGGGGGAGCAGAAGGCTCCTCTGTGCATATGCCAGTTCAAACCAGCTCAGGGGCTACCTGCCCCTGCTCTGGCGCGAAACTGGACAAAGGGAAGTGGGTGTAGCCACCCCCTCCCTTGACCCTCCCATAGGTGGGGTCATAGAGCTAGTCCTTCCCCTCTTTTTAGTATAAGAGGGGGAACCTTGCCATTGCAAAGCAGATAACCCCTGGACGACGCTCTACAGAAGAATCCTGGCCCTTCGACGTTCCACTACCTTTGGAAGACAGAAGAATCTCCCTTGGAGTCAAGGAGTGACTCCCCTGCTTGGCAGGCACCAAAAACGACAACGACGGTCGCAAACTACGCCGCTCCCGCCGGAGTCCGAAGTCCCTGCAGCCCAAGAAGTGGATTTCCTGACCTCTCCCAGGCCATCGTGAGTCCCCAGCGAAGCTGAGGCAAGTGGACCCCACGAGTAACGAGGAACCGCGACCCCTGGGTACCGTGCACTATTGTCGAGTGCAACCCCTTCACAACGTTCTACGAACTTGTGCTTTGGACCACGTGTGGTCCCGACCTCCAGCAGGAATCCCTCCGAAGATCAGAGGCCTACACCGTCCCGAGTGACCGTGGGCCCCTGTTGAGTGATTCCGCCCGAGGTGTCTTCGCGATCCCTTGCCCGCTGGCTTGTGGGTCCCCAGAAGACTTCTTAAAGAAACCAAAGGGCTCCCCTGGTTGCTCCAGGCCTGCCCTGACTTACCCTCGCTGGGTGAGTCCCTCAGACCTTGCTGGTCTGCGCCATCGACTTTTCTTCATCTCCCCAAGACTTGCGGCTGCCAAGGCTTGTTGGCTCCGATCGAGTTGCCGACACCGCAGTCAGCTGCAGACGTCGAGGGACACACCGAATCCAGCTCCTGGTCGTCGTCGACGCCTCCTGGACCACGTGGCTGAAGAGTCAAGGCACCTGCAACCGACCTGAAGCGACCGACGACGGTGGGCATCCATCTTCCTTGCCCCGGGTCACTGCCAAGTGACTTTGAACACTGTCCCCTCTGCTTTCAGGTCATCCTTCTTCAGAATCCAGGCTTGGATTCCACCGGACACTTCTTCAGCTCCCGCAAGCAGCAAGTCTTCTTTGTTCGCCATTGAAAACGACGCCGCGACCCGACACCAAAGGACACCTGTGCACCCGGCTTCCCTGGGTGAGGTAACTCCAGCACTACGGTGCTCCTGTGGGTGTGGGCCCTAGAACTACTTACCCTGTAAGTGACTTGCTTGTAGGTTCTCCCGAAGTATCCTAAAACTCTTTATTTCCAACCGCGACTTGCCCCATTGAAGTTAACGGCGATTCGCGCCTGTGTATCCACACTGCACGCGTCCCCCGTGGGTCCTTTACTTACCTGCCTTGGGTGGTTTCGTGAGGCCCCAGCACTTCTGAAGGCCCTAGGCCTTGTCTCCTTGCAAGTCGTTGTTTCTAAGTCTCTTACTTAGTATATGGTCTGGTACGCCCCTAGGGCCCCAGCCATATTTTGTGCTTAACTTATTGTGAAACGTTGATTTGTGCATATGTTTGTCTTCTAATCTCATAAAGAGATTAGTAGAGAGTTATTTAGAAATAAATACATATATATTTGATATATATACCTGTGTGGTGTCTTTTCATTTGGTGATTCAAGAGATTATATGGTAAAACAAGCTGCTTTACATTCCTCCGAGACTTAGCCTGAAGGCTGCTCTCCACAGCTACCACTAGGATAGCTTTCTTTAAAAGGTTGTCTTAAACCTATCTACCATAAGAGTCGATTTGGACTGGTGCAAGGTGCCCACTATAATTAGTGGACAGCATATGCCAGGCCAACTTCTCACATTGGTGGGCAGCGTGTGGGATTCCAGCTTGCCATTGTTTTACCAGAAAATCTCTATTTGAATTACTAACTGAAAACCATTATAGGTACTCAAGGTACATATAAAGTCAAGCTTAGTATCAATAAGTTCTACTGAACTTAGAGCTGTGTTCCAAGGGATAGCACACCCTTTCCACAGCTCAAGCTAGGATCAGTAGGCCACAAACTAGTGTAGGTAGTACAACACTGCACAACACTAGAATGTCCTTAAAGGGTGGGCCCAGTGGATCCACTCAGCCTCAGTATAAGGACATGGCTTTCTCTGACTTGAGAGCCATGTGTGTTGACAGACACCTGAGACTAGGACAGAGTCCCTCAACACTACACCTGATAGATCTGCTGACAGCAGATGACCTTAGATTGGCTCTAGGAGCTAAGGGGTCTGAATCAGTGGGTGGGTCAATCATAGTATCTGGGTCAGATGAGGACAATCCGAATGACCAAGACTCTGTGGTTGAAGGGCCAGGCTTCAAGGAGCCTGAACAGGACAGAGGAGTTCTCCCTAAGAGAACTGGCAGAGTGGATGAGAGGCACAGATCCCCTTCCAGGGAATCTGAGCACTCTTATCACTCTGGCAGAGAATTTGTCCAAGAGAGGAGCTCATACTTTAACTTAAGAGAGACCTCCTCTGAGAGAAGGTGCAAACTGCTCCAGTATGAGGAAGCCAAAGTGGCCCTCAGAACCAAGCAGTTGGCACTGGATAGAGAAGCCCTGGAGATCCAGAGAGCTTCCAGAAGGGAGGGTTTAGAACCCCCTGGTGGCAGCAACAGTGTCCCTAGAGGCAGAGAATATATTCCTGACCATAGGAACCTGAGCAAGGTTGTTCCTCCCTACCAGAGTGGGGATGATATCCACAAGTGGATAACTGCTATGGAGAGGGCCTGTAGAGTACAGCAGGTCCCCCAAAAGCAGTGGGCAGCAATCTTGTGGCTCTCCTTTTCAGATAAAGGAAGAGACAAGCTCCTCACTGTTAGAGAGGAGGATGCTAATGATTATGAGGTCCTGAAGAGTGCACTGATAGATGGGTTTGGCTTAACCACTGAGCAGTACAGGTTAAAGTTCAGAGATACCCAGAAGGCACAGACTCAGGACTGGACTGACTTTGTTGATTGTGCAACCAAGGCTCTAGAGGGTTGGCTGGTTGGCAGTAGGGTTACTGATTTCAAGGGATTGTATAATCTGATGATGAGAGAACAGATCCTAAATAATTGCCAGAACCAGTTGTTGCATCAGTACCTGGTGGACTCTGATCTGACCTCTCCCCAAGAATTGGGAAAGAAGGCAGACAAATGGGTCAGAACCAGGGTGAGGCAGAAAACCCAGAACCAAGGGGGTGACACTAAGAAGCAAGATCCTAAAGGCCCTGAGAAAGGTGGGGATAAGTCAAAAGACCAGAAGTCTTCACAAGGGCCCCAAAAATCTGCATCTGGTGGGGAGTCACAGTCCAACAAGGGAAAAGGCCAAAAGAAGCCCTGGTGCAAATTCTGTAAACAGAAAGGGCACTGGACTTCTGATTGTACCAAGTCCAAAGACCAAACCACCACCACTCCTGCCCCTAAGGCAACTGTGCCCCCTAGCTCAGCTACTGGTGGAGGTGGTACACAGAATAAGGGTGTAGTAGGGTTGACCCTGGGTTCTGAAGTGGATTCTGACCTAGTCAGAGTGACCACTCAGGCAATGCTGATTTGTGAGGGAAACATTGATATGTCCTTCCTAGTAAGCCCCAGTAATCTGGGCAAGTACAAACAGCAGCCTTTGATAAATGGCAAACAGGCTTTGGCATTTAGGGACACAGGTGCTAGTGTCACCATGGTGGCAGAGGACCTAGTGGACCCTGGACAGATCATCCTGGGTGAAATGTACCAGGTGACCAATGCAAGCAATGTCCAGACCAACCATAGTCTGGCAGTTGTGAATTTCTCCTGGGGAGGGGTAACTGGCCTCAAGAAGGTTGTAGTTAGTGCAGACCTCCCTGTAGAATGTCTATTGGGCAATGATCTAGAGACTTCAGCCTGGTCTGAAGTAGAGTTATGGACTCATGCTGAGATGTTGGGCATCCCTGCAGAGGTATTTGCTGTGACCAGGTCACAAGCAAGAATGCATGACACTGAACCAGCTCTGGATCCTGGAACAATGGACCAGATGCTTCCCAAGAGGAGGAGCAGTAGGGTTAAGGCAGTGCCTTCCCCTCTGTCTCAGATCAAGGATTCACTTCCAGAGGGAGGTGAAGCAGAACCTGAAGAAGGAACTGCCCCAGAGGGACTTGAACCTGACCAGGTTGAGTTCTTGGGGGCAGGGGCCCTTCCAGGGAAGATCTGAGCAAGGAGCAACAGTGCTGCCCCTCTCTTGAACCCCTCAGACAGCAGGCTGCTGCTGAGGCTGCTGGGAGTGCTAGTGGGTCCCATAAAGTTTATTGGGATGAGGGACTCCTATATTCTGAGGGTAGAGACCCAGCCCCTGGAGCCACCAGGAGGTTGGTAATACCTCAGAAGTTTAGGGGTTCCTCTTGACCTTAGCACATGACCTCCCTTTAGCAGGACACTTGGGCCAAAACAAGACCTGGGACAGGCTTGTTCCACATTTTCATTGGCCACATATGTCAGAGGACACAAAGGAGTTTTGTCGCTCCTGTGTCACTTGCCAAGCCAGTGGTAAGGCAGGTGGCACAACAAAGGCCCCCTGATACCACTACCTGTGGTGGGGGTACCCTTTGAAAGGGTAGGGATTGACATTGTTGGTCCCCTTGACCCTCAGACTGCATCTGGGCACAGATTTATCCTGGTGGTAGTGGATCATGCCACCAGGTACCCAGAGGCAATTCCCTGAGGACCACCACAGCACCTGTGGTGGCAAGAGCCCTCATTGGAGTTTTCTCCAGAGTGGGTTTTCCAAAGGAGGTCATTTCTGACAGAGGTACCAACTTCATGTCAGGATATCTGAAAGCAATGTGGAAGGAGTGTGGTGTAACTTATAAGTTCACCACCCCTATCACCCACAATGCAATGGTTTAGTTGAACGCTTCAACAAGACCTTGAAAGGAATGATTAAGGGACTCCCAGAGAAGCTTAGGCGGAAATGGGACCTTCTTCTTCCTTGCCTTTTGTTTGCATACAGAGAGGTTCCACAGAAGGGGGTTGGCTACAGCCCATTTGAGCTTCTGTTTGGGCATCCTGTGAGAGGTCCACTATGTTTGGTAAAGAGGGCTGGGAGTTACCTCTCAAGCCCCCAAACAAGATGTGATGGACTATGTACTTGGTCTCCGCTCCCGGATGGCAGAGTACATGAAAAGGCAACCAAAAACCTGGAGGCCAGCCAAGAATTGCAAAAAGCTTGGCATGACCAAAAGGCTGTGCTGACTGTATACCAGCCAGGACAGAAAGTGTGGGTGTTGGAGCCTGTGGCCCCAGCAGCCCTCCAGGACAAGTGGAGTGGCCCCCATACAATAGTTGAACAGAAGGGAGAAGTCACCTATCTGGTGAATCTTGGAACTCCCAGGAGCCCCCTAAGGGTGCTTCATGTCAACAGATTAAAGCCATATGTTGACAGGGCTGACATGGGCTTGCTCATGGCAACTGATGAGGACCAGGAGGAGGAGAGTGACCCTCTCCCTGACCTGCTCTCTCAGAACCCTGATGATGGGTCAGTAGATGGTGTTGCTTTGGCAAGCAGCCTCACTGACCATCAGCAAACTGAGTGCAGACAAGTTCTGCAACAGTTTAGACATATGTTTAGCCTGACCCCTAGTCAGACTACCTGGTGCACCCATGAGGTGGACACTGGGGACAGTCTGCCTGTCAAGAATAAAATCTACAGGCAACCTGACCATGTCAGGGACTGTATCAGGACTGAAGTCCAGAAAATGTTGGAGTTAGGCGTGATTGAGCCTTCAGATAGCCCTTGGGCTAGCCCAGTAGTCCTGGTACCCAAGCCTCATACCCAGGGTGGTAAGAAAGAAATGAGGTTTTGTGTAGACTACAGAGGCCTCAATGCAGTCACTAGGACTGATGCCTATCCCATACCAAGGGCAGATGAGCTGATTGATACTTTGGCCTCAGCCAAGTATCTAAGCACATTTGACCTAACAGCTGGCTACTGGCAAATCAGATTAGCTGATGATGCAAAAGCCAAAACAGCATTTTCGACCCCTGGTGGGCACTACCACTTTGTGGTGATGCCCTTTGGATTGAAAAATGCACCTGCCACTTTTCAGAGGTTGGTGAATAAAGTTCTGGCAGGGATGGAAACTTATTGCTCAGCTTATCTAGATGATATTGCTGTCTTTAGTTCCTCCTGGCAGGATCACCTGGTCCACCTCAGAAATGTTTTGGAGGCCCTGCAGAAAGCAGGCCTCACTATCAAGGCCACCAAGTGCCAGATAGGGCAGAGTCAGGTTGTGTACCTGGGCCACCTTGTAGGTGGAGGCCAGGTTCAGCCTTTGCAGAGCAAAATCCAAACCATACTGGAATGGGTTGCTCCAACCACCCAGACACAGGTGAGAGCCTTCTTAGGCCTGACTGGGTACTATAGGAGGTTTGTCAAGGGATATGGATCTATAGTGACCCCCTTGAATGATCTTACCTCTAAGAAAATGCCAAAAAAGGTTCAGTGGACAGCTAGCTGTCAAAAGGCATTTGAAGACCTAAAGCAGGCCATGTGCACTGCCCCCATCTTACAGAGTCCAGACTACACCAAAAGTTCATTGTCCAAACAGATGCTTCTGAGCTGGGTGTGGGAGCTGTACTGTCTCAACTGAATGATGAAGGTCAAGACCAGCCAGTGGCTTTTATTAGCAGAAGGCTGACCCCTAGAGAGAAACGTTGGTCAGCTATAGAGAGGGAGGCCTTTGCTGTGGTTTGGGCCCTGAAGAAGCTGAGGCCATACTTGTTTGGTACTCACTTCATAGTTCAGACTGACCACAAGCCCCTCCTATGGCTAAAGCAGATGAAAGGTGAAAACCCAAAACTTTTGAGGTGGTCCATTTCCCTACAGGGGATGGACTATACAGTGGAACATAGGCCTGGGACCCAACATGCCAATGCAGATGGACTCTCAAGGTATTTCCACTTTGAACACGAAGACTCAACTGGTCAAGGTTAGTTTAGTGTCCCTACGTTTGGGGGGTTGTGTAGGAGAGTAGGATCTGCCTCTTATGTTGCCCCCACTTTTTTTCTGATGTTAGCACTGGTTTCTGGCTATAGTCTGGCTGGGTCCCTGCCAATCAGGGCCCCAGCCTCTCTGTTCTCTCTAAATGACATGGAGTGCACTCTAGGTGCACTAGTGATTGGATACTGTGGTGCCTTATGAGTCCCTAGTATATGGTACCTTAGGTGCCAAGGGCATAGGTACTTCACAGGCCTACCAGGGGCTGCAGCATGTGTTATGCCACCCCTGGGAAGCAGTCTAAATCTGACACCACAGGCCTGCTACTGCAGCCTGGGTAAGGTGGTGCTAGCACCCCTCACTGAGATATAGGTTTCCTATATCTCTCCTGCACACACATATAAACCTATCAGTCACCCCTATGGCAGGCCCTATCAATCCTGAGGGCAGGGTGCTTGGCTTCTATGTGAGGGGGTGCCTCTGCCTGAGCAGGGCCCCTCTGCAGCTCTCAGAGTCTATTCTCTGGTGCTGTTTGTGGATGCGGTTAAACCATATACTATTTAAGTGCATTATATCCTCGCGGTAAATGCTAACTTTGGAATGGCTGCATCAAAACATGTCGTGTTTGGTGTCAAACATCTTGGAATACTACCCCCCGCCAATCTTGGCGGCGGGAGTAGCATTCCACCCTTCTAGAGGGATAAGACATGTACCTGCTGTGGAAACGCGGTAGAATCCTAAAGAGCCCTGGCATCACAAAATGGATGCCACCAGTCACAGACACTGGGCTGCCCTCCTGCTGATGACCGAAACTCGCAGTGGAGGAAGCCCAACAATAGGCATCCTGTCACAGGGAGGTGTAACCACCTTCCAGACAGGGTTTAGTGTATTGGGGCTGGGTGGGTGCACTCTTAGAGTGCTTTGAAGTCCTGCACTGGGGGAGCAGAAGGCTCCTCTGTGCATATGCCAGTTCAAACCAGCTCAGGGGCTACCTGCCCCTGCTCTGGCGCGAAACTGGACAAAGGGAAGTGGGTGTAGCCACCCCCTCCCTTGACCCTCCCATAGGTGGGGTCATAGAGCTAGTCCTTCCCCTCTTTTTAGTATAAGAGGGGGAACCTTGCCATTGCAAAGCAGATAACCCCTGGACGACGCTCTACAGAAGAATCCTGGCCCTTCGACGTTCCACTACCTTTGGAAGACAGAAGAATCTCCCTTGGAGTCAAGGAGTGACTCCCTGCTTGGCAGGCACCAAAAACGACAACGACGGTCGCAAACTACGCCGCTCCCGCCGGAGTCCGAAGTCCCTGCAGCCCAAGAAGTGGATTTCCTGACCTCTCCCAGGCCATCGTGAGTCCCCAGCGAAGCTGAGGCAAGTGGACCCCACGAGTAACGAGGAACCGCGACCCCTGGGTACCGTGCACTATTGTCGAGTGCAACCCCTTCACAACGTTCTACGAACTTGTGCTTTGGACCACGTGTGGTCCCGACCTCCAGCAGGAATCCCTCCGAAGATCAGAGGCCTACACCGTCCCGAGTGACCGTGGGCCCCTGTTGAGTGATTCCGCCCGAGGTGTCTTCGCGATCCCTTGCCCGCTGGCTTGTGGGTCCCCAGAAGACTTCTTAAAGAAACCAAAGGGCTCCCCTGGTTGCTCCAGGCCTGCCCTGACTTACCCTCGCTGGGTGAGTCCCTCAGACCTTGCTGGTCTGCGCCATCGACTTTTCTTCATCTCCCCGAGACTTGCGGCTGCCAAGGCTTGTTGGCTCTGATCGAGTTGCCGATACCGCAGTCAGCTGCAGACGTCGAGGACACACCGAATCCAGCTCCTGGTCATCGTCGACGCCTCCTGGACCACGTGGCTGAAGAGTCAAGGCACCTGCAACCGACCTGAAGCGACCGACGACGGTGGGCATCCATCTTCCTTGCCCCGGGTCACTGCCAAGTGACTTTGAACACTGTCCCCTCTGCTTTCAGGTCATCCTTCTTCAGAATCCAGGCTTGGATTCCACCGGACACTTCTTCAGCTCCCGCAAGCAGCAAGTCTTCTTTGTTCGCCATTGAAAACGACGCCGCGACCCGACACCAAAGGACACCTGTGCACCCGGCTTCCCTGGGTGAGGTAACTCCAGCACTACGGTGCTCCTGTGGGTGTGGGCCCTAGAACTACTTACCCTGTAAGTGACTTGCTTGTAGGTTCTCCCGAAGTATCCTAAAACTCTTTATTTCCAACCGCGACTTGCCCCATTGAAGTTAACGGCGATTCGCGCCTGTGTATCCACACTGCACGCGTCCCCCGTGGGTCCTTTACTTACCTGCCTTGGGTGGTTTCGTGAGGCCCCAGCACTTCTGAAGGCCCTAGGCCTTGTCTCCTTGCAAGTCTTTGTTTCTAAGTCTCTTACTTAGTATATGGTCTGGTACGCCCCTAGGGCCCCAGCCATATTTTGTGCTTAACTTATTGTGAAACGTTGATTTGTGCATATGTTTGTCTTCTAATCTCATAAAGAGATTAGTAGAGAGTTATTTAGAAATAAATACATATATATTTGATATATATACCTGTGTGGTGTCTTTTCATTTGGTGATTCAAGAGATTATATGGTAAAACAAGCTGCTTTACATTCCTCCGAGACTTAGCCTGAAGGCTGCTCTCCACAGCTACCACTAGGATAGCTTTCTTTAAAAGGTTGTCTTAAACCTATCTACCATAAGAGTCGATTTGGACTGGTGCAAGGTGCCCACTATAATTAGTGGACAGCATATGCCAGGCCAACTTCTCACAATCTGACACCCAGCGTAAGTATTAGTGTAGTATGAATGTATGGGCCCAAGTGAGTATATGGTGTATGAATGCTGTTGGCTAATATTGCGCTGGATCACTAGTAAGAAATATTAATTAATATACACTCAAGTGAAAATAATGTCATGGTACACCTGAACCTCTACACAATATCTGCACATACATTTCGTCTCATTAGCCTCACCATAAATCATGTCATGGACTTAGATTTTCCTCTACAGTATTAATGAATAAGTACTTCACGCTTCTATATTAGTCACGTTTCTTAAACACACAATTTATAAATCGTATCTGTTACACGTGGAGCCCTTTAATTATACGGTACTCCATCTTCTTTTAGTAACGTTCATCACACAGTACATTTTCGAGTGCTGACAACTCATAATCATGATGCACTCCTACCGTATCTTAGGATAGGATCAAAATTACACTGCTCCAAACCCCCCTCTGATGGCGTACCAAGTCATCACATAATCTCTTAATCTTATCTCCTGATTTTATCAGATTAACCAAGTTAAACCCTTTTTGTGGCAATTGCTTTTTGCTTGAACTCCTCCAAACACTTCCTTTCATTATAGTATTCATTCTGCTTCCTTTCCATCAGTATGTCATCCATTTTTCGAGAAACTCCTTTCTTTGCCTTGTCTCTCCTGTATACCTTCACACCCACAATCAAAAATACTGCACAAAGGGCAATAGTGAACAGTGGTCTCAAAATGGAACCAACTATACCACTTTCCCAAATTTGCAAACCACCTACCTAAAGCACTAAAACCATGTCCAACTGAGTCCCAAACACCTTATATTGCCAATCCACTCAATTCATTATGTATATCAGAAATATACTCTATGTACTTCTGTAAGTCCTTACTCTTGACTGGGATATAAGTACAACTGTGTTGGACCTTTAACATCCGACAGACTCCGCCCTCCTTTGTGAGCAAAATGTCTAAATCAAGACGGTTCTGCAAAACCATAGCTCTAATAGCAACCATCTCAGAATGTACAGGCAACAAAGCTCCAGCAGTACTAATAGACAATTTATCAACTACAGTGGAAAGATTTCTAATCTTAATGTCATTCAATATCACCCCTAAATTCGGAATTATAGCACCAAAAATATCTCCCACAATCTCTCAGGCGCTGGCACCTCGTTTGGACCTAGATTTCTCCTCCCAAACAGGATGATCAAAATTCTCAACATGATAGATCTTTGGAAACACTACTCCTAAATAACACTTTCCATACCATTTGCTTGGCAACTTAAAATAAGCATTCTTGCCACAAATAAAATAAATCACAGGAATCACAGGACCAGTTCCATCCAAGAACAATTTCCAAGATCCTTGAACCTCAAAAGTATGATCACAATCACTTTCTCCTACAGGAATAGTATCGTATTCATTCTTATCACTGTTTGCAGAATTTCCCTTGGTGTTGCCCATCTAATGTCAATGCTCTAGTGTTCCCTGCTGTTTGATGATCCATTTCTTCTTGTGACCAACTTGTAACACGAGTTTCATTAGCTGCATTTGCCTTTACTGCTCTATATCTATCTTCTTTTTGTTTTTAAAATATCTTTATAGGCATTTTATCATATATTGCATTACATAAAGAACAAATGACATTTCTTGTAATGTTTTCTGTAGACACTTAAAATACAGCACATGGCGACGTTATACAACAAAAGTAAGAGTTGTAGGTGCCTGTCAATGTACCGATGTAAGGGGCCCTTTTAATGGCCAGTGTTTCTTACCCACTTAACTCGATGGGACTTTCGATCTCTGCAGCTTGTGATCCCCAAGTGCTTAATGCCCGTTATCTGTGAGGTGTCTCTTTCACTCTGAGGGCTTTTCTATCAGGTGGGAAGGGCTGTAGTGCCAACTAATAATCTCGTTTGCATAAGCATAACAGGAATACACCTAAGTAGGCATAAACTTGAGTAACTCAACTAGTGCAGCTTAGGGGACCCAGAATTTATGTGGAAGGCAATTTAAGGGCTGGAAGACTTGTGGAGGGGTTCCTGGTTGGAATATGCCCGATCTGCTGGCTTGTCTGATGCATTCATGTGTTCCATACCACAGCACACGAGGGGGGGGGAGAAAAAAGAGAGGACGGGGAAATAATCATATTCGACTCGTACGGCTACCGTAGGCTATCCCATTCCTATCTCTAGTGTTCTCAATGTTTCCGTCTGTAGAGGACCCACTGTCATCTTCTGTGCTATTAGGTTGGCTCGGGTGTACCCAAGCAAACAAAGTTTCCTTCCAGAGGTCAGCAATTGGGCGTTGGCATAGGCCCTTTAGCTCTTCCCTACTGAGAGCTCTCTCCTCAGCTCCAGCCCACCTAGACACCTCCTATGTCCAGGTGTTAATCTGCAGCCCTATACTTGACTTCCATGTCACCGCAATTCGTCTCCTGGCCAGTGCCAGTGCCAGGTCTATAAATCTATTCCCCACCTTACGCTTAGGGGGTCTGTAGAATAGGCCAAGCAGGCAGACCTCTATTGTTAGAGTAAGTGTACTTCCTAGTGCAGCATTCATCTTATCCAACACCGCTTGCCAGAAGCCTTGTAGCCTCTCACAACCCCAAGTCATGTGGCCGAAGTCTGCGTCCAGTTGATTGCACCGCGGGCAGCTCCTCAATTCTCCTCCAAAGGCAGCAAAGAGACGATGAGGTGTCATGTAGGACATATGGATATAATTAAATTGGATATATTTTAGCCGGGTGTTGCGTGATATGTTCTTAGGGGATTCCAACACTCTGCCCCATTCTGCTTCCGTGAGCTCTCTATCTAAGAGTATCCCCCATTTACCCCATAGTTTCAGCAGTGGGGTCAAGGACGCCTCAAGAAGGGATGCGTAAAACCATTTGATTTGGTGACCCGCTGTACCCTGTGTGACCAAGGAGTGGAGCACCGCATGTGTTTCCGGTTCTTCCCTGTTCGCACCCGACAGTCGCCCAAACGTCCGTACCAGCACCTCGTATATAATAAACTGGCCTGGCGAGAGTCCACACCCATCCACCAGCTCTGCAAAGGGGAGTAAGAGTTTATCTTGATAACAGTCCCCCACCTGCTCAATCCCAGCCTCTGTCCAGGGTGCCAGCTGCTCCACCGCAAGGATCAACTGCGGCTCACTGTAAGGCAGTTCCACCAGCGGTAGTGCCGGGAAGTATCTCGGGGTGTCCGGCAGTCATGTCATGCAGCGTTTCCAACACTGCAGGGCCGTAGTTTGCAGTGTTGAGGTGTATGGGACCTTAGTGAACTGATTCAGGAGTTTTGCCAACAAGAGTCATGGGCGCTGTCCTGGCTCCATCAAGTAAGTCCCCTCCTGGTTCACCTCCTCTAACCATTGGGCCACCCACTGCAACTGTGCAGCCAACTGGTAGAATTCAAAGTCCGGCACCCCCAGTCCCCCCTCCCTCATAGGATGCTGGAGGACTTGCAATGACACTCTTCGCCTCCCATCTCCCCAGACAAGATCTTGCACCAGTGCATCCAGTGGGCAAAACCAACCCGCAGGCATTAACACTGGCAAATTGGCAAAAAAAAACAGAGGCGGAGCAGCATGACCATTTTGGTCAGGGAGACTCTGGTCATCAGAGGAAGCTGCAGTGAACTCCAGAAGGTGACACTAGAGCGGAGCGAGCGGAGAGCCCTATTTTAAGTCATCCAGTGAGTGGAAAATCCAAATACCCAAATATTTAAAGGTATCGGGGGTCCAATTATAATCAACAGGGAGCTCCCGGGGTCTAGGGAGGAGGCCAGCCACTGGAAACAGGTACGTTTTGCGTCTATTGACCCGGAGGCCCGATAGTGCCCCAAAGATGTCCAATGGTCCAAAGGCAGTATCCGCCCCTCTCACAGCACTGCCCAGGTAGATCAGTAGATTATCCACATACAAGGAGATGACATGGGTTCTACCGCCCAGTGTCAGACCCAGACCTTCCCCTCCCTGATGAAAGAGCGCAGCCAACGGTTCTATCGCCAACGCGAACTACAGCGGAGATGAGGGGCATCCCTGGCGGGTGCCACTTGTTATCACGTACTGCGGTGAGATAATCTTGCCTGTCTTGACTCGTGCTGTGGGGTGGGTTTATAACAGCCTTACCCATTTCACCCAAATCGCCCCCAGGCGCTGCATGACCTCGAGTAGGTATTTCCAGCTCACAGTATCGAACATCTTTTCCAGGTCTACTGATAGAAAGGCAGCCTGTGGGAGAGACGCAACGTCTGAATGGTAGAGTACTGAGTACAGTCTGCGCAGATTGTATGATGTGTTACGGGAGGGGATGAACCCATTCTGATCAGGATGGATCAATTGTTTCATATGGGGGAGCAATCTGAGTGCTAGAATTTGACTTAATATCTTAAAGGCGGTGTTGAGCATGGACAGGGGTCTGAAGTCTGTTACCCCAACATCAGGTCCAGGCTTTTTGGGAAGCGGGATCACTAATGCATTTTGTGTAGAGTCTGGTAGGTGTCCTAGCCGAAGAGCCTCAGCGTACATAGTCACCAGTTGGGGGGCCAGTCCAGCTACATACTTCGTATAGAACTCTGCCGGGAGGCCATCTGGGCCCAGTGTTTTACCACCAGCCATTGAGGTAATGGCATCACGTACCTCTTGTATAGTAACGGGCCGCCCAGCTCTTCCGCAATATGGTCATCCACAGTGTGGAGGCACAGCGGGGCCAGGAAAGCACGAAGTTCCTCCAGCGGGGTCCCCTGAGGGGCGGTGTATAACTGCTCGTAGTACCTCTGAAAGAGGCCATTAAGCCTGCCAGCGTCCAATTCAGTTGTGGCTGTTGCAGTCTGAATGCGAGTGATTGGGGAACCCTGGGTCTACGGCCTAACTGGCCACGCCAGTAGGCAACCGGCCTTCCACTCTTTGCTCTCAACTCTGTCCATGTATGCCCTGTAGTCGTGTGATCGAAGGCTCTCGAGGGCCTCGTCATATAGTTTACGTGTGGCGAGTAGCCGTGTATGTGCCTGTGTTTCCGCTCCCTTTATATTGGCTAACGTGCGCAGTTCACCCTCTGTGGCCAGAAGCTCCCTGTGTAGTTCCCTCTGTATCCCAGTCGTTTGTCCCATACAGTGCCCCCTCACTACCACCTTGAATGCCTCCCACTTCACCAGTACCGAGAACGCCGAGCGTGCATTGTCAACAAAGTATGTATCTATTAAGTATTGCAGAGATTTCGCAAAGGGTACGTCTTCCAACGACAGGGGTTGAGTCTCCATGTGGGAATCGGAGGTCTTTGCCCATAGGGTTGGTACGACAGTAACATAGGACTATGGTCTGAGAATGTCTGACCTAAATACTCTGTGTGTCTAATGGAACCACTGATACCTGGGGAGCACCAAAATTCATCCAATCTCGTATGGAGCTGGTGGATGTGGGAATAGAAAGAGTATTCTCTGTCCCCTGTATGTTGGAGCCTCCAAATGTCCTGTAATTCCCAGTGAGCCATCCACTCCCACAACCCCGAAGCTGTCCTATGTGCCTGCGCCCCTGAGAGTGTGTGGTGGGAGCGTTCCATTACCACATCAGCCACACAGTTGAGGTCACCTCCTGAAATCACATGTCCCACTTTGATGTCAGCTATACGAGCAGAGAGAGAGGTCATGTAGGCCATTTGGTCCTGATTGGGTGCATAAAGGCAGCCGAGCGTGACCTCCTGGCCCAGTAGTCTCCCTGCGAGGAGGGCATATCTACCCTCCTTGTCAATTGAAGTGCTTGTTACTTCGAAAGGGACCCCCGGGCGGATCCATATCAGTGCCCCCCAGGCGTATGCTGAAAATGAAGTAGCGAATATGTGCCCTCTCCATCTCCTGTGCAACTCTTCCACTTCCCCCTGGATGAGGTGTGTCTACTGTAAAAACGCTATCTGTATACCTCGGCGCTTCAAATAATTGTGTATGTTGTGGCGCTTAGACATTGACCCCATCCCCCTAATATTCCATGTGAGAAATTTCAGGTCTTGGTTATGTATCGGCATCCCAAGTATTCCCCCCCCCACCGTCCCCCCACCCTGCCTAGGTCATTGAAGAGATAAAATTAAGTGTCCTCGCCTGCATGACGAACAAAGCAAATCAAAAACAAAGAATCCCAACAATCAACAACTCATCAGCCCCAGAGCATACTGGCAATGGCCATCTGCCCCAACTTGAAATGTATCTTCCTGAGAACTGATAGCGGCCCAAACCTGCCACAGTAGGGGCCATCAGTGGGGTCTTGGCCGCTCCAATCAGCACACTGTGATGTGCAGTGCGATGCTATGAGGAACGTCTCGGTGCGGAGAGGTGCCTCGTGCACCGGCCTCAGTTTTTATCCACCCATGTTAAACCCTTTATGACTTCAAGATGATGCTAGCCCCCTCAGAGGGTCCAGATGCACTGCAGTTCGTAGTGGGGACGTTTAATCATGCAATTTTGTCTTCCGTCCCCGGGGTCACCACGGGTAGGTCGAGTCTAACTTTGTTGGAGGAATCCGAGTCCAATCCCTCGGTCCACTTCATGGAGCGCGATTCTGCCTCTGATGGAGAGCCGATTTCGGCCACTGCCTGCAGCGCTGCCGCTCTTTCTCACTCAGTCTGTTAGGGGCTTGGTTTCTTCGTTACAGTGCACCCAGGCCTTTGTTTAGGTCGCTTCCTGAGCCTACGGCTTTCTGTTGTTAGCTGGAGCTTCTGCGCCAACCGGGGGGGTCTCAGTACGATATGTTTCTATCCAGTTCCAGGCTTCCTTGGGGTCATCACAAAAGTAAGCCTTACCATATAGGACAATGCGGTGCCGGGCAGGAAAAATGAGGGAGTACTGTAGGCCTTCTTCTCTGAGTGTTCGCTTTACCTCCAGAAACGAGCCGCGTTTCTGTTGGACTTCCAAGGTGTAATCCGGGAACATTGAGACTTTATTATTATTTACCACGAAGGGGTATCGGTCCGGGCTTTCTGCAGTAGGATGTCTCTGTCCTGGTAATGTAGCAGCCTGGCCACCACTGATCACGGGGAAGTCCCGGCGCCGGCGGGTGGGCCGGCACTCAATGTGCTCTTTCATGGGTGTAAAACGATGTCGGGGCCCCTGGGGCCACCACCGTACTGAGCCACGGTTCCAGTGTGGGAGCGAGCCTTTTCAGAGGCCCACTGGTGCAGGGGTTCGCCCTTCTTTGTCCTTAGGTCCTTAGACTAACAAAATAGAAATTTGCACGGAAGCTGTAATATCAAAGAAAATAGATTTATTAACCTCACATGAGGGAGACTACGTCAATACAGTACCCTCAGGCCACTGTAGGAGGTAGTTCAAGGAGTACAGAAACCAGGGGCCTTATATATACATTTGTTGCATAGTCAGCATGGAGACTCAAAGGGGAGGTACTGGCACATACAAGAATAGTTATTGACTAACATGGGTATACAAAAATTGCTTGCTCAACAAAGTGGGAGGGGAGACATTTCTGCTTACATCAGTTAAAACAGCCTGACAGTTCTATTCTAAAACAGGCGTATTCTAGCAGCTACAGGCCTTTCTGATCATACATTGCTCTGGCTCAGTGCTGAAGGAGTTAACTGTAACTGATGACTCAAGCAGAATAGAAAAGCAGGCAACAGTAAAGAGACAAGAAGCACATGGCCAGCACATGGCTAACTAAAATGGCTGCCATAACCAAAATGGCTTCAGCTCATGCTAACAGCGATTTCTGCTAGTTTCCACAGATGACCCTTTTAGAATTAGCTGAAGACATCTCTATGATCTAGAAGGAATATAGAAAATATCCTACACATCTATTCTCAACATATTGCTAACTTCTTGGTCTAATACATATTGGGCGTTCACATTATTAACGTTGCGCTTGGTAGGTATACAAGTAGAGACACAAAGGGAACAAAGCATCGGGCCACATTGTATGCATAGACAGCATGACAGTAGGATCGCACAGAATATACATAGAATTGTCAACAGTTTCCAGCCCCAAGTAACAATGTCCCTAACCAGCCAATTAAAGTCCAAGTTCCTATATCGGGATGAATTTCAGTGGTTGTTTTAGGCCGATTGGAAATAGCCAACAGCACATGTTGGATGCAATGTCTACATAAAAACATTTTTAATAAACCTTCCAGTGTTCTTCTTTATGAGGACTAGGGTACCAATGATATGTTCGGGGGGAGCGGAGTAGTATTTATCAAAGACTGCACAAAACGTTTCTCTTGCAGAATGAACATCACTCCAAATACTAGTATTAAAGAGAGTATACAGATTATCACAAAAACAATTTTCGCTTCAGGGGACCAGGAGGACCAAACAGGGCCATGAGAATTAGGACGAGGAGCCGCAAAGGGCTGCTCCTCCTCAAAAATGGGACGGCCAAAGGGGTACATTGCTAAAAAGTACTTGAAGGATAGAAGCCGCTGTACAACCAGCCAGAGGGGAGTCTTCTCCCTGTGTCCGTCTGAGCCTCACAGGCAGGCTTTTATTGTTCATCAAGTGTTTACTTCTCCCACGGTGGAGCTGCACAACTTGCAACTCAAGAAAACAATCACGGCCCAGTTTTAAGGGAAAAGTTTCTTCTTTCAGGATAGGGCAATCACCTTCCAGGGCAAACACCCTCAACGATCCTGTCCAGTGTCTTAGGCAGTGCACCAGTTTTCTTCACTTTAATCTAACAGGCACCAGAGGCAGAGCACCTGTACCCTGAACTCAAGTCCTTCCCTAACTCCTGTGTTGCTCCACTGGCGCACTGCTCTTTCGTTGGGGCCACAGATTGTACCTAGTATGCCCAAGCACCTCTTGATCAACCAACAGAGGTGCAGACTTGCATTCACTTAGGGACCAGGAATCAGAGGCCTGATGCTGGAGTATCTGAAGCAACCCTTGTTTCAAAGGGGGTCACCTCAAGCAAAGCCTCCTTGCCGTCCTTGTCGGTCTGTGACTCTCTCAGCTGGGCATCAAAAACTGGATCAACGCAAAGAATTCTCCGTCCTGATTTGTGACCCCGTCTTTCGTCCAAGACAGTGGTAGGGGTACACACTTCCCGTCGTTTTCATGGGCCCTGTGCTTCCGGCCTTCTACCTTCACTGCGGTCCTAGTTGCCAGCAACGCCTGTGCTGGTTCCCTTTACCTCAGCTCCAAGCTGGATCGGCGCTGACTCCCCAGGCTGGATCTGATGTCTGTGCCCCTTTGGCAATGGTTGTAGGGCAGCAGATATCTATTGGTGGTCAGAACAAAAGATCTTTAGACAAGGCATACAAATAATCTATCAACAGAGAGGATACTCTATTTCAGAAAACTTCTTTAGTCTCTGGGCGCCCCATACATTAGCAGGGCACCCAAGAACCACTTCATCTATCTGAAAGTAACAAAACACCCTGGACCTATTAGCGAGTATAAAAGGAACTTTTGGTGAACTGACAAGAGTAAAACGTTACACGATTTGATTTGTTTCTCCCAATCCCAAGCAGCCAAGGAAGTCTGTGTTCATTTACTAAATTCTGAGGGAAAAAGAAAAACAATATGGACATACTCTGAATCCTTACATTTGTGTATTCCTATATTATTCATCTGAAGGGAATTTTCAGAACTATTCTTTTGTGCTTCTTGTCTTAGCAAGCTTGTGTTTCATAAGTCATATAGTTCACAACATTTCTACTTATGAACCTTCCACTACTTGTACAGGACTGCAGACACTTTTAAAATTATTTTTCTTACGTAAAAACACCTACATTTTACTCTTAGGACCATGCTCTCATGTTATAGGCGCGGCATGAAAATCTAAAACTGCTAATTTAACAGGGATCCTTACTACATAAATAACTAACAAAACCTCAACATAGTGGGTACATGAATTTCTCCAGCAGAACTTGTTGTGGCAAACAAACTCCTTTAAAGCAATATTTTCCTTCAAAATGTTTGCTGAGGATCACACTATTCACCAGCTCTAATAAGGGCTGTCAGCTCAATTAAAGCGAGCCCAACCAATTATCTCATGGCCGTTCCTAGACAGCTTAAACAGGCTCGAGAGAGAGTGAGAAAAAAAAAAAGAGAGAGAGAACATAAATTTGCTTACCCTTAATTTGCCCAGGAGCTAGCCTCCTTTCCCCCATTCGACAGTAGGTAACCTAAACAGGTGACCTCCTGTCGACAATATTTACCCCCCTTTTTGGCAGCTGGGCACAAACAGACTTGTAGGAGGTAAATAGCACATTGAACTAACTAGAAAACATTAATAACCAACTACCAATTCCTTTAGCAATTGTACTAGTTTAACATGAGGGCGCATGAAAGCAAACTGAATTTCATTGCCTCCTTATTTTAGCCCTTGCACAGTAATCTTTAAACTAAAACCATTATTTCTATATGCATGGCAGAGCTGTTCTCTACAGAGGACCCATATACGCTACTGCCTCTCCTTCTCTTCTTATGACTTCGCAGAACCTGCCTGGTCTTTTGCCAAAAATAATAAGCAAAGCTTCTCTTTCTCTCTCTGCGCTGTCATCCCTTCCTTCGGAATCTTTTCCGAGGTCGAAGTGCCAGAGCAAGCCTTGCCCTTAGCCCTGCTAGTTTGCTAAATACAGAACTCGACCTCTGACCCTTAAACCTGCTGTCCCATGTCTGTGCAAGGCTATTCCCACGTGGCTATCACAGCAAGTAACTCTCGAGAAGCATGACTAAAGGGCATCCCCGCACCGTGCCTGCGTGCAGATATTTTTAAAGGTAGGATGCAACTTGTATTCTTTATTATTTATTTATTTCTTGTGCACTGTGCGTTGTAGCACCTAAAGAACTAGAGTTTTCATAATGCCATAAGCGCCCAGAATTCTTGGGCATAAAAGATTGCATAAAGGCTTGCAATGTAATTCACATGTCTGCTCAGCTACTCAATGCATGACTTTTAATAGCCTTTGTATTTGACACTGCAGCCATTAGGCCATACTACATTTTAAGTTTGTTACTAAGAGACAGTAATATTGGCGTTGTTAGATAGACTAATATTTACCCTTTTAATTTGGTGCAACAACATATTTTAACCAGTTGGAGATAGAAATCTTAATGTGCACATTGAAATCTGAATACATACTTTGCACAGGGTAATTTTCTACAGTACTAAATATTATTGAATTGTCACAATTGTGTTATTAGACATTATAAGGATCATAATTATGCAAAAACGATTTTAGTGCAATGACTGTTAATAATTTTTTTACATGTAGTCAGTTTTTGAATAATGATGACTAACCCTTTTTGTGGTTTCTACATATGAAAAGCAAGCCTTATTCCTTTCCTTTTACCTTGAAATGCATTTATTTATAACACTAAGCACAGAAGCTTTTTACTGAAACATAAAAAGTTTGTGTCACTTTTTAGAGGGCAGTAATTATTTACCATCTGATCCACAGATGTGCTTAGTAGAAAAGCAACAAGAAAGAAAGTCTTTACTTTTTATCCTTTCTCTTTTATCCAAAATAATGAAACTGTATTTCTAACTTTCAAAATCAGTAGTCTTTAATGCACGTGCTTTGATCCCATTTTGTACTAACTTAAAACCTAGTCCCCACAGCTTGATCTGTAGCTTGTGCCCGGGCATAGCCATGTTTTATTTACTCAGCTGTGTTTTACGACCAGCAGGCGTCAACTTTTACGCTTTTTCAGGAGAAAAAAGCCTTGCTATATTCTAATGTCCTCACAGAAACCCCAAAAAGTTGAGAAACCTTTCATTACCTCCGTCTGTTCTGACAGACAGCTTCCTTCGGACAGACAGCTTTGAGCAGCTGTTAAAAGCTCTCTTTCTGGTGCTGTGAATTGAGCACGGTTCAGTCTATTTAAAACCCAGGCATTCCAAGCCAGTCAAAATCTATCGTTTTGCAATGTGGTAAATGAGGCGCTTTTATTTTAGCAGCAACTAATTACTCAGATAATGTGAATGCCTTTTAATATTTAATATAATGTATCTAAGAATAATGCTGTAACATTTTGTATTGAGTCCTAGTTGTGTAAAACACACAAATTTTTTTTTTTTCTTTCTGTGAGGCCTATTTTTTTCCTATATAGTGTTAATTCTAATTTTGTGTTTTACCACTGGGGCGATATAATAATTGAAGGTTCAGACATCTATACTTTGTTACTGCTTTACTTTAAATAGTAGCGTGCAGCAATTTAGCATATGTTATACAATTTATTCTTTGAATTTTAAAGTGTAATTCTTCCAATGACATCTGCAAAACACAATGACGACAACAAACCAAATTGAGCTCATTCCAGACATTTTCAAGAAGGGGGCCACACACTCAGAACACACAACACTGCTTGCTAAGGCAAGCCATTCTTACACAAAGAGCACAGTCGCTACTCACTCAAACAAGTACTTCACAAACATCACCACCGGTGTCAGTCCACAAACCACATAGACACTTAAACACACAATCAACCCACAAATCAACACTTAGGTCAAAAACAAGAGGCAGCCCACAGACTGTGCCATGTTCAAAAAGACAGGCTCTAGCCCCAGACCTTTTCCAAAATACACCGAATTACCAATGGAGCTGGCGGAACACTCAAAAGCGCTCCGTATCACCATTTATGAATTTTTACTAAGTGCGTAGATCAGGATCCTTTTTAGTGTATTTGTTCCACAGTGTACTATACATTATGGAAGAAATACCATATTTAATGTACATAAACCTATTAGGTATCCCCTCTAGGGGAGCCAGCTGAGTACTTTCTAAATCCATATTGGTACCAACTAAGACAGCAACACATTCTACGAAGTGTGTGCTAGGAGCAGGCATGCCAAAAATATTACAATGCGATATAATATTATAATCAAAGCGTATTTATCCTGAGAATTATCCAAAAGTAGAGAAAAATCTCCTCATTACCTGCCTTTATCTGCTGCAGCAAACAAACAAACAAACCAGAATCTTGGCCAAGCTAATCCAAAACAAGAGCGTCGCATCGCGACCTTACCAAACAAAAGTCTCCAGCTTCCAACTGCCAAGCTCTGAATCGACCTAATAGTCACTGTGAGACGAACGCCAAAGGAATCTCAGTTGGGGACCGGTCACCACCTGGAGAGTCAAATCGGGAAAATCGGAAAAGCACTTTGGTCTGCAAAGACAAGGGTCTCATCGTGCAGTGTACATCCTCAGCGAGATTCCAAACCTCCGTTGAGACCACTATTTTGGACGACCGCGTCTCCTGATGAGCCCCACGTGACGGGCGCCAATTTGTGGGAGCGAGCCTTTTCAGAGGCCCACTGGTGCAGGGGTTCGCCCTTCTTTGTCCTTAAGTCCTTAGACTAACAAAATAGAAATTGGCACGGAAGCTGTAATATCAAAGAAAATAGATTTATTAACCTCACATGAGGGAGACTACGTCAATACAGTACCCTCAGGCCACTGTAGGAGGTAGTTCAAGGAGTACAGAAACCAGGGGCCTTATATATACATTTGTTGCATAGTCAGCATGGAGACTCAAAGGGGAGGTACTGGCACATACAAGAATAGTTATTGACTAACATGGGTATACAAAAATTGCTTGCTCAACAAAGTGGGAGGGGAGACATTTCTGCTTACATCAGTTAAAACAGCCTGACAGTTCTATTCTAAAACAGGCGTATTCTAGCAGCTACAGGCCTTTCTGATCATACATTGCTCTGGCTCAGTGCTGAAGGAGTTAACTGTAACTGATGACTCAAGCAGAATAGAAAAGCAGGCAACCGTAAAGAGACAAGAAGCACATGGCCAGCACATGGCTAACTAAAATGGCTGCCATAACCAAAATGGCTTCAGCTCATGCTAACAGCGATTTCTGCTAGTTTCTACACCAGGTACGCCACCATGTTGCCATTTTCGATCCCCTCTGGCAAACCAAGGATTCTTATGTTGTTTCGCCGGCTACAGCCTTCTCCATCCTCCGCTCTACGGTCAGAATCCTGTCTGTAAGTTCCGCTACTTGCTGTGTGAGGGCTTTATGCGTGGGGGACAGTTCTTCGAGTCCCGACTCCACCACCTTTACCCTCTCATTTAGCTTTTGGTGTTCTGCACGGAAGAGCCCAAGGCCCACAGACACGGTGCTGATATCCTGGTGCAGCGTTGCTTTAGTATCTGAGATAGCCTCCAGTATCTTAGATAGTTGTTGGATGGGATCCACTGTTGCTGGGTCTCTAGGTTGCCCCGTGCTTGGTCCTGCAGGTCCTTGTCTTGTTCTTGGGCTGTCCCTGCGTGTTTTACCCTTGCTTTACCCATCACTACAGCTTCAGCGGGAGGCAGTCCGCATGTGAGCACAGGGGCTGCATGCATCCTTGGGGGCAACAATAGGGACCAGGTGCCACTAGTGCGTCTAGGGCCTATGGCCTCAGCTTCAAGATGCGCATGCCACGGGTGGAGTGCCAGGTGAGTAATGGCGAGTAGTCCTTTATTTCCCCCACCTGCAGCGTATAGGCACCAGCCCAGGTCAGTCTCTTCGCCTCCGAGCGGCGCCTCTCCTATGGCTCAGAGGTAAGTACTGCCCAACACGTGGCCACCTTGGTCATGTCTGCTAGGTCGATCGCCCTCGTGCTTCTCCCGCACCGCGGGCTCTCAAGTCACCACAGGGCTGATCAGTACTCCAGGGGCGTCTCACCTCCGCAGCAACTGCACAGCCCCTCCAGGGGATGTATTTCATCAGGCGGTATCATTTTATCTTATAGTCGGGCCCGGCCTCTCTGCACCACCCCACCGCAATATCACTGATCTCCAAACTGGGCCCCGAGAACTAGGGGCGCACACTGTCCGACTCCTCGCAGCCCCGGGGTATCCCCTCAGCCAGGGTCCAGTCTACCCCCTCACAGCGAGTCATTCAAAGGCCACGCCTAGGCCTCACGACAAAGGCTCCGCCGCACCCAGTGCACTGCCAATAGCTTCGGTGACCACCTGCGCACCCCCCGGCGTAGTGCAGAGACAGGACTTCAGATTCGGGGGGGGTGCCCTGCGAACATTGCCTTGACTCGTGGGATTCCCTCCCAAGGGTCGCACTCCAATTTGTCCCAAGTGGACCTGGGCACCACACCGGGTCACCAATGCAAAGGCCCAGGGGCAATCCGGCCTCCCCAGGTGAAGCGTTGTGACACTCCACCCCCAGGACAAACGCCGGACCCGGATCTGGGCCCTGAGAATGCAGCAGCCGCACTCACCAGCTCGCAACCGCCGCGAGTTGTCTCCCCTGATCGGGTCTGGTCGATGCGCCATGCCCCAGGCCCAGCCGCATCACAAGCCTCTCCCGGGGCCTCGAGTTGTCTGCCGCGGAACACACAGGTCCCTGATCACCTCCGGCACTCTGCGTGCTCCATCCGATGCTGGGCAGCAGCGAATTCTGCTTAGCAGGGTGGGCCATCCGTCTCACTCCCCGTCACCAGCAACCCGGCACAGCCCCCGGGGTGCTCTATATCTGTCTTCAACTTGATTTAGGAATTTCTTTTCAATGTCAGTAAGAACACAGGTTAAACTATGCCTATTTGCATAAACAGTATCTAATGTTTTAATTGGGGCAAAATACCTATAAGCAGTTTCAGCAATCTGAGCATATGAATGTCTATTCAAATGTTTGAATAGTGGGACATCTGAAAAAAACAAATCATAATTTGAATATTAATACTGAAAATGACCCTTTCCATAGAAAATGCTCAACAATAAACTACATGTAATGCCATATGTCAATGGTATGTGGTGGTATGTAATTATGTAATTCCCTCAGCTACTGAAGCAGGCAACTGCCTGCAAACATAACAATCCCTTGCCTCCATTGTGTTAAAATACACATAAAGCAAATTAGTATAAGCAATTAATGTGTAATCTCCCCTAGATAAATCTTCCTGTAAGTTCTGTCCTTCTAGTGAATATAAACATCCATCTACCTTGCGTGATAGTTGCTGCTCAGGCGTATGTTTCTTTTCTTTAACATTAATCAAACCTGAATTTAATCCTAGAATTAAAACTATTAAGCCTAACACTAAAATTGTTAATACTGCACCTATTATATACCTATGTCTATGACTAGTATTATTCGTTTCCATCCTATCTGGACTCAGACCAAGTGGGTAAAGAAATAGCAGCAACAGAATCTTCTCTGTAGGTCTCCACCTGTGCAAAACAGCAAAACCCAGTCTCTATCTGTTTCAAACTTTATTTACAAAGGTATGTACAATCTTTTTGAGGCTTCCCTAGCCCTACTCTGTGTTCTTCTAGCTGTCAACCCTAATTCTTCTTCCACTTGGGTCTAGGTGTTCTTCTTTAAGCAACTCAACAAAGTTCATTCGTCATCTCTAATAATATGAGGACGAAGTTCATTTTGAGCATCTCCAATATCATTACTCTCAATCCATCAATAAGCACGGGAGACTTTTCCAGATTTAGGTAGGGAAATTCAGTCTCATTCAGCACTTAGTTTCTCAAAGCACTTGTCGGGTAAGGAAGCGCAAATGTAAAGAGATAGTTCAAATCAAGTCCCGAAAGTTTCAGCTGAATCTCCACTATTATTCCAGAACTTCCAGAAGTCGCTCTCGTTGTCATCAGTAGTGGGATAAATCCACTCAGGAGAAAAGTACCTCTGACAAGGCACCCACGATCTTTTAGACCTTCTGAGATCTGATCCTTCACTTTCATTTCCACTCAGCTCAGATTCACCAGATGCCTCGCTATGGGTGCAAGAGTTCTTTCAGAGGATAACTTCAACCTTCTCTTTTCTTTACTCTTTTGCCAGCTTTCTTCTGCCACTACTTGTGGCCCCAAAGCACTAGCTCCTTCACTTGGGTCGGAATCTGACTCGTTCACCACCACGGCATCAGCTCCTTCTGATTCTGATTCAGCTTCAGACTCATCCAGACCCCCTTCAGGTCGATCAAGTGCTGCATCAGACTCTGTCTGGTCTTCTATAGCTTGGCTAACCTCTACCCGTGGCCTCACGACCACCGCTGGCGTCTCTTCTGGGAGAGGTGCTGTTACTCATTGAAGTTGACAAGGAACTCTGCAAGTGTGGGGCGCGTGCACTCAATTAGGAAGACCACCGCACTTCACAGCAGTTGTAGTGTCCAAGATCACCTGGTACGGACCACGCCAACAGGGCTCAAGACAGTTCTTTCTCACATGTTTCTTCACCATGACTCAGTCACCAGGACTAAGGTCATGGCACTGCTCCTGATGTGGTTGTGCTGTCGCCGCTTCAACCTGATGAGACACAGAATGAACCACGTCAGTCAATCCTTTAGAGTAATCGAGCACCAAACCGCCTGTGATGTTTACAAGCATATTGACACGCACAGCAGGCAATCGCATAGCCCTTCCCATGATTATCTCATGGGGCGACAATCCGGTCCTTTGATTTGGGATACTGCAACGACTCATCAGCACAAGGGGCAAAGCATCAGGCCATTTCAGAGATGTTGAAGCACACACTTTAGCTAACCTGGATTTCAAAGTGCAGTTGACCTGTTCCACAATACCTGAAGCTTCTGGCTGATAACTGCAATGTAATCTCTGCTCCAACTGCAACGCTGCACATAGCATCTGTAGGAAGGTGGAATCTGACTATATGGTTGCCCCCACTTTTTTTTATGGTGTTTTGCTGGTTTATGACTTAGTTGGACTGGGATCCTGCTATTCAGGGCCCCAGTCTATCTGCTTTCTCTGTAAAATGGTTTCCATGTGCCTTAGGCACATCGCTGATTGGAATCTGGAGTGCCCTTATAAGTCCCTAGTATATGGTATACTATGTACCCAGGGCATAGGTACCTCAGAGGCCTGCCAGGGGCTGCAGCATGTATTATGCCACCCCTGGAAGGCCATCCAAACTGACACCACAGGTCTGCTACTGCAGCCTGGGTAAGGTGGTGCATGCACTCCTTACTGTGATATAGGTTACCTATATCACTAAATACATACACACATATAAACCTATAAGTCACTCCTAAGGCAGGCCTTATCAATCCTAAAGGCAGAGTGCATGGTTCCTATGTGAGAGGGTGCCCCTGCATGAGCAGGGCCCCTCTGCAGCGTTCGGAGACCATCTCTGATGCTGTTTGTAGTGCAGCCTGACCATATACTCTTAAGCGCATTATATCCTTGCGGTAAAATGCTAACTTTGGAATGGCTGCACCTAAACATGTCGTGTTTGGTGTCAAACATCTTGGAATACTACCCCCCGCCAATCCTGGTGGCGGGGGTAGCATTCCACCCTTCTAGAGGGAAAGACATGTTAACTCTGACTAGTCCGGTAACTTCTTTCTAAAGCCTGGCATCACAAAATGGATGCTACTGCCACAGACACAAGTCTGGCCTCCTGCTGCTGGACGAAACTCCAGCAGGGGAGGCCTGGACAACAGGTTTCTGTCCCAGGGAGGTGTGACCACCTCCCCAGACAGGATAATGTGTATTGGGGCTGGGCGGGAGCACTTTCTGGTGCTTTGTAGTCCTGCACTGGGGGCACACTTGGTGTCCCTAGTGCATACCCCAGTTCAAACCGGATCAGGGGCTTGCAGCCCCTGCTTTGGCGTGAACTGGACAAAGGGAAAGGGGTGTAGCCACCCCTCTGCCCTGACCCACCCATAGGTGGGGCCACAGAGTAGTCCAACCCCTATCTTTAGTATAAAGGTAGGAACCCAGTCCTTAGGACTTTAGATTATCCCTGGACGAAACTCTGAAACTGAATCCTGGACCTTCGATGCTCTACTCACGATTAGAGGACAGAAGAATCTCCCTTGGGGTCAAGGAGTGACTCCCCTGCTTGGCAGGCACCAAAGAAGCATCTGTCCGGTTCGCATTTCTGAAGCTCCCGTCGGACGCCGAAGTCATCGCATCACCAGAGGTGGATTCTCAGACTTCCCGAGGCTACCCTGAGTCCCCAGCAAAGCTGAGGCCCGTGGCTATCGTGGGTGACTTGAGACCGTGACCCCTGGACACCGAGCACATTTGCAAGTGCATCCTCTTCTGGGTCTCCCAAGAAGTCGTGCTTTGGGCTCCGAGTAGCCCTAGCCTCCAGCACCACCTGCACCGAAGATCACTGGCCCCCACTCCACGAGTGCCCTGTAAGCCAGATCCACGTGCGGCGTCACGAGGCTCCTTCGCGGTCGCTAGCCCGTTGGCTAGTAGCCCTTAACGAAGGCCAATCCTTTTCTTACTTGGCATCCTGGTTGCTCCAGGCCTGCCCTCACTTACCCTCGCTGGGTGAGTTCCACAGACCTTGCTGGTCTGCACCATCGACGATCTACATCTTCACCGAGACTTGCCGTTGCCAAGGCTTGTTGGGTCCAATCCGGTCGCCGACACCTCAGCACTCGACAGACATCATGTACCAGCCCGAATCCTGCTCCTGGTCACCGACAACGCCTCCTGGACCTCGTGGCTGAAGAGTCAAGACGACCGTCAACGCACCTGAAGCACTCGACATCGGTGGGCATCTGTCCATCGCCTTCCTGGTCACTGGCTAGTGACCCAGACTCTGTCCCCTCTGCTTTCAGGTTCTTCAGAACTCCGATCCACTCTTGGATCCACCCGGACACTTTTCTCTTGGCCGCCAGCAGCACTTTGCAGCAGATCGCCATTCGAATCGACGACGAAACCCGACCCCGAAAGGCACCTATGCACCCGGCTTCCCTGGGTGAGGTAACACGAGTACTCAGGTGCTCCCGTGGGTAGAGACTCTTCAAAGTCCTAGATCTCAAAGGGTTTTGTCCTAGTCCTCTTTTAAGTGTCTCTTTTCTCTAATTTCCCGATCCCGACTTTCTCCATAGAAGTCAACGGCGTATCGCGGTTGTGTATTTACACTGCACGCGTCTCCCGTAGGTCCCCTGTGTCACTACCTTGGGTGGTTCCTTGTGGTCCAAGCACTTCTAGAGGCTCTAGGCCTAGTGTCTAGTTCAGTCGTGGTTCGCATACCACTTTATTGGTATATGGTTTGGTACGCCCCTAGGGCCCAAACGTGTATTTGTGCTATTACTGTGATTTAATAACTTATAACTTATGTACTTCGAACTCTAGCCTCATAAAGAGACTAGAGGGGTGTGTTTAGCAATAAATACATATATTTTGAATATATACCTGGTGTGGTGCTCTTTCATTTGATCACTCAAGAGATTATAGACTGGTAAAACAAGCTGCTTTACATTCCTTCAAGACTTAGCCTGAAGGCTGCTCTCCATAGCTACCACTAGGATAGCTTTCAATAAGGTTGTCTTTAACCTATCTCCAATAAGGGGTTGTTTGGACTGGTGCAAGGTGCCCACTATAATTAGTGGACAGCATATACCAGGCCAACTTCTCACATTGGTGTCCAGCTTGCTATTGTTTTACCAGATAATCTCAATTGAATTGATCAACTGAAAACCACTAAGGTACCTAAGGTACATATAATTTAAGCTTAGAATACAGTAAGTTCTACTGAACTTAGAGTTGTGTGTTAAGGGATAGCACAACCCTTTCTACAACTCAAGAGAGTTTAGTAGGCCACACTAGAGTAGGTAGTGCATACACCACACCACACTAGTAATGTCTTTAAGGGCAGGATCCAAAGAATCCTTGCAGGAAGCCATTGAGCTTCCACCCTCCAAGTATGATACACTCCCATTCTTGGAATTGAGAGCTTTATGTAACTTGAGAAAAATAAGGACAGGCCAAAGCCTCACCACCCAACACCTCAAGGAGTTGTTGGTGGCTTATGACCTTAGTAAGCCCTTGGGGACTGAAGGGGTAGGAGCTGAGGGTGGGGCAGGAGAAGAGGAGGAGGCCAGGGGTACCAATACCCCCAGCCCCCCCTCTGAGACTGGCCAGGAGGGTGACAATGACCCTGACCTGGATAACCCAATCCCTCCTGTGTAAGATGATGAGGATGATCCGGATGATGCCCTGTTTGTCCCCCCAGGAAGGATTAAGAGTGTGCCCAGGAAGTCTAGATCTCCTTCTCAGGAGTCTAACCACTCTGGCACCTCCATAGGGAGCTCTATCTCCTCTCACAGGAGGGAATCCTCTCATGAGAGAAGAGACAGACTGGTCCAGTATGAGGAAACTCAGCTGGAAATCAGAAAAAGCAATTGGCTTTAGATAGGGAATCCCTAGATCTCCTTAGAGAGAGAAGAAAGTTGGGACTAGAGTCCCATGGTGGCAGCAATATCCCTAGAGATAGGGAAAGGTCTTATGACCATAGAAACCTAAACAAGATTGTCCCTCCCTACCAGAGTGGGGATGACATCCACAAATGGATAACTGCACTGGAGAGGGCCTGTAAAGTTCAGAAGGTCCCCCAGAGGCAGTGGGCAGCAATCTTGTGGCTCTCCTTTGCAGGCAAAGGTAGAGACAAGCTCCTCACTGTAAGAGAAGAGGATGCTGACAATTACACAGTCTTGAAGAGTGCTCTGATAGATGGGTTTGGCCTAACCACTGAACAGTATAGGTTGAAGTTCAGAGACACCCAAAAAGCTCAGACTCAAGACTGGGTTGATTTTGTAGATTGTGCTACAAAGGCTCTGGAAGGTTGGATACATGGCAACAAAGTGCATGACTTTTTAGGATTGTACAATTTGATTATGAGGGAGCAGATCCTTAATAATTGTCAAAACCAGCTTTTGCACCAGTATCTGGTGGACTCTGATCTGACCTCTCCCCAAGAATTGGGAAAGAAGGCAGACAAATGGGTCAGAACCAGAGTAAAAACTAGAAATCAGGGTGGTGACCAGAAGAAAGATTCTACTAAGTCCCAAGAGAAAGGTGGGGATAAATCTAAGGATAAGTCCCCTACAGAGCCCCAAAATTCCTCTTCTGGGGGTGGGTCCCAAACTCCTTCCTCTCCTGAAAAGAAACCCTATTGCCATGTCTGTAAAAAGCCTGGGCACTGGAAAACTGATCCCAGTTGCCCCAGGATTGGCAATAAAGAAAATGTTCCTCCCACAACTACTACCACCCCTCCTGGTACTACCAGTAGTAATCCTCCAGTTGGGAGTAGTGCACCCAAAAAGTTGGGTGCTTTTGCAAGAGGAACAGAGGGGAGCCCTAGTTTAGACAGGGACCCCTCAACAGACTCCTCTGACTCTGATGGTGGTATAGGATTTGCCACCTTTACCATGGGTCCCACAGCGTTGGGCAGGTACAGATTGGAGCCAATAATTAATGGTCAGAAAGCTGTGGCATTTAGGGACACAGGGGCTAGTGTCACCATGGTGGCAGGGAAACTAGTCCCCCTCACCAGTTTTTACCTGAGTTTAAGTACCAGGTGACCAACATTGATGGTGTCAGAACAGATCACCCCAAGGCCATAGTCAATCTCAGCTGGGAGGGGGTCACAGGCCCAAAGAGAGCGGCAGTGTCCCCCACCTTACCTGTAGATTGCCTGATGGGCAATGATTTGGAAATTTCAGCCTGGGCTGAAGTTGAACATCAAACCCATCTTAGGATGTTGGGCGTCCCTGTAAAGGTTAGTGGGGCTGTGATGGCCACAGCCCCAGCCCAAGAATTTGGAGAGATGGAGCCTGAAAGAATGGCCCACTCTCCCCCAAAGAGAGCACCAGGGTTGAAGAAAAGTCTTCTTCCCCCAGACAGTAGGTAAGGGTCAGCCTCCTCAGGGAACTGACCCTACCCCTAGTGAAGGAACTGCCACAGAGGTAGTCAGGCCTGGCCTGACCACCCCCTGATGGCAGAGGACCCTTCCAAGGTGGTACCCAGTCTGGAGCAGGTAACCTGCCCCTCTCTACCCTGCCTCAGTCAGCCCAGGGCTGCAGAGGTCAGGGAGGTCAGTGGACCCCCAGGGCCCCCTGTCCAGAGGAACCCCCATCAGCAGATTAGGGGCACCCAGTCTAGTAGCCCTAGCCAGGTGAAAATTCCTCTACACACTGAGGGATCCCCCATACCTCTATGTAGGGACCTCCCCCAGAAGGACTCTGGTAGGCAAGGGCAAACCTGGGACCAGAAGGTTCCAAACCTGCCATGTCCCTCCAGTAGTCCATCCAAAGGGACCCAACCCCCAGCTGTAGGCAGCCAAAGGTTGACCCTTAGAGCAAAGTGCAACTCAGTCATGGAAAGACAGGCATACATGGTGACCAGTGATCTGAGGAAGCTGAGGCCAACATTCCTAGGGCCTCACTTCTCTACCCAGACACCTCACCAGCCTTGTACTTTACCTAAGCACACCACAGGTAGTGAATCCCCATGGTGGAGACCCTCTCATACCCTTAGGGTGAGGGATTGCTTAGTGGACCATAAGACAGGGGGCAACCATGCTAGTGCAGGTGCTTCCTTATATGACCACTTAGTCAATGAAGGCTCAACTGGCCAAGGTTAGCCTTATCTCCTTTCGTTTGGGGGTTATGTAGGAAGGTGGAATCTGACTATATGGTTGCCCCCACTTTTTTTATGGTGTTTTGCTGGTTTATGACTTAGTTGGACTGGGATCCTGCTATTCAGGGCCCCAGTCTATCTGCTTTCTCTGTAAAATGGTTTCCATGTGCCTTAGGCACATCACTGATTGGAATCTGGAGTGCCCTTATAAGTCCCTAGTATATGGTATACTATGTACCCAGGGCATAGGTACCTCAGAGGCCTGCCAGGGGCTGCAGCATGTATTATGCCACCCCTGGAAGGCCATCCTAACTGACACCACAGGTCTGCTACTGCAGCCTGGGTAAGGTGGTGCATGCACCCCTTACTGTGATATAGGTTACCTATATCACTAAATACATACACACATATAAACCTATAAGTCACTCCTAAGGCAGGCCTTATCAATCCTAAAGGCAGAGTGCATGGTTCCTATGTGAGAGGGTGCCCCTGCATGAGCAGGGCCCCTCTGCAGCGTTCGGAGACCATCTCTGATGCTGTTTGTAGTGCAGCCTGACCATATACTCTTAAGCGCATTATATCCTTGCGGTAAAATGCTAACTTTGGAATGGCTGCACCTAAACATGTCGTGTTTGGTGTCAAACATCTTGGAATACTACCCCCCCGCCAATCCTGGCGGCGGGGGTAGCATTCCACCCTTCTAGAGGGAAAGACATGTTAACTCTGACTAGTCCGGTAACTTCTTTCTAAAGCCTGGCATCACAAAATGGATGCTACTGCCACAGACACAAGTCTGGCCTCCTGCTGCTGGACGAAACTCCGGCAGGGGAGGCCTGGACAATAGGTTTCCTGTCCCAGGGAGGTGTGACCACCTACCCAGACAGGATAATGTGTATTGGGGCTGGGCGGGAGCACTTTCTGGTGCTTTGAAGTCCTGCACTGGGGGCACACTTGGTGTCCCTGTGCATACCCCAGTTCAAACCGGATCAGTGGCTTGCAGCCCCTGCTTTGGCGCGAACTGGACAAAGGGAAAGGTGTGTAGCCACCCCTCTGCCCTGACCCACCCATAGGTGGGGCCACAGAGTAGTCCAACCCCTATCTTTAGTATAAAGGTAGGAACCCAGTCCTTAGGACTTTAGATTATCCCTGGACAAAACTCTGAAACTGGATCCTGGACCTTCGACGCTCTACTCACGATTAGAGGACAGAAGAATCTCCCTTGGGGTCAAGGAGTGACTCCCCTGCTTGGCAGGCACCAAAGAAGCATCTGTCCGGTTCGCATTTCTGAAGCTCCCGTCGGACGCCGAAGTCATCGCATCACCAGAGGTGGATTCTCAGACTTCCCCGAGGCTACCCTGAGTCCCCAGCAAAGCTGAGGCCCGTGGCTATCGTGGGTGACTTGAGACCGTGACCCCTGGACACCGAGCACATTTGCAAGTGCATCCTCTTCTGGGTCTCCCAAGAAGTCGTGCTTTGGGCTCCGTGTAGCCCTAGCCTCCAGCACCACCTGCACCGAAGATCACTGGCCCCCACTCCACGAGTGTCCTGTAAGCCAGATCCACGTGCGGCGTCACGAGGCTCCTTTGCGGTCGCTAGCCCGTTGGCTAGTAGCCCTTAACGAAGGCCAATCCTTTTCTTACTTGGCATCCTGGTTGCTCCAGGCCTGCCCTCACTTACCCTTGCTTGGTGAGTTCCACAGACCTTGCTGGTCTGCACCATCGACGATCTACATCTTCACCGAGACTTGCCGTTGCCAAGGCTTGTTGGGTCCAATCCGGTCGCCGACACCTCAGCACTCGACAGACATCGTGTACCAGCCCGAATCCTGCTCCTGGTTGCCGACACCTCCTGGACCTCGTGGCTGAAGAGTCAAGACGACCATCAACGCACCTGAAGCACTCGACATCGGTGGGCATCTGTCCATCGCCTTCCTGGTCACTGGCTAGTGACCCAGACTCTGTCCCCTCTGCTTTCAGGTTCTTCAGAACTCCGATCCACTCTTGGATCCACCCGGACACTTTTCTCTTGGCCGCCAGCAGCACTTTGCAGCAGATCGCCATTCGAATCGACGACGAAACCCGACCCCGAAAGGCACCTATGCACCCGGCTTCCCTGGGTGAGGTAACACGAGTACTCCGGTGCTCCTGTAGGTAGAGACTCTTCAAAGTCCTAGATCTCAAAGGGTTTTGTCCTAGTCCTCTTTTAAGTGTCCCTTTTCTCTAATTTCCCGATCCCGACTTTCTCCATAGAAGTCAACGGCGTATCGCGGTTGTGTATTTACACTGCACGCGTCTCCCGTAGGTCCCCTGTGTCACTACCTTGGGTGGTTCCTTGTGGTCCAAGCACTTCTAGAGGCTCTAGGCCTAGTGTCTAGTTCAGTCGTGGTTCGCATACCACTTTATTGGTATATGGTTTGGTACGCCCCTAGGACCCAAACGTGTATTTGTGCTATTACTGTGATTTAATAACTTATAACTTATGTACTTCGAACTCTAGCCTCATAAAGAGACTAGAGGGGTGTGTTTAGCAATAAATACATATATTTTGAATATATACCTGGTGTGGTGCTCTTTCATTTGATCACTCAAGAGATTATAGACTGGTAAAACAAGCTGCTTTACATTCCTTCAAGACTTAGCCTGAAGGCTGCTCTCCATAGCTACCACTAGGATAGCTTTCAATAAGGTTGTCTTTAACCTATCTCCAATAAGGGGTTGTTTGGACTGGTGCAAGGTGCCCACTATAATTAGTGGACAGCATATACCAGGCCAACTTCTCACAGCATCCTCAAAACCTCATTATTGAAATGAGTTCCTCGGTCTGATTCCAAAGAGGTTGGAAATCCGAATCTCGGAATGAGTTCCCTCAGCAACAGTTTTGCTACAGTGAGGCTATCACATCTCCTAGTCGGGTAAGCTTCCACCCAACGTGAAACGATGCACACCACTACTAGAATGTACCTCAATCGATTGCATACTGCCATTTCAAGGAAATCCAGTTGCATCCCGTTGAAAGGACCTCAAGATCTTCCTATGTGACTCAGTGTAACAGCAGTTTGCTTTCCCACATTCATTTGCTGGCAGATCACACATCTGTAACACAATCCCTCAACCATCACTCAACATTTCAGGTTAAACCAAGTCTGCCTAAACAATCTCATTATGGCATCTCTTCCTACATGCATTGACCCATGATAGTATCTCGCCATCGGGGGCCACAAACTATTAGGCAGTACTGGTCTTCCATCTCCTGAAACCCAAATGTCATCCTCTCGTTTCACACATCCTGCTCTGATCCAACCTTGCTGCTCCTCTTCCGTAACTTCCTCTTGCAATCTCTTTACTTCCTCCCATGTATCAGCAATTGTCATCAAAAGGTTGAAATTGGTTTCCTCAGCTCCCTCATTTGTATATTCACCATTAAAAGTGCAAATGTTTAATGCACAACAACGTGCAACTTCGTCTGCACAATGATTTCCAACTGTCACAAAATCATTTCCTTTACAATGGCAAGACCATTTGACAACAGCAGCTTAGGCTGGCAATTGTAGGGCCTCTAACAGTTTTCTCACATTTTCTCCATTGCGGATCGGGGACCCTGATGAGGTCATAAATCCCCGTTGAGACCATAACTGTCATGACCGACACTGAATCCATACTGGCTGTTGGTGAATATTGTCACTCTCAGCTGGTCTGAAACACAGCATGCTCTAGTAAGGGCAATCAGTTCTGCCACCTGCACGGAGACTACTCCTTGAAGCCAGGCAGCTTCCACCACTCCCCTAACAGTCAGGGCCGGACTGGGAACCGAAACCGGCCCTGGCAAACTGCTCGGCCACCACCCCCTGGGGGTAGGGGGGTGCAGCTGAGCTGTTTGCGAGGGCAGGTTTCGGCCGATTTTGTTACAGGGGGCCGATATTGCAGACCCCCGGTAACAAAAACGGCCCCCAGGGGCCCAAAACCGGCCCACACCCTAGCGGCCCATCGGGGAAACGCCCGGTGCCCGCTAAGGCCAGTACGGCCCTGCTAACAGTACAGAGAGCATAAGCAGTCCTCAGGTTTCCCTCATTGACTCTGAGGCAAGAGCCATCCACAAATAGGGTGTAATCAGATTCAGACAATGGCTTGTCAGTAATACCAAGACGGGGCATGGTGAATAGTTCAGTAACATTGAGACAGTCACGCTCTACTTCAATCTCATCCGCATCACAATCAGGTAAAGAGAGTAAAGTAGCAGGGTTCAGAACTGATTATCTCCTCAAGGTAACGTTTTCAGCAGCCAAAATAGTCTGCTCATACCTTGTGAGCCTACTATTGGTTAGGTGCTGAGTATGTGTTTGAGTCAACAATATTTTCACAGAGTGGGGCACATAAACAGTTAGAGGGTGACCCATTGCGATCTTCTCGCATCTCTCTATGCTGACATCTGTTGCAGCAACGGATTTGAGACATCCAGGCAATGATGATGCTACTGGATCTAGAGTAGCTGAGAAGTAGGCAACTGGTCTATGGTCACCTCCATGATTCTGAGTCAATACTAAGAGAGCACAACCTTCTCTTTCACTGCAAAAGAGCGAAAACACTTTGTTGTTATCTGACATTCCTAATATAGGAGCACGACAAAGGCTTTCTCTCAACTCCAGGAATGCATTCAAGCAATCATTATCTCAGGGAACCTGATCGGACATATCCTTGTGTGACAACCTCTGCAGAGGTTTGGCCACTAGGGAAAAGCTGAGTATCAACTGGCGACAGTAGCTCATCATTACCAGAGACATCCTCACTTCCTTCTGCGTTTGAGGCGGATTCATTTGCATGATCGCCGATATTCTTTCTTGTGACACCTTTCTCGCACCCTTCACAATGTGATGTCCTAGGTGAAGTACTTCTGTCCTACAGTATTGCAAGTTACTTGGGGACACTTTATGTCTATTCTCAGCCAAATGGTTCAACAGGACAATTGCATCAGTTCTATATGCTTCTTGAGTATTCGATGCAACCAGAAGGTCATTGATGTACTGAACTAGGACAGAATTACAAGGCATGACCAGAGACTCCAAATTCTATTTCAAGATTTGCTTAAAGATGGAAGGACTCTCCATATACCCTTGTAGGACACAGCACCATGTTAAAACACGATTCCCCAGCCGGAAAGCAAATACAAATTGGCTTTCCTCGTGGAGGGGAATGGAGAAAAAGGCCTGGCAAAGATAAATGACAGTGAACCATTCGGCCTCATGTGGAATCTGAAACAATATCACAGAAGGATTCGGTACAACCGGGACAATAAGGAACCACTGTGCTGTTAATTTTTTGGAGCGCCTGTACTATGCGGTACTTACTGCTTGGCTTCTGTTAGCCCATAATAGGTGAGTTACATGGGCTCCCCAGGATCTCTTTCAAAATGCCTGTCTCAATCATAGTCTCAATCACAGGTGTAATTCCTGCCACTGTTTCGGGCATCAGATTGTACTGTGGGGTACTTGGGTATTCAGCATTTGGCTTTGTTTGAATACGGACATGCTCAACTCCTTTAATGAGTCCAATATCCTTTCAAGAAAAATACCAAACCATGTCTCTCACTGTGTCTCTAAGATCCAACGGCAAGGCTTCCACTGTTAACAGGGAACAATGAGACATGCAGATTCTGGTTAGCTAACTTGAAAGCAATGTCCTCATCATTAGTTTGAAGCTCAATACCCTTTGGTGTGCAATAGATGGTACAGTTTAACTTGTACAACAAATCTCGTCCCAAAAGACATACAGGACTTGAATCACACACCACAAATTGGTGATTATCCTCAAATGTCCCTATATTCACAGGTACTTTTTCATACAGGGGACTTGCTAATTTCTTGTTTGCCACTCCAACAACTTGGATTGTTTTCCTGAGAGGGGTAGGTTTGGAACCTCTACTGTTCTCACAGTAGAGCGGGTAGCACCGGTGTCAAAGAGGAAAGTGACATTGTGATCATCTACTTCAGCATCAACATATGGTTCACTCTGGTCTACCTCCAGGACTGCGCCATGTGTATAGTCTTCCTCCCCCCTCAGGCACTGTCATAAGGACTGGTCTGTACAGTATTCATTTGAAGTTTCAAAATTGGGAAACTGTTGAAATAGATTGTTATTATGGGTCAAATTCTGATTTCCGTTCATGTCCATGTTTGGATTGAATCTAGAATTTCCTGCAGCTCGCTGTGGCATCGGGGGTTGCAGAACTTGCATTACGGTACCTTGGGAATCAGCTGACATTAGAGACCTCAGTCTGGGCACATTCTGAGACTACACAACATTCCCCTGACTCTGACCTACTCCTCCATTCAGTTCCTGATTTGCAGCATTTAGATGACATTCACGCTTCCAATGCCCAAACCTATTACAATAGTGACATGGGTTGGACTTCTTTAAAGTGGCAACATCAACTCCAGTCTTAGGATCTATAGGAACACCTCTTCCTTGTCTGTGAAACCTTCCACCTTGTTGCATTGGAGCCCCAGACTGTTAGACTCCTTGCATGGGGGCAGTATTCCCTACATAAGGCTGTCCCTGACCCCTTTGAGCAGCCTTCATTTGCACCATCATCAGTTTCTCCTTCAACTTCTTGTGTTTCATATCAATCTCATCACAACAATATTTAGCATTACGCAGAATTTCATCAACTGACTTGTTCTGCCAACAAATCAAATGGTGTTGTATCATCACCCTATGAATTTCAGGTCCAGTCACAAACCTGGATGCAAACTGTCCCATGTCTTTGGCAGTGGTGGCTGGTGACATTTGAAAGTGGTGGGGCGTAAACTTTCTGTCGGAGTGCACCGTGGCGAGCGAGCGCAGCGAGCGAGCCCGAACATCTTAAGCTTCTCCCCGAGAAAATTTTGAAAAAGAGTGGGTAAATGGTGCATTTTCAAGCAAATTTGAGAAGCAAGAAGCAATTGTGAAAGTGCAGTTATTACATTAATAAAGGGATGTCATATTTCCCTCTGCCTTTCCACTAAGTCTGTAAAGAATTATCCCGGAGGTGAGTTTGAGTCCTTCCCCTTTTTACTTTTATCGGTCTCCTATTACAAAGGCAGCGATTAAGATTTTAATAAATCTTAAAACTTTCCATCCATAAACTCCCTCCTTTTCTTTCCTACCCTATTTGCGTAAATCCTCGGAAAGGTGAATTCCTGTTAGTGCAACAGTCTACTGTCAAGCAAGCTTTCAAACCACAAGCAATTTAAAGATATATGAAAGGTTTGGATCTAGGAAAACCAGAATACAGTTGTCCGGATACAATGCACCAAAGAGCAGGAAGCACTGTGGAGCAAACGAGTGTGAGGTGTGTTTGAATAGCAAATGACTCCAACTTCCTGCCATGCTGTGTATAGATGTTTATATATATGTGCCTTTTGGAAATGTAGTTGACCACTGCGAAGGCCTAAGTTCCTGTAACGCTCATTATATCTGCACATGATTGGGAAATGTGCTTTGGCACCTCTGGAGACCCAATAGTTTCTTTGTACTGAAACCTCCCCAAAAAATGTCTCTTTTACAATGAAGGAAAACATTATGATAAATTTGTGCCAAAGCAACAAACACCATCAAATCAGGCAAAGCTATAGAAATGCAGAGATTAAAGTGCGCCATCGTATCTTATGCTTGCAAGCAGTGACCGTGAGCTATAGACCCCATATACACCGCATGCGAGGGCAGTGGGATGTGGTTCCTGGACATTTTCTCAAATACTCGGAGCATTAGTGTTACCCATCTTGCATAGGACAGAGAGAAAGGAGAATGACGGAGACCGGGGAATAATCACACCATCCAAAAGCAAAGTAACTTGTGGCATGCAACACTTTTCAGTTCTCTTAAAATGCCAGCTTGTATAACTTTACAATGCAAGCTCCTAGCCAGCAGGCTTACGTTGTTGGGCTCTTGTAAACCATAAATAACAATCAAATATGGGAACCTCTTGAATACAATGTAAAACAAAAAACATTTCAATGTCCTCCTGTAAATAAACCTATTGAGGTTGTTTGTGATGGGGTTACAGGAGCTGTGAAAAATAACCCACTCTTCTCTAACGGGGAGTGGAGGCACACTGCACAGCTCAGCGCACCAGCACGGAGTTTTCATTTCAGTAAAGCAATGCATAGAAAAGAAACAGGGTAAAGTGTAAAAAAGGTTATATTAACTGGTTCCATAGGGGACTTTCCTTAAGTTGGTCTTGTTTGTACCTTGGATAATACACAAAAAATGGAGAATGCAGTTTTAAACGACAATGGTGTATTTTCTTTATCTGAAAAGAAAACAGGCACATGTTTGGCAAACTAAAGCTGGCAAAACAGAAATCTATCTTGGAAACCTGTGGTCAATCAAAACATGAGCGTACTAGCAGGTATTCGGCGTTTCATTAACACAGGAGTCCCCAGTCATTAGTAAGGCTCGACACGAAGACAAAGTCGTTCCTTTGAATGAAAGAGAGGATGTGTGCCAAACTAAAATAAACATTAGTTATTTTTTTATATCCTGCAAGGACACGCGTTAGCAAATTCCGAGTAGGCTATTAAGGAATGGTTTACTTGCAGACAGCTATAAACAGGTGCCCGGTAGTCGCGCCACAACTACCATTACCACAAAGACAACCATAAGAAGGGGGCACACAAACCAACATGCTGTAAACCAAACAGCTCCCTTAAACGAAGCCTTCCAGGCACAATAAACGTCAACCACGCTGTAAAGCCACCCTGCTTCTGAAGCAGGGTGGCTTTACAGCGTGGTTACCGTTGATTCAGGAATGAAAAGATAGTCATAATAACATAAGCCTCTTCCAAGCACCGCAGTGCTCCTTTCTCGTGATTATCAAGGGAATGGATCCGATCCGACTGAGGATGTAAAGCTTTGCATCTACAGTAATCACATGACGATTTGTGCATATTAACACCTTGTCAAATAAATGTCCAGCGGCAGTTCGGAGGTGAGGGTGTTTGTGCAATAATCGACTGTGCAATGCCGCATTATATAAACTCTTGTCCCTTCATGATCGGCAACCAATAAACTACGTATGTTACTACAATCTATCCAGGGATTGTATGCCACGCTCAGTCGCGGCTCGCAATGGTCGCGGGGGAGGGGTCGCGGGGGGGTGGGGGCCGGAGGGGGTTTAAAAATAAAGTTTAAAAAGAAAAAAACGTAAACTTACCTGACCGGGCGAGTCCGCGACGCCTCTGCTGTCTGCTCCTGGGCCGGGGTCCGGTGCGTTGGAATGGCGCCTTCTCAATGTCTAGCGTGAGTGGCTGGCAACCCCTGGCTCTCAGCCAATCCAGACGCTGCTCCAGCAGCGCCAGGATTGGCTGAGGGCAGGCATACTCCCTGCCCGTTAGGAGACCGGGGGCTGCGCATGAAGCAACCCTCGGTCTCTTAAGGGGAAGGCTAGTGCACATGTTCGGGCTGATCGTAAAAATGATCAGCCCAAAAATGAACATGCGCACTATTGCGCTGTCCGCTGTCACTCAACCCGGTCAGTGCTCCCGCAGCCCCATCCCCTTCAGCGTCCGTGTTCTACTTCTGACGCTAATTGCAAGATTGCTGCAATTAGCATCAGAAGTAGAACGATGGGGCCGTGGCATTAGTGGGGCAACGCCCCAACGCCCCCAATGGACGCACCGCCACTGGTCTTTGGGCTCATGGGTATCCATCCCACTATACTGTTTAAAAGCCTGCAACAATCTTTCATAAATATCATAAATCGTCTCCTTAGGCTCTTGGGTTGTCCTATCAATCTTTACCCAATTGATATCCTGTGAGGGCACCTTAGACTTCAGCCAAGAAATCACCTGCTCGTATTTTTTCATCACTATGGGTGAGAGACCATGTGTCACCGGGTCTCTCTCATGCTCACTTTCCAGCCATTCATAGCTATTTTACATGCTGACCACAAATCCCTAGTGCCTACAATTTGGAAAAACGTATTCAGATCGATCCACAACACCTTCAAAATTTTCATAAATTGATTGACCTCTTTATACCACTCTACAGGCTTCTCTCTCAACCTCGGGAAATCATTGTTAAGTGATGCAATATCACCTCTACTTCTAGGTACATGCACGTAACCTCCACTCTGTACTTCCCGCAAGGGGAAAGCCTTGACACCCATTCCCTTTTCCCCTAAAGGAGAAGGTTCCCTCATCATTCTTTTAGAACCCTTTCTTTTAGCCCATCTTTCTTCCCATTTATCCAATGTACTCCAAATCAGAATGTTTAGAATTAATTCTCAGATTTGAGTCTTCAGTCCTGGCAATCTCAGATTCTCTATATCCTGATCACTAAATGCAAGTCTATGATTTTTATGTGAAGCCTTTGTTCGTTCCATATCTACATCATCTCTGAGCCAATTCAGATAATTTTTCATGTGCCTTATTCGCCCTCCTAGTGGCATCTGTACTCATAAATAGCAGATCACTTTGTCTGTAGGTATCTATTCGAGTGAGCTCCAGGCTCCCACTTATTATTTCATGTAATTCAATTTTTAACTTGACCACGTCTATCAAATCCACTTTTATAGCCGATTTTATAGTTCCATGGCTTGTCTCTGCACTTTGATTTTCATTTGAATTTTATTATTATGCTCCTTTAACCACTGCTCTAGATCTTGGACATCAAATAACTGTTAGCCCTCAGAAGCCTTCTTTTGTGTAGCACTTTCTTGAGGCGTAGTATTACGTACATTCGGGACAGTTTCCCATACAGGTGAATCCATACCTGCCAATCAAGGACAAGACCTTATGGGTCTGAATCCATTCTGTACTACAGAAGGGTCTGTACTCGCTGCACATGGTGACTCGCATTCATTGGAATCAATGGGACAAATTGCATTCTCTGGCAATCTGCTCCTCTCTCTGATGTCTTTGCTTCTGTAGAAGCAGCCACTCTCTGGCTTTTGCTCCCAATCAAGCTAGGATTGTACATAGGGACTATAGGACCAATAATAACAGGCACTGTAAGAGCACCCGGAGGTTTTGCAGCCAAATTAGGATTACAATTCCTGAAGAGCCCGGGACACACGTTCCCATGTTTCCTCCTGCTATATTTTGTGTTGTGCCAGTTGATATGACCCCTAAAACACCAGGGCCAGAAGCAACCGGTGCTGAAGCACTTCCAGAACTACCAGTAGCTAATATGCGACGTTACAACGAATGCGATTCAGCACATTCCATTACAAGTTCTTCTGCACCTTTTTATGCATCCTGGGATCTTAGGTCTCATCAGACCCGATAACAACTTAAACTTCAGCAATTTAACACCACATTCGCACAACACTCACAACATCTCCACCAGACAGCATACAATCGATACTTCACTGCAATCTAAATATGATCCTCGCACACCCCATTAATACTCACTCCTCCACCGCTGCTGTTTCGACATACGCTACTAGAACTCCGTCTATCCTCCACGTCTCGATTGCGGGCTCTGGATTTGGGCCGCTAAGATTTCGTCTGAACTATTCTAGGTTAGGTTCTGTCTCCCTTTACTTCATGAGCAAACCATCCGACTCTGCTACCAACAGAAAGAGCCTGGCCCACTTAAACATTTACCCTCAACTAGATGGTCTTTATTTGCTGCATGAGAGGTAAGAGGGAGAACATCATCACAATTCAAATTTCAATGCAGTGTAACCAATTGGGTCACACAATAATCCAGTCCACAACTGAATATGAGATTAGTAGAGTTTAATTATAAGTTAGCATAATGGTACAGAAATACAGAACGAACAAAACGTGTCGGAATCTCTTAAAGAGATTCACCCCATACAGAAGAAAGAATATGAATAATTCAATTATAATTATATAAGTAATGAGGAAAAATAATTGAGAATTATATTGCATCGGTTGATTTTCAAAAGCAAGTATTAGCCCTATCTTCCCCTACGCTGCCCTAACCGGACCACCTACTCTAAGAAGCATTTTAATTTAGGATTAAAATAGAAAGGTGTCAGCTGTCAGAGTCTTCAGTAGAAGGCACTCCAACCGTGGGTCACGTAGCATAACAAAGCAAACAAAGCACAAGAATAAGTCTGCACCCTACAAAGTCCTAAGATGTCTCCTGACCCTCACTAAGTTACAGCATATCAGTTGCATTCAAGGTAGACAATCCCACGTGACTTGCTCCTGTACTTTTCCATGATTCTGGCACAAATTGGATACCTACACCACCTTTTCCACATTGATAAGTGGCAACTTCATTCGTCCTTGGTTGTTCTTCTCCTCCTCCATGAGAACTTGTATCGCTGCTCATTACCGCGTTTCTCCTTGACAAACTTCGCCTTCTCACACCTTGCTATCTAATGAAAATAAAACCCTTCTGTGCTAACTAATGAGGCTTTGTCCACACCTGCAGTGGAAACAAAATGCAAATGAAAACATTCCACAGTGAAGGTTAAACACAAATTAAATGTTAGACTGCCATGTGAACCTACAGTGAATATATACGTGAGGCCTCAAATTAAGTCAACTTAACAGTGCACTGGGTTACAGATACTCGCACACATATAAATGTATAACAAGTGAAGTTTCTTAACACATGATTAATGCAAAAGGCTGGTAAGAAATATTAATTTACACTCAAATGAATATAATGTCATGTTACACATGAACCTCTAAACAATAACTGCACATGCATTTCGTCTCCTTAGTCTCACCATAAATCCCGTCATGAATTTAGATTTTCCTCTACAGTATTAATGAATAAGTACTTCAAACTTCTCTATTAGTCACGTTTATTGAACACACAATTTATAAATCGTATCTGTTACATGTGGAGCCTTAAGTATACGGTACTCCATCTTCTGTTAGTAACGTTAATCACACAGTACATTTTCGAATGCTGACTACTCATAATTATGATGCAATCCTACAGTATCTTAGGACAGGATCAAAATTACTCTGCTCCACATTTGAGAGCGATGATGTGGACACAGGGCACAAGTCCTAATAAAAGAAGTGAGGGGACTAGCCTAGTTAGGCAGTATGGAAGTGACATCACGGCACGCGACATCACTGTGCACAACATCACGGCGCATGACATCACACATGGCATCATAGGAATTGATATCTTAGAAAGTGGCATCAAAAGCCACGACTTTACAAGAAGTGACATCACAAGAAGTGACATCAGATCTAAGCCCTCACATATATGTTTAGCAGGTCTATCATGTGTACGTTTGAGCGCATTGCGAGGATATTAACACAGTGAGCTATGGAAGATATGTGACTTCTACACCTTGCAATCCCCCAGTTTTATGTAACAAATCCTGTACATTCATTTACAAACTTAAATAATTTATTGTACATGTAATATGCATGTGTTGATGTAAAGCGCTCTGACACCCTGAACAGGGACTGAACAAAGTGAAAAGCTGCCTCTCTTAAGTATGTGTGAAGTGCTAACAAGGTGTGAGCCTTTGTTTCCCCTCCACTTCATTTGCATCAGGTGTGAGGCTCCTGACTGCTCCCAGTGAAGAGACTCGAACATAAGGAGGCCTGATGACCCCTCAAATTCGGCCCTCTGTTATGGGCCCAGCAGGAGTCTTAAATATGAAAGCCCCGTCCCTGCCTGCACGTTGTTGCTTGTTGCAGATGGAAAGCAGACAACATGCAGGCGCTGCTGAAAGTGTCCCGGTGTTTGGAAATTACACCGGGACGAGTTCAGCACATTATTTAGTGGGGCCCTAATTCTTGGCAGGGTGGACAGCGTTCACCCTGTGAAAATAGTGGGTGGACGCCGTCCACCCGCGTGTACCCCCGACTCGTGCCCTGCCACATTAAAATGCAGTATTCTAACTCCTGATGTGTGGTGTTTGGCAGAGCTGTAAGTTATTTCACAGAGTCAACCACGGTAAACAAAAAATATGCCCAGCTTGTTATATTGCCCAACAAACTGAGTCAAAAAGCCAATCGGTTTCACCTCTCCGAGACCAATTGGCTTTAATATTTGTTTTTTAATAATGCGCTGCTGTGTAACATGGCTTAAAGTAAACAAAAAAACGCTATGGCGGGTCATAGCGCTTTGTTTTCATTTACTTTAAGCCATGTTGCACACAGGCTGTGCAAAATGGCTAAAAAAACACTTTGACAACGCCCCTATTGGCTTTGGCAGTGCTTGTTCCCCCCACAAAGGTGCGGAGTCTCACCACGAGCCTACTATGAACACAAGCCTAGCTAGCACGAGTCACGTGATGACTTTGTTGCTGTCTACGTCACGGTGCCGCCTGTGGGGCGTTTCTTAGTGGCGGAGGGAGCATCACGTGACCATGTTTAAATCTCACCCTGGTTCGCTATTTAGTTGTGGGGACTGGTGGCTGCAAATGGCGGATGAGCAGCGCGGCCCCCACCAGCAGCGCAGCCCCGAGAAGGGCCTCAGGGGTAGCGGGGAACCCGTGGCTAAGAGGTCCCGAGCAGATCTGGTCATTAGGAGTGCTGAGGAATCTTCGGGAGGTATAGGTGCGTGTTTGTCACGCCGGCTGCAGGCGAGCGAGGTTCCTGACAGGGGCACGTCCGCCACCCAACACACAGAGCCATCGGAGGCGGTCGGCCAGGCCCCTGAGCTCAGAGGTGAGCAGGATAGTAAATACGTCCAAGTTTACTCCTTTTTCCATGTCCAAGTTTTTTATTTACACGGCTCTACTTGTCGGTGTATAACGTCACGTGTACTATAATCACGTGAACTTGTGTTCATGCGTACTCTTGCAGACCTTCCAATGCTAAGTCTCCGGAGGTGGGGTAGTCGCAGGGCTTATAAACGGAACCGTTCTGGCCAGGTCACAGGCCAGTTAAAACTGACTTTGAAACGCGTCTTTACTGGGCCCCGTTTTCATATCCTTAATTTTACAGGCATAAAAATTGACCGATTTCTCAAGGGTCTGTAAAAACTCCCAAGGATGTAAGCCATTTATCCCCTATTTACCTTTCACACATTCTATTTCATCCTGCATTTCCTAAACGTTTTTGCAGGTGTTGTTCCTGTAGTTGTTTTCCTTCAATTAGGACACTTGCACAGCGCGTGAGTTGAGAGTGTTAATGGATATTCATGGAGGTGCTTCGATTGAGAGTTCTGAGGTTGAAGGCAGTGCGAGTCTCTCACGGTGCCTGTTGGTGGTTCATTAGGTACGTCATACTACACCACCTTCATCCAGCCCTTGGCTCCTCTACAGAGCAATGGTCACGGTTGGGAACTGTGACTACCATTTTATGTGAACGTATTGCAGAGGTGCGCAGCTGTCAAAATATTGACCGCCCCAAAGGAAAAGAAAACGTTGGGTGTATAGGTGATTAGAGTGTGTGTATATGATGGGAGGGCATGGTGAGGAGGTTGTAACTGAAGAAAGTACTTGAGGAAGGAGATGACATATGAGATGCAGATAGTGAATTTATTAAAGCTGTTGGTCGCAAAAGGACATAAGGGTCTAACAGAATGTGATATTACAAAAGAAAGTGATTTGTATGGGAGAACAGGAGTGAAAAATAAAACCTCTGCCACAGACCTTAGAAATGCTTAATTTACAATATTTTATGAATTGAAACATTTTCATTTCAAATTTTTCCTGGAAACTCGTTGTTACTCATTTATGCAAAGCGCGCATGGATATACAGCCTGTAACATAGAGGTTGGAGACACGCTTGTACCTTAAGCTTCGATGCTAAGGACAGTTGGGGCCGGATGCCTGACGTTTGAAGGTATTACCGGTGAATCCACCACCTAGCTCTCCCATGGATCACTGGGTTTGTATCATTTTCTTTACACTTTAAATGACATCACTTTAACAGCAGTAGCCTGTTCGAGATCCTTAAGAAAGCCACGACACTCTACAGGTCAATGGCTGAAACATGTCAATCTGAGCACAATACGATATGATCTTATGTCGTATTTCCCGTTTTTAATCCTAGCACAAGGTAGCCAGAATAAAATGATGCAGTAAACCCTGTAGCTAGTTTTACACCATTTCACTTCCAGCACTGCACTCATAACAGTTAGCTCGCATTGGGTTTTAGTAATAACCCCTCCCACATAAAACATCCTTGAGCTCCTCCCTCACAGCGAGAGGGTTGTAGCCCGCATCATGACTAGGCTTCATGATGCGAGGAGGAATCCCAATGATGAAGCATGCCACCTCTGGTGGGTGAGGGAATCAGTCCTTTAAAGGGATGCCTTCTTCATAACCAGCACCCTTTCTGTCCCCCAGGTATTTGTTATAGACCTGAGGGTTCTTGTGTGTTTTTTTTGCTCATTTATATGAGCCTGCTAACTCAGTGGCCTAGCTAATAATTGTGGTTGTTTTAAGTGCATATTGATTGTTGTGTGATGTCTGTATATAACCAATAACTCACAGAGGCACAACATACTGGCAAGTGCCACACTGTGTGAAGCAGAAAATTTTAGTTCGCCTGCTGTAAGCCCCAACCTTAATTACATATGCCACATCTCTTGGAAAGGATTCCTAGTTAGGCTTAGTTGACCACGTCCGTGTTTGAGACACCGCCCCACTCTTTTTTCATCCCTTTTAAAGAACTGGGTAGGAGGACCATGATTAGAAGTAAGAGACTAGATGACAGGACATTGCTTCCTGTTCAATACTGTGAGAAGTTGGCCTGGCATATGCTGTCCACTAGTTATAGTGGGCACCTTGCACCAGTCCAAACGTTCTTTATTGATGGTAGGTTAAACGACAACCTTAAATGAAAGCTATCCTAGTGGTAGCTGTGGAGAGCAGCCTTCAGGCTAAGTCTTGAAGGAGTGTTAAGCTGTTTGTTTTACCAGTCTTTAATCTCATGAATGACCAAATGAAAGGAGAACCACACCAGGTGTATATATATATATATATAAAATATATGTATTTATTACTAAACACTACCCATTAGTCTCTTTATGAGACTAGGGGTCGAAATACACAAGTTACAAGTCAAATAACACAGTAAATTAGCACAATATACGATTAGCCCTTGGGGCGTACCAAATCATATATTAAGAAAGTGGTATAAGAACCACGACTTGACTAGACACAAGGCCTAGAGCCTGTAGAATCGCTGGGACCCCAAGGAACCACCCAAGGTAGTGACACAGGGGACCCACGGGGGACGTGTGCAGTGTGTGAACACAGCCGCGAGCTCCGTTAGCGTCTATGGGGAAAGTCGCGGTTAGAGTTTTAAAGTTTAGGGACACTTCGGAGTGGACTAGGAACAAACCCTTTTGGACTTAGAGGGTTCTAGGGCCAACACCCACGGGAGCACCGTAGTACTCGTGTTACCTCACCCAGGGAAGCCGGGTGCACAGGTGTCAAATGGTGTCGGGCCGCGCCGTCGTTTTCAATGGCCGCTGGCTGAAAAGTGCTGCTGCCGGGAAGCTGCGAAGTGTCCGAAGAGATCCAAGCCTGGATCGAGGGTGAGAAGAACCTGAAAGCAGAGGGGACAGAGTCTAGGTCACTAGCCAGTGACCAGGGGCACGATAGTCGAATGCCCACTGATGTTGGGTGCTTCAAGTTCGAAGAGGTGAAGATTGTCTCTGCAGCCACGAGGACCAGGAGGCATCGACGACGACCAGGAGCTGGAATCGAGCTGTCCCACGAAGGTAGAAGCTGACTGCGGTGTCGTTGCCTGGATTGGACCCAACAAGCCTTGGTAACAGCAACCCACGCAGAAAGAGAACAATGGCTTCGGAGTGGACCAGCAAGGTCCGAGGGACTCCCCCCAGCGAGGGAGAGTCAGGGCAGGCCTGGAGCAACCAGGGGGGCCCGTTGAAATCAAAGATGTCCTTCTGAGGGACCCACAAGTCGACGGACAAGGGATCGCGAAGGGACCTCGAGCAGAATAACGAAATGGCGGCCCACGGGTCACTCGGAGTGGCCAGGCTGGCAATCTTCGGTGGATTCACTGCTCGGAGTTACTGGTGTGGGGGTATGATTCCAAGGTATTTTTCACCAAACACGACATGTTTCCGTGCAGCCCTCCCAAAGTTAGCATTTACCGTTTAAGATATAATGCACTTAAGAGTATATGGTCAGGCTGTACTCACAGACAACCCCGGAGGATAGATTCCGAAGGCTGCAGAGGGGCTCTGCTCATGCATGGGCACCCTCTCACATAAAACCAGGCACCCTGCCTTCAGGATTGATAAGGCCTGCCATAGGGGTGACTGATAGGTTTCTATGTGCAGTGATAGGGTGAGATATAGTGAACCTATATCTTGGTAAGGGGTGCATGCACCACCTCACTCAGGCTGCTGTAGCATTCCTGTGGTGTCATTTTGGAAGGCTTCCCAGGAGTGGCATAATACATGCTGCAGCCCCTGGTAGGCCTCTGGGGTACCTATGCCCTGGGTACATAGTATACCATATACTAGGGACTTATAAGGGCACCCCAGAATCCAATCTGAAGTGTACCTAAGGTACTAGGAATCCATTTTAAAGAGAAAGCAGATAAACTGGGGCCCTGAATAGCAGGGTCCCAGTCCAACTAAGTCGAAAACAAGCAAAACGCCAGGAAAAAAGTGGGGGCAACCATGCAGTCAGATTCCACCTTCCTACAAATACTGCTTTTTTTTTTGTGTGACTATTTGAATGAATATTGCCAAATCGTAGGTCCTTTCTTAGTATAATTTAGAAGGGGACCTCATTGCAGAATAATGTATTGAGAGAAAGTGATAAGGCTTAAGGCTAGGGCACTAGTTTGCTCCTGTGTAGCCTATAGTTTCTATAAAGACTTTAGGCAGTGTTAAGCTTTTCTTATGGATACTTCTAACTGCATGTTGCTCACCCTAAGAATATCGCCCAGGTGCAGTTTATAGCCAGAGAATTGTTTCAGCAATGCTCCAGCCATGTGGTTCTATGCTGACTCCATACAACCCCGTAAGCGACCAAGCAGAGCCACATACAAGTGCAGCATCTTCACGCTGTCGTCAGTTCCTTTCTTTCTGAACCCTTTGTTGATCTGGACCTCTGCTCCAGTTTTTCAGTGACTTCTAAACCATGTTACAGTGTACCCAGTACAATGGGAATGTCTCGCCCAAAAACAGGATTTAAGGTGTTCTGCGACTGCAGTATCCTGATGTCTGTCACAGACGCACATGACTTGTGCAATGAATGTTCCCTCATGCTCCTGAAGGTGATTGTGGAGGTGGAACTCTGTCAAAGAACATAAGAGATCCTTGACCATCACAGCAAATTGCTGCCTTCAGGAAGGCCATACTGCAGCTCCTTCAGACACTTCTAGCTCCAACTCATTCGCCTTCAGGCCCCATTGAACTATGAGGGGCTCCATTTGGACTTCACCCTCTTGTGGGACCCATTTCTGGGGTTTTTCCGATGCTGTATCTTGCTTCCACTCTGGTCCCAGGGTCCATGCTGGTGGCAGCTCTGCTGGCACCTGCCTAGGACTCTATTCCGATGACGGTCTCTGACCCTGAGCCATCACTGGCTTGCTCCAGGCCTGTTTCGCATAATGAGATAACAAATGCACAATCTCTGTTTGCATCCAGACTCTGATCCTCCATTTTTGCACCTGCACTGTCACAGGCTAAAGGCCTTGTTTGGCTCTGGCACGGTCCTAGGTATGCAAAGTGTTCTCTATCCAACTGACTAGCAGAACAACCTGCTCCTCCCTCCTATACTGATGATGGGCTGTGTCTGGATTTACAGAATGCAAGTGTTCTGCACACTTCCCAATGACTGAGCTAGACTGGCCGACTGACCTACAGGCCCACCAAAGGAATAAAGTGCCTCTTTCGCAGTTGTGTGAAGGGTAGTACTACATCTTGATTTTCAGTTGCTTACAGGCGTAGCCAAAGCAGATGTTAACTGAGATCCTTCAAACAGCTACATCTTCTTCTGAGCCTCTTTTGCCATTCAACAATTCTTTTAACAACATCCTTATAGCCACTGCCTCCATGTTGTGCTCAAGCTACCCAATGAGTCAAACTGTTGCAAGGTGACGTATGCCAGCCCCTGTTAATTCATTAACGGTGTGTGCCTTCTGGGCAGGTACACCCATGGTTCATGGGACATAGCAAGCAAACTCTTGGAGGCTGTCCCTGAACACCTCCAGGGCCAAGATGCAACAAAGTAATCTTACGTGCTGGTTTGGCCACCACAGACTGTGTAGGCAGAGCTATTGTCATAAGTGTAGTGCTTTGAAGGCATGTCTGAATGCGAGCAACTGAATTTTCTGGTGATGTCTACATATGTTCAGACATGCCTCAAAGGAGGGGTGCGTGTCATGTCTCCAGTAGCAGGCAGTGGTCGCTCCTCCCCTAAGGCGGAGGAGCGTCACCCCACTTCTATTAAGCAGTGTCACTTAAAGAAAAATAAAATGATAATAACTTAGTTATTATCTTATTATTTCCTTGTTGTGGCAGCTTTGCGGATGGGGCAGTGCTGCTCTGCGGGGAGGGGAGGAGTGGTTTGCACTCCCTAAAGTGCGCATGAATGTTCTCCATGCAGGCTTCATTACAGCCTGCATGGAGAACAAGCCCAGCCTCCCATTCTTTGGCTGAGCGCTGATCCACAATGCTCAGAGCAATCACAACGCTGCATTGCAGCGCTGTGATTGGCTATCGGGAGGCTGGGAGCCGGGTGCATCCTGCTTCCTGCCCTGGAAGCGGGGAAGAGGACAGAGAGGAGGTGACGGTGGGCGGCAGACCATTAAGTGTGTAATTATTTTATATCCTTACCCCCTTCCCCCTCCCCCACTGCCTTCAAATACCGTCCGCTACTGGTAGCGGGTGGTGTCCCTGTTGGCCGCAGTCATTCCAAACGCCACCAAAGCTCTGGTTCTCCATGTTACCTTCCATTCATCTTTTATTCTCAGGATTGGCATTTTTGGGTTGGGGGGGGGTGTGTGTGTGTGTTTGTGTTTTAAAAAAAATTAATAATAATAATTCCCACAGCCTAATCTAATTTGTCCTTTATGCGTCTCTAGTAGATCTTAATTCTGGAGTAATCCCAAATTGTATAAATAAAGGGGCATATAGTGTTTTTGTTGCATATACAGTCAGTACTTTGTCACCCATGTACCAGAGCCTCTCTGAGTTATAATAAATCCAATGTAAGTATGTAAACTGTATCAATTGGAGATGGGATGACATTGCCATCGAGTTTACGGCCATTTGGGCCTCTGTCCACTCTCCTTTCTCTAACTCTCCAAGGCCTTGTTCCCAACAAAATCAAAGTTGTAAATGGATCTGACATGGTAAGTATGTTATGTTAGCGATTTATTTTTTATTTTTATAAAGCGACTGGTTACTTCAATTCGTAGTGTCCCCGCGCTGGATTCCAACTGAGAGCTCGATGAAAAAAGCCTGCCAGGTACAGATTACTGACCTAACATTTGTCTGAAGAACCAAGTTTTTCCTGAATAGCATTTCCGAGGATTCCAGCATGACTAAGGCTGCTGTCTTGCTCTCATCGACAGAGAGACGCAATGACTGAGGCAAATAGAAGTGTTGATTCCATAGTAAAAAGCGGTCTAAAACCAGACTGGAACTTGTGAAGTAGTTCCTTTTCTTCAACTAAATTAATCAGCTGCTGGTCGACAAACTTTTCGGCAACCATAACAAAGAAGGGTAGCAAAGAAATGGGTCTGAGTCTCTCTGGCTTGGAAGGATCTAAAGAAGGTTTCTTTGAGAGGCACTACAATGGCGTGATTCCAGTCTAATGGTACGCACCCAGTAGACAATGACAAAGTAAGTTACAGAGCAGGGGGGGGCAATGGCCTCCATACCCCATTCCAGTATAATAGGAGAGGCTGGGTCAAGCGGAGATCCAGATTTCAATTTAGAGAGTAGAGCATAAGTCTCAGCCACCAATATTGTGTTTAAGCTAAGAAAAGCTCCAGATGGGGTAGATGGTAGTTCCAGTTTGGAGAACTGGAAATTCCTGGCGCTTTCCAGAAAGCACGCATAGATGGTATCTATTTTCTCTCTAAAGTAACGCGCAACCTGATCACAGTAATCGGAAGAAGGGGAAATTGCCACCGAAATTCGTTACAAGGAAGTCAACGACTTAACAATCTGAAAGAGCTACCTAGAGGAGTTTTTTTTGACCGCTCAGCCTTCTGAGCAAAAAATTTGGCTTGAGTGCTCCTCAATCGTTTGATATTTTTTTTGCAGCGTTGATAGGTATTTTTTTATCATCTATTATCGTTTTGACGCCAAAGGCGTTCACTGTTTGCAAGCTTTTTTCAAGGCCGAGAGTGCCTCAGAAAACCATTATGCAGTAGGTTTGGAGCATGTTCTAATAATTTATTTCATAGGGGCTAAAGAATCCAGAGCATTGTTAATCCAAGCTACTGCTTGACGATTGGCAATATGAGGACAGGCGCTAAGTTCTGGGGTTTCATGATTCAAGACTGCGGTAAAGGCTGATGGAATGATAAAGACCATTTACGCGCTCTACTCGCATGGGCTTTGTGAGTCATAGTGGCCAAGGAGATACCAGAAATCTGGAAGGGAATAATATATAGTGATCTGACCATGCAATGGGGATGGGAGAGGCAACATCCACCAACGTAAAGTGTGAGAAATTTGAATCAAGACTATGACCATGGGTATGGGTGGGAGCTTGCAATAGCTGGTTGAAATGTAACAGCTCAAGGTCTTCATCCAGACGAGCTGCTGACTCACAACTAGTAATCTTAACTCTGTGAGGCTGCAGCACAAATGTAGTTTAAAAATCACTGCGAGCCCACTGCCCCTTTTGATTCGGTCGAGTCTCAGAATGGCGTAGTCCTGAGGTATAGCGTTAAGAATGTCCGGTGCTGATTGGGCATTAAGCCCTGTTTCAACGAGGAACAGAGCAGCTGGCTGATGAGATTAAGTCCGCAACCTCATACTTGTGTTTAGGTAGAGAGCGGCGATTTAATAAAAGGCACTGACTGAAAATTGTACTAGACAGATTGTTCTTGCCTTCCAACTTCCTCGTAGAGGATGTGCCAAAAGAGAAATTACACCTCCTGCAGGGGCTGAAACTGGAAGATACATTGATGAATGGTGGCAGTGTTCGTTAATTGCTGGGGCCAACGAAAGTAGCTTCATTTTTGAATAGCTCAGGACTTCTGGGGTGGGCAGGGGTCCTGGCCCCTAGCGCTGTACAGGCGCGGACAGGCGCAGCTGCGCTTGTCTGCTGTGTCTGTGCAGCTGCGATAACTTTATAGCCTGCCTCCAAAAGGGCGTGACTAGTCTATAACGAGGGGATAACTAAAGCAGAACTGGAATCCTACCGCTCCTCTCCAATAAGGAAGGTTCCCCTCCCAGAATAGAGCTATCAGGAAAATGAGCAGAATTAAAATAACTGAAAATCAGACATGAGAAAAATAAAACAAACACATTAAAAAGCCAGTGGGGCCGACCTAAGTGGGCCACCAACTGGGACAGGGAGCCAGGCACCTGCCAGTGCCTAATACGCTACAAGGAAAGCAAAGGAGGGTTGAGGTTAGTAACCTTCAACAGAGTTGGGTAGGTGTCACCACACTCGGCAGTGAAAAATCCAGCACATCCGCGCAGCTGCCATAAATATATAGCCCGCCTTTAAAATGGTGTGGCTAGTCGATAACAAGGGGGCATCGAAAGCAGAACTGACAACTTGCAGATTTGAGAGATTCCTTTTCTACCTAGTTGCTCCATTATCACTTTCATTTCTAGGGCTCTGACTTCGGAGGTAGACTTGGAATTATTTTTGTAGGATTCGAGTGCATGTCACAGTTGTAGATATCGATAAAATGTGTATTATCTATGTAGGGAGAAGTCTGTTAATTGCTGTAGGGGTTGAAAGTGACCATTTGCCCAGACCTCGCTCCGAAATGCCAATTATAATCCCGGCCCCCAGATATACTCTCTGTAAAAATAAAAAAAGACATTTTTTTTAATTTTTTTTTAAAGTTTTTGATTTGTTTTTGATCATTAGAGAAGTAATTTAGCTTGGGTATACATGGCTGATCGGGGCCGAATTTTTCTGGGCGACATTTTTAACAAGCATTGGCATAGCCAATAGGTCTTGCCTTTGGGACCTTATATGTGTTTAGCCAGAGCGATTTGGCTTTGCAATGTGTTTAAGCTATGTTTTAGAGCATTGTTGTCGGTTACAGTGTTATGGCATGGCAAATAATACATGATGATCGAAACCTCTTCCTTATACAAGGGAAGGGAAAGAGATGGTGAATTGACCTGGCTGCCCCCAAGCGATTTAGTTTCTAATGATAATTACATTTATTGGTAATCATTTTCTAACGAGTACAAAAAGTTCATTGATGGATCAGCATATAAGGGCAAGGTAGGGAGTTCTAAACCCACTGCATGGTGATGCGAAGGGGGGTGACAGTTGAGATTTTGAAATATTCTTTGCAGCATTATGAACACAGGTTGTGGTAAAATGAAGGGGATGCCCACAATATTGGGTGCCCTACCTGGGCCCAAATAGAAGTGATGGCCTCTGTGGCCCAACATGGTACGGTTACTTATTTTTATGACATGGAACGTCAATGGCCTTGGCAATAACATTAAAAGGGGAATAGTACAGAGGATGATATCTGCAAAAGGCAACATAATATACCTCCAGCAAACCTGTCTTCTGGGAGGCCGGTCCCAATTTATTTGGCGAAGGAGATATGAGATGCCCAACACTAGAGTCTCCAGAGGGTTTGTCATACTAATCAAGAAGTCAGACACCTTTCAATGAGGGCTGCCTTGTGAGACTGAAACCTATTTGTAGATCTACCCAGAATATTCAAAGCAGCGCATGAATTAGGAAAAGTCAATGCTGTGTCCAATGTGGGCCTGGACCCAGGGAGGTTAGGGGGACTGTCCATTCCCATCAGGATCGAACATTTCAAGTACTTGGAGATCTCAGTATCACTGGATGGCCAATCATTCCTCAGGGAAAACTTGGATACTCTATGTGGAACCTGGAGATGAATACCTCACACTGGAAAAAAAATGTCCTTGTTGCTAGAGAGGGCAACCCTGTACAAGATGATCGCTGTGCTGAAATTCTTGAGTTACAAAATATAACTTTTACCATCCCAGAGGTGTTTTTACAAAAGTAGATGACCTGACCAGACTATGCCTGTATTTTAAAATGCTCAATATCTGCGACTCATGGCTTTTGTCATTTTTCACAATGGATGTAGTACCATCACCAAATGCACTGATTAGATGGCATGGGGGGGACTAGATGTGTGTGGATATCTCCACACCCAAAGACATTGGCGTGCTGAAATTGTGTCTCCGGTGTAAGTGATTAGGCAAGTGGCAAAGAAACTCAAATGAAGAAATAGTATTGCTAAATAATGAAGGCTGTGGAACCTCAGCATTGATGGAATTCTGTTGCTAACTCGTATAATTCGCTAACACCTAATAACCCCTACAACCTCCCCACTCCTCAAGAGAATGTATATTTTCTGGTTTGTCCTCCCAGAGAACAATCAGTCCATTGGGGTCAGTTGTTTAGTGATTTGTCGGAGAGCCAGGGTGGGATGTAAAGATGTCTACAGAGTCTTTTTTGATGTAATTTCTTCTAGTAGACAAAGATCTTTATTAAGCTATGTTTACTCCGCACGGCTTACTAAAAATACAGTGTACCTTAGTTTAAAATAGAACATTAAGACTGACACCACCATACTGTGCATGCTACAAGATTGGGAATTACAAACCTTTTGAGCTGCGTGCCGGTCACTACAACCAGCAGGTGTAGGTCTATGTTTTAAGAGTGTCACGGATGAGTTCTTATTGGGGCATGGCATTGGTTGAGTGTTTAAATGGGCAGGAAGTTGGGTGAGCTCTTAAAGGGACATAGTGATAAAGAAGTTCTTCGCTGGATATGATGCAGATCAGTCACTACAGAGGCATGGCATCGGATGAGTTTTTAAAGAGATATTTAATTGTATGTGTTTTTGAAGGGGGAACAGAGCTTCTGGTGAGCTTTTAGCGACCTGCAGAGCTGTATGAGTTCCTAGGAGACGTGGCGTAGCAGGAGGTCTTACAGAGGCATGGATTGTGTGAGTTTGTGCGAGGAGTTTATACGGGCACTGGCATTGGTGTGCTTTTACAGAGGGATGGCGTCGGAGGAGTTCTTAGAGGGGCATGGCGTTGAGTGAGTGCGTACAGGGGTTTGAAGTTTATACTGGCATTGATCTTGAGATATGGGGCATTGTATTGGAGTTTTCTTACAGAGGCATTGCATTGGGTAAGTTCTTAGGGGGGCATGACGTTGAGTGAGTGTATAAGGGGCATGGAGTTAAATTATTCTTTAAAGGCATGAGTTCTTACCGAAGCATGGCACTGCATGATTTAGCAGAGCGCTGCAATGTTAGAAGAGGGCGTCAAGCAGCATGACAGAGGGTCCCATCACACGCCCTGGAGTTAAGACAGTCCTTAGAACCAGACCTGGAGTTGCCTCCATTCTTACAGAAGTGTATTGTGAGTAGGATCTAAATTTTTACATGAAGCACTATTAAGAGCAGGTCCAGGGATTGTTCAGATAATGAGTGGGGGAGACATTCATCGTTGCTTTTGTGTCCTGCTTCTGTGGAACTTGAATGACTGAAGTTAAAAACACCCCCTTCATTTCTTTCTGTTGCAACACAACCCCTAATATGCTGACATTCAGACAAGATGTGAACTCAGATTTATTTTCTTAAGTCTAACTGGAAACAAACATTTAATGCATGCTTGTATTAGCCACATTTAATTTAATTTCACTCATTCCTTTATGGGTTATCGGGCTGGTTGTTTTCTATATTTTAGGAAAACACATTTCATGCAGCATTATTGTTTTTATATATGATTTATGTAATGTGTGTAAAGCGACCAGAGAACTTTTCAGTATCTCCCTTCATCCGATGATGGAAAAATTCGAGGGGAGGGGAAAGGGTGGACACCCCTCCTCCCCTCCCCCCCCCTCCCCCCACATCTTCAGAACACAATCATTTTTTCTGAAAATAATGGATATGACCAGACCTTTTTTCTGATCTGCAAGACTGTATTCTGCTATTAAAATCATGAATATGAATTTCACCCCCTCCCTGCATCCATAAAGTGACTCAAGCCATCCTTAAATGTCCCTTGACACAGAGCAGGAAATTATAAAAGGAATGTGTTTTAATGAAAACATTACCTTAACTATGAGTTGACTAATTCTAGTTATGGTCTCTCTAAATTGGAAGAAAAAAACGTCCAAACGTGTGGTTTCTGGGGGCTGTGTTAGTGGGGGCACAGTGGATATTAGCTGCAAGTCACCCACATCCATTAAAAATAACAAACTATATTAACTAATTTTCAGGTTGCTTAATCCAAGGGACTAGTCCGTGCTTGTTCAGTAGTCTTGTAAACAACACAACGTTTTTATTTGTCTCGAGGCATGGTAGACAACTTACAGTGCTGCTGTGTGTAGGGCAAACTGTTGAGTATTATTTACCACTTTACCCGGTTCCTTGTCACACGGGGACTCTCCAATATTTATCCATAAACACATCTGTTTCTGCTGTTTCTCCGAGGTGCCTGGTTTAAACTACACACGTTTGTTGTGCTCATTTTGTTTATGCCAGTTGCCGGACTAAAAAAACTAAACACTGACAAAAAATGCACTTACTAAAAGTCAAGGTATAAAAAAACACACGTTCCATAAAAATGTGGCAACGGGAGCTTGCACACGAAGAACAAACTAAAACTAAAACAAAAACACATTTCTCCGTTTCAAAAAGGGCCCTTGTTATCAATAACATTGCTAATTTCTTGTTACAATGTTGCTGTTGAAATACAGAAAATGTAAACGGGGCGCAGCAGGCTTCTTTTCGCGGGGTGGTGTGTAGGGGAGGACTGTTTATGTAAATGGTGCTGTGAGTGAGTGAGAGGCGCATGAATGGTATTTCCAGTGACTCAATGCTCACACCGCATCCCTTCCGCCCTGCCTGGGGTTCCAGGCCGCGTTTTCTTCCTGCCTTGTCTCCTATCCCAGCTGACTGGCAGCGCTTGTTTACTGGCCAGAGAGTGTCTGAAAGGGGGGAGGAAGAGGAGGAGAGGGAAAGAAAGAGGAGGGGAAGTTTTCCTTTTTTTTTTTTTTTTTTTTTTTTCCCCCTTTCAGCAAAAAAAACCCCTAGCATTTGCAATGAAATAGGTCTCGCATTCACGTGAGACCTATTGCATTGCAAATGATTGGCATCACGACAACGGGAGGGAGGGCGGGGGGAGACGGCCAGGGCAACGAGAGGGAGGGTGGGCGGGCGGACGGGATAAAGGCACCAACGCACGTCGTGTCTGCAGTAGGAAAACCTCTTTAACGAAAATAGTGTAACACTCGAAGTAAAGGGGCCAGTCGCTATGGGAGGTGACAAATGAAGAGGAGGCGGTACTAAGGAGGGACTAACAAGCCTATCGACAAATCAGAAGCCAGCATTTAGGACGGACAATGACACAAGCCAATCGCAAATATGGGCGGAGCTTCTATTCACCTACTCCTCTACAATAAGCCTCGCAGACCAGCGCATGCGCGCTGGCTCTACGTTCGACCTAAAAATGGCGGATGTGTCGAAGTGATGTAATATTTCAGGAACCATGAGACCTGTATACTACATTTTGGTGTCAAAACATAGGTTTCGGGGGTCAAGTAGTCTTATAGAGACAGAAAACAACTCCTCAGAGCAACCCTCCAACCATTTTTCAAAATTGCTATAATGGAGGAAGAAAAGACCTATATAGAAATGAAACAATAGTTTTTAATCCTTTTATGTATACACCAAACAAATGTTTATGATCTGAATATGAAAAAAACAAACCATGTTTATCTCTCCTGTTTTAGACACATTTTCATAGTTCACTTTATGTATTTGTTTCGCCAATCACTCATGGTACATTTTTAGAATTTGAACTTTTGAGAAGAGCATATCGACAGGTACATGTATGTGTAAGTTCTGTGGGTAGAGGCTTTAGAAATTTAATAGGTTTAGCACCCCATCAATATCTTCCCAACCAAATTCACATGGATCTTTCTCTACATATGTATGATCCAAAACATTTACACACCTTCTGATCATTCGACTTGCAATAATTAGAAATTCAGGGGCATATGTACAAGGAGTTAACGCCACCGTACCGCCAATTTTTGATGCTACGGCAGCTTTTTTTTTAATCGCCGTATTTACAAGTTGCCGCTAACCGGAGTTAGCGGCAGTTTTCCGGCGTAAACGTGAGTATTTTGGGATCGCCACTTCTGTTAGCGGGACGTAACGAAAATGAGATGCGAGGTAGGCGTTCCCGTGCAAAAACTGCCACTAACCCCACTTCGCGATATTTACAAGGAATTCCTTGTAGGGTGCAAAACCAAAAAAACTGCCACTGACTCCAGTTAGAGTGCAAACACTTGGGGCCTCATTTCAGAAGGTTTTGGTGCTGGACAGCGCTACAAGGAATGTTGCTGCGCTGCCCTGCGACAAAACTACAGGGCAGGAATGCTGCGACAAAACAGCGTTGCAACACTTTTCACTACGCCCTACTTGCGACACCATGGATGCGCTGTATTCACTGTACGGCGCTCCATGTCGCAATTAATGGCAGATACGTCTGGAATCCTGACATATCTGTCAGCGCTAAAGTCAAGCATTGCTGCAGTTGTCACAAGCATGACACATCTCCAGCAATGCATGGGGCCAGCCTATCCCTGTGGCACTGCGTCACCCTTACGCCTGCCATGAGGCAGGCGTAAGGTACTGACGCAGTGGCTTCCCACAATTGTTGCAGTAAAATCTGATGGATTTTACTGTGCCACTCCTATGAAGTTTTGTTCCGTGGGAACGCCCACCCTGCATACATCATACCTGATGCAGGTATAATGTGGCACAGGGCTACACAAGGTCACGCATATGCCTAGATGCGTCACTTTGCAAATACGGCGCAACTTGGTGCAAGAATCACGCTGCAAGTACATTAAGAAAATGACGCACCAGCGGGATGAAACTGTCACAAGGGGCTCATGAATAAGCCCCCCGGTCTTTTTCCCTTACGTTAGCGCACAATGGCTGCCATGCGCCAACGCAGGCACTCTTGCGCCATGGTGCACGGCTGACTGTGTTGCAGAGTTGACTGATGTTGTGGCTCCATCTCTTCTCAAGACGTCTGCAGGTGGGGCTGGACTAGTGGAGGGCAGGAGTGAACCAGTTGGCCTTCTTGGAGTGTTGTTTGCCTGGTCTTTTCTTGAGGGGTACCAGGGTATCGGCGCAGTTGGAGATCCATCGGTGGAGGTTGCGCGCTGCCTTGTTGGCGTCTGTAAGCGTTGGCGGAGTGGTGGTGCTGAGGGAGTTGACGGGAAGTTCTTTGGTGGCCTTGATCCAGCTGCGACGGGAGGGCGCAATGATGGCGATGGTGGGCGTGGTTAAGGCGTGATGTAAACCATGATGGTCGGTAGTTGAAGTTCCCGCTGGTGGAGAAGATGGGCTTGAGCGTGTGTCTGGCTATGTGGGTTGGTGCGGTGACTAGCTGCTTCAGTCCGATGTTGGCGAGGTTCACCAGGACTGGGGTGGTGGTCAGGTCACTAGGGTTGTCCAGGTGGAACTTGAGGTCTCTGACTAGGATATAGTCGGTGGGTGGGAGAGCCTGGTGTGCGATGAGGTCTACAATGGCATTGGTGAATGTGGGTTCATGGCAAGGGGGGCCTGTAGATGAAGGTGCGGCAGAGGATATTGTTGGGGTTGGTCCGTATCTGGAAGTGGAGGTGTTCCATGGTCACCGTCGGGTCATTAGAGTGCTTGGTCAGTCGCAGTGTGCTTTTTTTAGACCATGGCAGTGCCTCCTCCTGGGCGCTCGTGGTGGTCCGTGCAGGTGAATTTGTAGCCGTTGTGGATGGTGATGGCGATGTCTGGTCCGGAGCAGAGGTTGGTCCAGGTTTCCGTGAAGAAGGCGATGTCTGAAGAGGTGGCGTCGAGGATGTCCCAGATTTCTGTTGCGTGTTTGTGGAGGGACCACACATTGAGGAGGATGCAGTTGAGCCGGTCGGCTGCGCTGTTTCGACAGGCTCAGGGTACAAGAGAATTCGACAGTGTTGCTAGATGGCAGGCTGTGTGGCGTCCAGGGTTGATGGCAAGGAGTGTGCTGGCGTCGTAGCGGTGGAGTGTCCGAGAGGAAGGGTCCTTGGTGCTGGGCGCAGTCCAGGGGCGGATGGATGCAGACAGGCTTGCCTTTGGCGCACCAGTGGTACGCCTGCTGCGCATGGCCGCACAGCAGCCGCCATTAAGTAGTGCTGCGGGGGGGACTGAGCAGCTGGGAGGTGGGAAAGTACACTGGAGGGGGTGGGGACGCGGGGGTTGTAAATATATTTACCTTGAGGCTGGGTCCCACGTCTTCTGTGCTCCTGCCCTCCTGAGTCTGCTTCCAGGAACAGGAGGCAGGTAGCCAGGCTCCCTCCCCAAAGCCAATCGGAACACTGCAATGTGGCGTTGTGATTGTTCTTGAGCGCCGTGACAAGGCGTTCAGCCAGGGGCTGGAGGGGTGGCCATGTACTCCATGCAGGCTGTAATGCAGCCTGCATTGCAAACCGGGAAGTGCGCATGACTGCTTTGGGCGGCCTGAGAGGGCCGACCAAACAGTCAATGCGCACTTGAGTGGTCATACCACTCCACCCCTCCCCTGCTCCGTGAATAGAGCAGCCGCACCTACCCTCCCGCCCGCAAAGGAAACATAGCATGAGTACATCAGAAAGTTATCATCATGTTATGTTTCCTCTTCTTGCACTGCTTGAAAGCAGTGGGGCGACGCTCTTCCGCCATAGCGGATGAGCCGCCACTGGGGGTGCGTCACCCACAGGTACTAGGCCTGGTCCCGACTCGACCCCCGGGCCTCCTCCGCTATGCGTCCGACCTTCTCCTCACCTGGACATTGACACCGTTGCGCAATCCGCTGCGCACTCTTCAAATCCGTGACTCAGCCAGCAGGAGCCTCAGCCAGGCGGGATTTTACAAGCCTGGTTACAGCAGTCGCCGCCAAGTCCGCTGGGGAACCTCCTGATGCAGGTGATGCAACAGGGCCCACTTAGGCGTGAAGTTGCAGCGCTCCTGCCACACAAGTTCCGTGCAGCTCCGGGGCTCACCCTCCACCACGTCTGGCTAGCGAAACATCCTCCTGCATGTGATGCAGAGAGGCGCACCCACCATTGGTAATCTCCTCTGTGCACCCCGGTGTGGTGGTGGCGCGTGGTATGCGATGCAGACCTCCCTACGTTGGTGCGCAGGAGCGCCTCTACTGTTCACAGCTCCATGGGGCACCAGGCAGTCTTCTCACACAGGTCAGCAATGTGTCGCCTTGCGACCTGGCAGACTTAACCACCAGGTAAGGGCGGTCGCCGACACCTCAGTGTCTACCGCCATTGCCCAGCAACTCCACAGCACCTCCGCAACCCACTCCGGGTCCCAGACGCATGCCCAGCGAGGCCTCCGGGCCCTGAGGACTGTCCGCACTTTCAAGGTTTTGGATGCCATGGTGTTGCAAGGAGTGCACAATGATAAGTGATGCATCACTGGTTTTGCCTAGCGATGCGCCTCCTTTCATGATTGTAGCCCTAAATTTCCTCTTGCCCAGTATTGGTGAACAGGTGCAGATGGGATGTATGGTATCAGCTGCTTGTTGGGCTCGTATTATGAGACTGTTTAGATAAGCGGTTTTTGTATCCGTACCGGAGATGAACATGGCATCAAACTTTTTCAGTGTTCACTATGACTGACTGCATCCCTGTATCACTAAATCTCTCGGTCACTGTATCAATATTCGAGGGGATCTGTGAGACGATGCATCAGACTTATCAATACTTCTGTAACTAAGTGCGTGACTGCCTCAGTACATCTATGAGGGGGTGTATCAGTGTTACAATGGGTCTGTTATTGGTTCCGTAAGTCTCTCAATTAATCTGTAAGTAGGTGCAGGAGTGCATTTGTATGTAAGTATATATGACTGGATCTGTGAGTGGATACTTGAGTGTTTAAGTGGGTGTCTGAATGGTGAGTGAGTGGGTGCATGAGTGTCTGAGTGGATCTGTGAGTAAGTGCATGAGCTTCAGGTGGTCTGTGACTGGCAGTGTGAGTGTCTTGTCAGTGGGTGCCTGGGTCTGTGAGTGTGACTGTGCGTGGGTACATGAGTCTGAGTGTGTAACTAACTGGGTGCATAAGTCTCTGAGTGGGTCTATGAGTGGCTGTGTAAGTGACTGTATGGGTGTGTGTGTGAGTGAGTGGATCTGTGAGTGGGTGTATGAGTGCCTCAATGGGTCTGTGAGTGAGAGCATAAGTCTGAGTGGGTGAGTGAAAGGGTGCATGCATGAGTGTCTGAATGGGACTGGGAGGACGAGTGTCTAGGTGGGTCTGAGTGGATACGTTGTAATTGTATTGTAATTGCATTTATATAGCACTTACTACTGCTGACGAGGCGTCAAAGCGCTTTTTCGGCGAGTAGCACGCTACTCCGGGACCCATAGAGGATTAGTGTTGAATTAGTATAGTGAAACATGAAAGTAATTTTAAGTGGTGGATAGGTTAGTCAGTTATTTGGATTCGGAAGGATAGCAGAAGAATAGAAAAGGGAAAAAAAGGTTTGTATTTATATAGCGCTTGTTACCCCTGATGGGGTGTTGAAGCGCTTTTTCAGCGAGTAGCACGCTACTCCCGAACCCATAAAGGATTAGTGGTGAATTAGTATAGTGAAATATGAAAGTAATTTGAGTGGTCGATATTAGTCAGTTATTTGGATTGAGAAGGGTAGCAGAGGGAAAAAAGGTTTGCATTCATATAGCACCTGTTACCCCTGATTGGTGTTGAAGCGCTTTTCTGGCGAGTAGCACGCTACTCCGGAACCCATAAAGGATTAGTGTTGAAAATTAGTATAGTGAAATATGAAGTAATTTTAGTGGTGGATATGGTATTCAGTTATTTGGATAGAGAAAGGTAGGTGGCGAGATGGGAAAGAGGTTTGTATTTATATAGCGCTTGCTACCCGTGATTGGTGTTGAAGCGCTTTTTTGGCGAGTAGCACGCTACTCTGGAACCCATAAGGATTAGTTTTGAATTAGTATGGTGAAACATGAAAGTAATTTGAGTGGTGGATATGTTAGTCAGTTATTTGTATTGAGAAGGGTTTGGGAGGGGTAAAAAAGGGGAAAAGGTTTGCATTTATATAGCGCTTGTAACCCTGATGGGGTGTTGAAACGCTTTATTGGCGAGTAGCACGCTACTCTGGAACCCATAAAGGATTAGTGGTGAATTAGTATAGGGGAATATGGAATTTGAGAAGTGAACATGTTGGTCTGTTATTTTGATTGAAAAGGATAGTGGAGGGATAGAAAAATGAAGAATTTCCTTTTTTTTTTTTTTTTTTTTTTGGGAGGTGGGGGTCCTAGCAGTAAGAGGAGGCTTTTGGGTGAGTAAAAAGGGGTTTTGGAGGGGAAGAGTCAGAGGGAAGAGTTTAGAAAGGTTGGTTTTGCGGGATCGGTATAGTAAAAAGAGGTGTCAGATGATGCAAGGAGGGGTAGAGTAGGGGAGAGTCTAGAAAGGGTTATTTTGGGATCATAGTAGTGGTATGGGCTTTGGGATAAATGAGAGAGTGGATGTAGAGGATATATTGATAGATGTATAGGGTGAGAGATACGGTAGTGCATTGGAAAGAGTAGTATAAAGAAGTTTGAGATGAGTCAAAGTTGGGCTAGAAGATGTATTGAGAGAAGCATTGGAAATGCTAAATTAGAAGAAAGTGATAAATATATAGATCCAGAAGTACATTGAAAGTATATAGATGCATAAAGGAGGTAAGTATATGTAGATTAAAGATATTGATAGAGGTACAGGATGAGAAATAGGGTAGTGCATTGGATATGCTTTTTAGGAGAAAAGTAACAAACGCACAGATCCAAGTACATGGAAGGTACATAGATGCACAATGGAAGCAAGTACATGTAGACCAAAGATGATTACTTCTTTATTTTTATTTTATTTTTTTACAACATAATTATTCTACATGTTTACACAAAGATAGGTACATATCTATAGTGAAAATAAATGCTTATATACAGAGGGATATGCTGTAAATTTCTGTTTGCGTATGGTGCTTATGTGGGGAAGAGCCAATTCTTGAGTAGTTTTCTGAAGATAAGGTGGTTGTTGGATCTTATGTTGGGGAGGTAAAGAGTTCCATAGTTTGGCTGCTTGAACAGAGAAGGATGTGCCACCCATGGTTTTTTTCTTGTATCTTGGGATTTTGAGGCGAGATGCCCCTTTAGAGCGGAGGTTCCTTTGTTGAATGTGTTTGGTGATTTTATTCCTGATGAAGAGCGGTCCCATTCCATGTATTGCTTTGTGGGTGATACAAAGTAGCTTGAACGTGGATCTTCTGGCAACCGGTAACCAATGCGGGGCTTTCAAGGCAGGTGAGATGTGGTCTTGCGGTTTGATATGCAAGAGTAGTCTGGCAGCAGAGTTCTGAATCCGTTGTACGCCTTTCCCTATATATATATTAAAAATATTTAAACTTTACAGAAACAGTCACTGGATGATGTCATCAGTGATGTCATCAGTGATGTCACTGACCATGTCATGAGTGATGTAATATGTGACGTCATCAGCAGTGCATTGCGGGGGCGCGAGTTATAGTTACCTGAACTAACTATAACTGGGGAATTTCACGGGTTTTGTACGAGTGCAATGTCCAACTAACTATAACTGTCCCTAAAACCTTATGGTTTTTTCAGTGAATATATATATATTTTATATTTGCGATAACTTTGCGATATTCGCAATGTCCCTGCAACAGTACACTGGAGCAGTGCTGGCGATCTCGTCTCACATATCGCGTGCTATTTAAACAAGCATTGGCATAGCCAATAGGTCTCGCCTTTGGGACCTTATAAGTGTTTAGGTATGCAACAGTTGATGTTGTTGCACCAAGGATATTGTGCTGGTTAACTAAACACTTATAAGGTCCCAAAGGCGAGACCTATTGGCTATGCCAATGATTGTTTCCCCTTTGATATGAGCGGTGCCCTCAGCAAAATGTTCTCGAGACAGTAGATAACCGTGGTAATGTTTGTTGGTTGGTGCCATCATTCTTTGCCAAATGTTTTCCTACAGATGCCTCATTCGATCTGCCCACAAGGATCATTACACAGCAGACAGGGACTCCATTACCAGAAAGAAACCAGAGCAAACACGCTTGTTATCTGGGGCTCAAATTACCAGCCCCAAATGGTTATGTTGGAAATGCAGCCACAGTAGAGAACAGCAGGGCCTGCACACAGCAATCCCCCACTGCTCGGTCACCCTGCCATCCCTGTTTCAACAAGTAAATTGCCTAATATTCATTAGACTAGACTCGGAAAGTTAAACTTGTTAATGGGGACAGTTCTAGCCGCCTGTCCCATGGGAAAAATGCGGCCGGTGGGAGATGACTTCAAGGGCGGTGGTGTGTTCTGTGGAATGAGCCCGCCCTGTTGGGAAAGGCGCTGTATGAAAGTCGTGTCCTGCTGGGAAAGCAAATAAGTAAGCCAGGGCAGAGAGAGACAGGAAGGCTCCAAATCACAAGGCAGAGTTCGGCTGATAAGAGGACTTTGTTACCGTAATGACAGTGCTCGGGTTTAATTGTAACTCCTGCACCTTTTCTAGCAAGACTGCCTGGGAATAGTGTCTCGTTTTTTTCAGAACTTCACTCGCTCATCTGTCCTCAGATTTCCACATTATTTTGAAGTCTTGCGTTTATTGGATGCATTTATTGGATGAAGATGCACATTGTTTTCTATGTCTATGAATTTGACAGTGCACGCAGAAATAACATGTTTAAAGCGCATCGAAAGAGTATTGTTACCAAGTTCGCAATGGAAAGTCCTCACTACCAAAGCTAAACAAGCATTGGCCGCGCGGCCGCAAAAGTGAAAGAAAACAAGCACGCGAGTGGTGCGTGCAGAGAAAGCCAGATGGCAGCTCTGGAGGGGGAGGGGCGAGCAAGACAGAGAGGCAGAGCGAGGCGCGCGCGGGAGAGCGAGAGGAAAGCCCGATGGCGCTCGTGCCTGTGCGCGTAACCGCGCGCAGAATGCCACACAAAAAGCTGTGGTCGCATTTCTGAAAGCCCACTGACTAAATGTCTCGCCCAGACCAGCGCAAGCGCTGGCTCAGGGCGAGACCTAAAAATCAATTTTGAACACAACTTGTGTCACTAACACATCCATTTCTCAAACATGGGCTCCGAGTATCTCCACCCCGACCCCTTATATTAGCTTTCACATAAATTTTAAACCCCGGGAACTACCGGACGATAACATGGCGGCAGTATCTTTCTGTTCAGGTTGTGTCCTGCCAATCAGACCATACCTGTTGGCGCATGCATTCGCGATTAATCGTGAAACCGCCGCGAAATATCCACGGCCAGAGTTATATTTATAATTTTTGGCTTATTTCTCAAAAACTTATGGACTGATTTGCACCATAATAACAAAGTACAATCTGTGTAACAATATCTACATTTCTGCTAAATTTGGGGTAATTCCGTCCAGCGGTTCGGGCTGGAGATTCGACAACGTGTTCCTATGGGAATAAACATTACAAACGCACCCTTTTCACGCGCCCCTATTTCTTGGTCCCCACTGCACAGATCACCCCCAAACTTTGCATGACGCCCATAACCTACTTTGACACTTTTTGGAAAATTTCATGAAGATTGGTCAAACAATGCCAAAGTTATAGGCAAGTCAAAAAAATACTTTTTCTATGGAAACTAGGTCCTAATTATAACTTACTGGCGACCGCAAATAGGTAAAAATAAAAAAAATTAAAATGTATATATTCATATTCCGTGGATATTCAGCAAACTGTGCCAAAGTTATTAGCATCACAAAGTACACATTTCCTATGGGAAACGCTGATCTAACTATAACTACCCAGGTCGCTACTGGGTAGTTCTAGTTCAGCGTTTCCATAGGAAATGTCTTTTTTATGATGCCAAGAACTTTGGCACAGTTGGTGAATCTCCACGGAATATATATCTATTCACTGAAAAAAACAAAGGTTAAAGTAGCGTTATAATTGGGTGAATGTTAATCACAACAATAACATTCTGTATTTAAAAAAAAAAAAAAAGCATGCACTGATCCTGACATGTTTTGACATCTTTTATGACATCACCATAAAGGAGAGAGCATTTAACAACTGGTATAACCCGAGGTAGAACAGTTTTAAGTATAATAAAACATTGCACTAAAATAGGGTAGAAGGTGGGGGGTGTGGTCTAGACGGGAATTGAGTGAGGCGTGCTTGTCTCCGCTCTGGATCCCCGTGGCCCATTTGTGCCATCCTAAAGCACTGGGATCGGGCTCATTAGCCCTTTCCTGCTGGAGTCTATATCCGGGGGCCTCCTGCAGCTGGGGGAAAGCCTGGGAACCGGGCGTGTGATGCCCAGGAAGCCGCGGCAGAGCCTGACGCTTGGCAGACCGTCGCCCTACCACAAACGTGGATTGCTGGTGCGAGCGCGAGCCTCAACCGGACTCCCGCTGCCACGAACATCTAGGGGGCCTGGTGCAGCACAGGAAAATGTGCCCCCTTACAGCTCCGACCCTGCTATCGCCCTTGTGGCGGGCCTGTGAATACTGTAGCCGGGCCTTGTCGACTGGAGGTGAGAGACCCTGGTGTTGGTGAAACCCCCACTCCCCCGCACTGGGCGAGCAGAGCGATGTTGCTGGACAGAGAACACTTGGGCAATGAAGAGGTGGCTGAGCCCAGGATAAGCGGGACATTAAAGCCTCCGGAGGCTTGGACTGGCTAGCCATAAGCTGTCTCTGGCCTCGTACCTACTCCCCCCCCCGCCCCCCCGCCCCCACCAATCTGGCGACTGCGGACCCTAGACCAATCTGGGCCCCTTAACCTGCCTACTGCTTCAGAGCCCATTGGGAATACCACACTGCCATGGGCCCCTCTGGCCATCCTAGCTGCACTTGGGCCCCCTCCCCTGAACTGCTGCTGGAGACACGAGCAGCTGCTCCTGGCCGAGGATAGGTTGGGGTGTTCTTCGCCCCTTTCCCTGCTGGCTGTGGGGTCCTAGCGCCTGCCCTGCATCTGCTGCAGATGGACCGCAAATAGACAGGGATGGTGTGCCCACCCTCCTTGCAACTGATGAGCCATGAGGAACCTGAAAGGAAGGGGGGGTGCCTCATTTAAAGGCGAGAAGGGCCCTGCCCTCCGGGGCCCTCCTGGGGGCTACTGCGACTGTAACAGACTGGACTGGGATCCCAGTGGCTTATGCTCTACCACCACACATGGAGACACCCCTGCAAATCCTCTCCCTTTCCATCAGGCTGAGGTGGGGTGGTCACCTGCCCCGTCATCGGAACCCTGACGGGGCCCTTGCTCCGCAATCCTCTCAGGGAGACAACAAGTTAAGTGAGATACAGACAACTGCGCTGACCCCCTGCGGGCTCAAACAACCCACCATGCCCCATCTTAAACCTGTTAAAGAAAGCTCAGTAGCCTCTCTTTGGCATAAAGCCATAGCAGCTCAAAAGGACGATAAAGAAAGCGCTCTACCAGCAACGATCGGGGGATCAGTTTCCGTGCCCATTTCCCGGGATTACATTGAAAAGTTCCTTCAAGACATTCGCTCTGAAATGGTGTCCCTCAAAGCAGACTTAATCCTGCCCGCACAATCTGCGCCAAGATGTCTCTGAAATATGGGCACGAGTAGATGACTTGGACCGAACAACTGACTCCTGGGCGGAAGGTAAGGAAATTATATGGCACTGTGGCTACACTCAAAGAACAGGAGGTAGAATTACAAACTAAACGGGAAGATCTTGAAAATGGAAGCGGCCGCAACAACATTCGCATGCAGGGAGTTCCTAGAGGCGCCGAAGGCAACAACATATTGACTTTTCAAGCTGAGCTTCTTCAGACGATCCGAGGCGATATGGAACCACCCCCTTCCTCTCTGGACAGGGCCCATCGAGTGTCCCAGATCCCAGGCTGTCCGGACGCCGTGACATACATCCTTACAAGGCTCCACTTTACTAAAAAGAAAACTATCCTTCGAGCATCCAAGGGGAAAGCAGATTTGGTCTTCCGTGGCCACACCATCCAGCTCTTTCAAGACCTCTTCCGGTCACGCTGCACAACTTTAAACCAGTCATTGGATATCTGGTACCAGTGTGGCCACTCCTTTGCCCTGAACTTCCAAGTCGAAGGGGTAACGCCGGTTCAGGCGCTCACTGGCTGAAGCAAAGCGAATACTCGACATCCCTGATGACACAGCCAGCAAAGACTCTTCCCTAATCCGGACAACAGCTGGAGAAAAATGGCACCTGGCAGACAGTCTGCTCCCGACAGCAGGGCAAGCTGAAAAAGGGGCGTGCTCTTCAAGATGTAAAACAGGTCATTGTCACAGACCTGCAGAGTTTGACGAAAGAAACCTCCCCGACCATATGCACACTCAGCTGAGATCTGCAATTGACTGTAGGAAAGTAGGATCTGCTTCTTATGGTTACCCCCACTTTTTGCTTGATGTCTCACTGTTTTTGACTAGTCTGACTGGGATCCTGCTAATCAGGACCCCAGTCTATCTGCTTTCTCCCTTAAATTGACATGCATATACTTTGGTACACTCCAGATTGGATACTGGGGTACACTTATAAGTCCCTAGTATATGGTACCCAGGGCATAGGTACCCCACAGGCCTCCCATGGGCTGAAACATGCATTATGCCACCCATGAGAGGCCATGCCAAATGGAACTCCTGGTCTGCTACAGCAGCCTGTGTAAGATGATGCTTGCACCACTTACTTTAGATATAGGTTCACTATATCTATAGGTCACTACACTTAAAACGTATGTCACCCCTATAGCAGGCCTTATCAATCCTGAAGGCAGGGTGCTGGGTTTTTAGTGAGAGGGTGCCCCTGCATGAGCAGAGCCCCTCTGCAGCCTTCGGAGACCATTCTCCCGGCTTGTCTGAGACTCAGCCGGACATATAGGTAGAGGTGCATTATAACCTCGCGGTAAATGCTATCTCAAACTGCTGCATAGAAACATATCGTGTTTGGTATCAAACACCTTGGAATCATACCTCCACACCAGTATCTGGTGTGGGAGGTATGATTCCACTGTTCAGAAGCGAGCTTCTTTTGGTCACTGGTCTAACCGGTGCCAGCCTTCTCGACCCGGACAGCACAAAATGGATGCTGCCGACCAGAGACACATTTCTGCCCTCCTGCTGCTGAACCAAGCTCGAGCAGAGGAAGGCAGCACAATAGGCATCCTGTCACAGGGAGGTGTGACCACCTCCCAGACAGGGTTTTGTGTATTGGGGCTGGGTGGGTGCACTCTGAGTGCCTGGAAGTCTGCACCTGGGGCACATTTGGAGTCCCTGTGCATAGTCCAGCTCAAACCAGTTCTGGGAGCCATTGGCTCCTGCTCTGGCGCGAAACTGGACAAAGGACATGGGTGTAACCACCCCTCTGTCCTGCCCCTCCCCTAGGAGGGTCCCCTGAATCTGTCCAACCCTCTCCCGTGGGTACAAAAGGGCTTACTTGGCTGTAAGACTTTAGATTTTACGTGGACAAGATTCTATAAGAGAAAACCACGGACCTTCGACCATCTGGACACTCTGGACTTCGCTGGACCTCGACTGGGCTCGACTTCGTCCCCCTTTCCGTCCGAAGCTTAGTTCGTTCCTGTGCTCCATACAGGCTCCGTGCAGGACCTGTGGTGCACTAAAGACAACCGAAGAATCTCCCTTGGAGTGAATGAGTCACTCCCCTGCATTTGCAGGCACCTAACCGCAACTGACCGGTCTGCTGCTCCTGAGCTCCTGCGGATTCCGAGGATTTCAGCAGCACAGGAGGTGGGTTTCCGAAGGTCCCTGAGGTCGATCTGCCCTCTCACCGAGTTTGAGGCCAGTATCCCTCGTGGGGACTGCATAACCCGAACCCCTGTGCACCACGTCCATTTGCAAGTGCATATGCTTGTTTCCGATTCCCGAGCTTGTGCATTGGACTCAGTGTAGTCCTGACCCTGAGCAGTATTTGCACCAAAGAACTCCGGCCACCTCGCACCGAATCCTTCGTGGGCTGGTACTTTGCAATCTTGTCCAAGGGCCCCTCGCGACTCCTGGTCCTCCGACCTGTGGGTCCCCCTGAGGGTCAGCTTGATTTCTGCTGGGCTTTCCTGGTTGCTCCAGACGTGCCCTGACTCCCCATTGCTTGGTGAGTCCCCTGGACCTTGCTGGTCCACACCGTAACCTGTTTGACCTTCCTGCATGGGTTGCTTTTGCCAAGACTTGTTGGTGCTCCAGCCGGACACCGACCCCTCAGCACTCGACCACCTTCGTGGGACAGCTCCCCTCCGGCTCCTGGTCGTCCTCGACGTCTCCTGGTCTTCGTGGCTGCAGAGTCAAGCATCCCTTCTTCGCACATGATGCAACCGACATCGGTGGGCATTCGTCTACTGAGCCCCTGGTCACTCTGAAGTGACCCAGACTCTGTCCCCTCTGGTTTCAGGTTCCATCTTCCCCGAAACCAGGCTTGGATTCCACCGGACCCTTCACCTTCACGGCAGCAGTACTTCTTTGCAGCTCTCCATTGAGAACGACGGCAGTTTCTGACGCCACTTCAGACCTATGCACCCTGCTCCCCTGGGATAGGTAACTCGGCTACTTCGGTATCCACGGGTGGGGTGGCTCTTCAAACTCTTAAGTTCCAACAGGTTTGCTCGAAGTCCTCCTAGAAGGGTCCTTAAACATTAAAAGTGTAACCGCGACTTCCCGATAGAATTGTACGGAGCCCGTGGTCATGTTCCCACAATGCACCCGGCCTCCGTGGGGTCCCTGTCTACTCACCTTGGGTGGTTCCTTGGGGTCCCAGCGATTCTACGTGCTCCAGACCTGGTCGTGACTGTTATACCACTATTTTAGTATATGGTTTGGTCTCCCCCGGGAGCACACTGTGTATTGTGCTACTTACAACTGTTCTATTGATCTTATATTGTGTGCTTTGTGTTCTATCCTCGTGTAGAGGATAATAGAGTGTTGTATTAATAAATACATATTTTTATATAACTACTGTGTGGTTCTCCTTCATTTAGTCTTTCAGGAGGTGATATTCTGGTAAAACAAGCTGCTTTACATTCCTTCAAGATTAAGCCTGATGGCTGCTCTCCACAGCTACCACTAGGATAGCTTTCTAAATGTTATCTTTGACCTCGTACATCATATGGGTCGTTTGGACTGGTACAAGGTGCCCACTTTAATTAGTGGACAGCATATACCAGGCCAACTTCTCACATTGACTACCATCGCCTTCCATACTGGGTGATCCATCGTCAGCGAGCCTTCTTGTTGACAAGGCTTGGACCCTGGCAGAAGTAGGGGATAGGGGTCCAGAAGGCCACTCCTGATAGTGGACCTTGTTGCCTTTACTTCACTTTACATACTGAGGAGATCAGAGCGGTGATGGATTGAGGAGGTACGGCTGCCCTAGTACTCCTCGATCTGTCAGCCGCTTTCGATACCGTTGATCATTCCCTCTTGCAACAGCGGCTGGAGAGTCTGGGGGTCAGGGGCACAGCTCTGGCCCTACTGTCCTCCTTTCTCAAGGACAGGAGGTTAACAGTTTCGGTTGATGGGTATCACTCTAAGCCTTATACCCTCCCGTGCAGAGTGCCACAGGGCTCCTCCCTGAGCCCGTCACTATTTAACGTATATGTATCCGAACTGGCCCCTTTGATCCGGGACTCTGGGTTCAGTCTCGCGTCTTACGCTGATGACACCCAGATTGGGCTGGCGGCATATAAAAATCAGGCTCCCCCTACTCAGCAATTTCAGAATTGTATGTGTGCCATTAATCGATGGATGAGTACACACTGTCTTAAACTTAATTCTGATAAAACCGAGATCCTGATCTTTGGTAACATGCAACCAAACTGGGGCAATCTGTGGTGGCCGGCAGAGATGGGAGATCCACCAAAACCTGCGGTTAAGGCTAAGAACCTGGGAGTATGGTTTGACAACAAACTTTCACTTACCCAGCACACAAATGCAACTGTCTCCTCCTCCCACTTACTTATCAAGAAAGTGAGGAAGATTCTCCCTGATATTCCTGTGGACACCAGAAAAACGGTACTCACATCGTTGATTCAGTCTAAACTTGACTACTGTAACGGGCTGTACCTAAACATTCAGAAGCAGTGCCTAAGAAAGCTTCAGTGTTCAAAATACAGCTGCACGGTTACTGTACAACATCCCCAGGTGCAAATCCGTATCCAAAGAGATTCGCAGCCTGCATTGGCTCCCTGTAGCACAACGGATAAAATTCAAGGCTCTGTGTCTGGCGTACAAAGCATTGAACCACACAGGTCCTGTCTTTTTGCAAAATCTTCTCGCCTGGTACGAACCGACCAGACATCTTCGCTCTACAGGAGCCAAACTCCTGACAGTGCCCAGAATTCGAACATCGCATTGGGGCGGCCGCAGCTTTTGTTATGGCACCTCTAAACTCTGGAACACTCTTCCGACTGAGCTCAGAAGTGTGAGCTCCCTCTCCTCCTTCAGGAAAGGACTGAAAACCTGGTTGTTCCAGAACTAGACGCCCGAGCAGGTCTACTAATGTCCTCAGCGCCAAGACACCTCCGGGTATACGTGCGCTTTATAAATTTCATTAACATTAACATTAACTATACCTTGCTGCCTTATTTGGACAAACAAACCCCTATGGGCCACCCACCTGTATTTATACCCCAGGAGGTGACACCTACAGTGGGATAGGAGTGTGTCGGCGCCTATGCCTGTTACGCTTGGATCGTCCTGTTAGCCCAGTGTTGTTTTAATTCTTTTTCTGTTTTTGGGGGGGTCCTCCTTAGCCACACCATGTGAGCTCCGCACTAACACATGAATGTAGGAAGCTGGCTCTGTATATACTATACCAAAGTGAGGTATAGTGTGCACAGAGTCCAGTGGAACCCCAAAGGTAGGCAGAGGTATAGTTAGATAGCACCTCACTCTCTTTTTGTGGTAGTGTGGTCAACAGTGTTAAGCATTTGTTGTACCCACTCAGTCAGCAAATGAATTTGTATAAAAATATTCTTTTAGTTATTTTATTTCCTAGAACCAAGCAAGCCTGGCACAGGTAAGTGATAAATACTTTGCAGTAAATATACAGTTTGTAACACAGTTTGCGTTGCAATTGTAAATGCACTTTGTTTTGACTTACAGTATTGTTTCTGAGAAATGCAATGCTTTGTAAATACAGTACATATACTTTGTATAGGATTTTCAGTAAGATTACAGGTAAGTTACTTTTGAGATTACTTTTCTTACTCAGTGTAGTATACCTGGATACTACACTGGGACATTTCCTGTAAAGAGGTAAGTAAAATCGATTTTGTTAGTTAGTACAATTTTAAAGAATTTCTTTAGGTTTTCAAACTCCACACACAGAAACTTTTCCAAGAAAAACAGTCAATGTTATCCTATGGAGGGAAATAGTGTTATCGGTTTTAGGGTAAGTATTCGGTAGTGGGAGTTGAGGTTCTGGGGGTAGACTCAGGGGTCCCCCAGGGTCAGGGATGCACTCTCGTTACACCCTCAGCGGCACTAGGGCGGCCGGGTGCAGAGTGCTGAGGCCCAATGTTATCCAATGGGGCATAGGGGGCCTCCGGTTGGTGACTGCTGACGAGCAGGCCACTTGGTTGTGGGAGCAAAGCTCCTGGACTTAAGCTCAGGGCAAATGGGGAAACAAAGTAGCACCAAAGGTGCACCCTAAGCGGGACTAGGGCGGCCGGGTGCAGGGTGCTGTTTCGACGTCTGGCGCCCTGTTTGCAATGGGGAACCTCCGGGTTGCAAAGGCACTGCAGGCTTGGGGACGAAGGTCTTCTGGGTGCGACCACCACTTAGAAGTGTAAGTTGGGAATTTGGGGGTTGGTTAGGCACCGTCGGTTTGGCCACCCATGGCCGTGGGGCGTCAGGTGCAGTGGTGCCTTTTTTGGGTCGGATCTTCTTTCCAGTCACGGTGGGGGGGGGACCTTCCGGATTTAGGCTGCAGGCATCGGCTGGAGATTTGAGGCAGATCAGGGGTCGCCGGATCTAGGGTTAGGATCGCCGGGGAGACCTCCTCCTGGTGTTTGCCCGCTCGGGCCGTGGACGGCGGGTGCAGAGTGGTGTGGATTCGCGGTGTCCGGCCGGAGCTAGAGGTTGGAGATGAACAAATCCGGTGTTTACGGGAGACAGTGTCTTTGTGGTTGAAGGCAGGCAGGTCCTCCGGGGTTTTCGAGGTTGCTGGCTGCAGGATACACCGGGATTTCGCAGGAGCAGGTTCGAGGTGGAGACAGGCCGGTAGGGCTGGGTCCAAGTCAGTGGGCGTCTTCCTCTTGTTAGCTTCTGCACGGCTTTTTGGTCCTTCTTCTTTTCTTGTAGTTTCTTCTGGTCTGAGGAAGCAAGGTTCAGGGTTGCCCCTAAATACTAGATTTAGGGGCGTTACAGGTAGGTAAAAAGGTTGGGACCGATGGGTCCCTTCCCTGGGGTGGGTACACCCCCTATTATGCCACCCTCCAGTGGGAGGGGGGGCATAAGCCTTTCCCTGGTTGGCTGAGTCCCCCCCCATCTGCAAGATGGCGGGGACTGTGAGTTGTGCTTCACCTCGCCTCCCCCACCTGAGCGGTGGAGTTGGCAGAGGTGGGCACACCTCTCTTGCTCACTTGTTTTTCCTGCATGTTCTCCCGCCCAAAAAGGGGGTCAGAACCAGTGGGGACCAGTTGCTGAAAGCAGTAAGTGGCCTGGGGAAGCTCACAAAGGCGGCAAGTCTTTGAAGCTTCCCCTTCGTGGACCCTGCCCATCCTGGGGGGAGGAGGCTTGGCACCTCGTCCCAGGATGTGCATTGTTTCAGGCCCCCAAGCGCAGCAGGCTCTCGACCCAGGGGTCCAGAAACATGTTTGGTGGTGGCAGCTGAAAGCAGCCACTCAGCCTGAACACTAGTGGTAGGTTAGTTTTCAGGGGGCATCTCTAAGATGCCCTCTGTGTACATTTTTCATTAAATCCCACACTGGCATCAGTGTGGGTTTAATGTGCTGAGACGTTTGATAACAAACTTCTCAGTTTTCAGTGTAGCCATTATGGTGCTGTGGAGTTCGTAATGACCAACTCCCAGCGCCATATTCTCTTAATGGCAGCACTGCACTTACAATGTCTAATAATCTACTTAGACACTGTAGGGGTACAGGGCTCATGCACCTGTATCCTCACCACTGGTATAGTGCACCCAGCTAGAGGGGTGACTGATCTATGCCAGGGCAGTGGGTTGTACACATGGCACACATGGATGTGTGCCATGTCGACTCTTCACTTTGTTCTGCACCAAGACACGCAGCCTGCAAAGGCAGTGTGTGTGTAATGGTACAGGGTCTCCAAGGGTGGCACAATAAGTGCTGCAGCCCTTGGAGGTCTTCCCTGGTCACAGTGCCCTGGTCACCTGTGTTACCATTTACCAGGGTCTGACCTGTGGCCAGAGATGCCAATTGGGTTTTGTTTACTTTTGGGGAAAGAACACAGGCCCTGGGAACCTGATTGGCAGGGACCCAGGGCACATCAAGTCAAAGTGCATCAGTAGTCTGGCAAAAAGTGGGGGGGGGGGGGGTTACTGCATCAGAAACCCAGCTTCTCACAATGAGGGCCTAAACACTACTGTGCACCTAGCTACCCTGCCAGTCAGTACCCCAGATAAAGCTTTCATGGTACCCACTGCCCTACGTACACACATCTCTTGGAGTGTCCAGACCACCTCCTCAGATCTTGCTGCTTTTGTCCTGCTGCCTCCTAGACTGTTGTGTAGTTTCTACTAATCCGTAGGAGCTGTGCATTGTTTGGACAACATAAAGTAAGGGCTTTGTGCCTAGACTGATTCCGGACACCCCAGCAAGATATGTTGGCCTATAGACCAGTTAGCTCACAGTGCCACTGTAAGCCCCCCCCCCTACCAGGGAGCGAACAGTTTCTGGCAACCACTGAACATGACAATCCTGGACACTCCGGGATCATGGAAACAGTACAGAATCTTTCTCTGTCACTCGTACTCGCTTGTTCTCAGAGAATACACAGTGGGACGTTTTCAATAATATTTATTGAACCAATGTTATTCTTGCATAAAGTGCGCGTGCTGCAATGATTAGGAGACAGAAGCAAGGCACAACCCTACCTAAACGAGGCCCTGACACCACAAGCCAGAACCAAAATCCTCTCCATGAGACTATGCCCTTTAGGAATCACCGATTTTTTTTTTTTTTAACCCCGCATGGGCTCGCAATGGGGAAATCACAAGCTGCAGACTGTGCACCTACACGAGGGAATCCTGGCTTCACCTTTTATGCTGCTGCCCCGCCCTCAGGAACGAACGTCGACGACTTCTTCGCCCAGTCTGTATCACCAAGGGAATCAAGATATGCCGCGAAGCATCAGCCTTGTGCTTTTCTAGAACAACCACGATGACCTTGGCGAGACTGGGGAAATTCATTCATTTGATTAGAATGGCTCTAAAGGCAGCAAACTAACACAATCAAACCAGGGCTACCTGCGAGGCAAAACAAGGGGGGTAATGCAGCCTCCCCTCAAATGAGGGAAGACCCCTGATCCTACTCACTCGTCCTACAGAGACCGCACCACATCTACGGCTCTAAATGGAAGGGCCAAGGAGAACGACCTACAGACTGTCGTAGCAGAAAACCGCTAAGGCCTACGCAGCTGTCTAAGAAACTCTGTGCAAGGACTCGTGATAAAGACTCGGTGCTGGTAGCCCGAGTGGTTGCAGTGGAGAGGGGATATAATACTTGAGCAAAAAACTTTTTAATCGGCAGCCTCTACATTTTTAACGTGATCATTCCTTCATTTGCTCATTTTTATGCTTTTTACTGTAATGATTTTAATTGATTGTACAGTTAATAAATAAAAGACAGAAGCAAATAAAGAAGATTACAAGCACCAAAAGAGTGAACAGTAGATACATTTCTACCATGGTGCTGAAGCAATGAGTATATGTAGGCATATATGCAATATGGTAATCTAACGTACTCCTACGATGTGAACCCTAGTCTACCTAGAGTGTTTGTAGATGTAGAGCCAAGAATACCCCCAAGGGACGACCCCATTACCTGATGGGATAGAGTGAAGGACCCTGCCGTGGTCTCGAGTTGGACACCCCTCACGGAATGTCAGACCGATGCATGGTGATTTCTTCGCATGCAAGGACCTTCGGTGTCTGCAGAAGTGCCTCCTCTACCAATCTATCGGGATGCCTATTATTTATAATAAAAAGCAGCCTTCGCGACATGCGCGCTAGATTAGTGATGTTATGGATATGTGGATAGCCCTGTCGCCCTGTGGCTGAAGATAGGACGACTTTTGTACCTAGTGCGTAGAGAGGCCTAGTACATGATGTTAAAGGCATCGTGATAATGTTGTGCAAAGCTGGATGTGTAAACATAGTTCCAGAGAAACTAATCCAACATTGTTGTGCATGCAAAAGTGTGTAAAAGGTCACCGCTGTAATGTTGTTTTCTAGGGCGATGTAAGGAATAAGCTACCATGCTACATGGGCCTAACTCGGGAATATAACAAGATGGGCCCAACAGCGTCGCAACTGCACCCACACGCATTAACCTGTGGGACAACATACTACACTACTGCCCTCACTCAATGTTCGGGGCCTGAACTCGCCCAACTAGAGTAAGCAAGTCTGATAATCTTCTCCAACAGGACCCTGACCTCTTCCTCCAAGAGACGCAGCTGGGAGGGACGAGGGGGCGTTAAGAGACTGTCACCATATGTCCCACCCGAAATAGCCCCATTGATTCTAGGCCCATACCTCCACCAAAACTCTGGGAGTAACTCATGTGCAAAGCTGTTTTTTTTTTTTTTTGCTCCACGGTTTTAAAGTTCTAGGATAAGGCGGGCACTATGTGAAATTAAACGTCCTGAGGCGCGTCCACCGTCTAACTCTGCTTAATATTTATGCTCCCAACCATGCACAGGATTCCTACACATGGGGATTACTTAAGGAACCGTTTGACGACGCAACGGGTGACATCATTGTAGGTGGCGATTTCATTCTAGTCTAGGACCCAGAATTAGACTGTAGCATGACATCCTACCAGGGCACTGGTACAATGTCCACTTAACTTAAAAGTGAGCTCACGGAGCTGGGGCTTGTAGACGCATGGTGCTATACACATCCTGATCCCTGGAACTATTCCTTCTACTTCCATGCCTCATTCTCCCACATAGATTGTCTTCCTCACACACTCTCCTCCAGGACGGTGGCTATTTCTGACATCTCCATCTTGGACCACGCGCATGTGGAACTGATCTGATCTGGTGGTGCGACCGCTCGGCAGGGACCCCACCCCACCCCACTACTTGGGAATCCCATGGGCACAGCTGAGATATGAAAGGCAGTTGTATACTACTTCAAGCTCAGTGCCCTCCCAGACATTCCCCCAACTCACTCTCTCACTCAGAGGTGTAATCTCGACCACTGCCATTGCTAGATCAAGGGTATCCCGACTAGTAGAGACTGGCCTCACAGCAGAGGTTGAAGCTCTTTAATGTACAGAACAGACTACCTCCTCCAGAAGTAACAAACGACAGCTGGTGAATGAAGGGGAGGAGACAAGGTAGCATACGCCTTCTGTGGTAATTGCGCCATCAACGCACTAAAGCCGACATCTCTAAAATACGGACTGGGGTCATGGCCTGGTTAGCCACTGAAGGCGCTAAGCAAAAAGCATTTTACAATTACTACCAAAACCATAACACACAGGACGAGATCCCTCCGTCCCCGATGGACCCATATCTACATGACAGCGAATGGGTCCCAATTGACCCTTGTCATGCCGATTTCCTAGATGCTCCCATCACACCCACAGATCTCTACCGGATACTCCTTGAGCTGCCTGTGGGAAACACTCCAGTCCCTGATGGCCTACCTGTCATCTTCTATTGCACTTTTCTCTCCAGTGTCCAAGACCGCTTGTTGACTATTTTAAATCATTCATCCAAGATACAGACCTCACACCTACCATGGCCCCTGCGGAAATCTCCCTTCTCCCCAAGCCAGGCAAGGACCATGCACTATGCTCCTTATATTGCTCCATAACCCTCCTAAACTCTGATGTCAAAATCTTCACAAAGATCTTGGCTAATAGGCTCTAACTGCATACCCTGCGCTTTTAGATCTGGATCAGGTAGAATTAATTTGCCGTCGACAAGGCGCGGACTATGTACGTCGGATTGCACATCTGGTCAAAGTCCCACCACCACAACAGCCCACCTTGCCGCCCACAACAGCCCACCTTGCCGCCTCTTGCTTGATGTGGAGAAGGCTTTTGACAGGGTGAGCTGGGATGTCCTTTGAGCTGTCCTGGGCAAAATTGGACTTGCCCGGGCATGATTGCCAAAATTATTGCATCCTATGTAGCCCCGACTGCTTCTATCCGACTTAATGGTCAAGACACGAACCCTTTCGCTCTCATTAGAGGTACCTGTCGGGGATGTCAGTTATCGACCCTCCTCTTCGCCCTTGTAGTCGAACCCTTAGCCATTACTATTCCCCATACTGCTTCCATCACGGATATCCCTTTCGGCCGCCTGTCCCATAAAATGTCTTTTTGCTGACAACCTGCTACTTACGCAACTTGCTACCTCCCTAACTGAAGTAGCCCACTGTCTTAGTTCCTTTAAAGCTGTACTGGGCTTTAAAGTCGATATGACCAAGTCATACGCATGGAACTTCACCATATACCTGGGCCTCAACTTGACTCCTACACTACACTCATGGACAGAAGCCAACTGGCTGGAATATTGACAATTCATCTTCGAAGACCTTTGTCGCTGTAAGCCATTGCATATCTCCAGGCTGGGCCGCATTAACGTTATAAATATCTACTTCCTTCCCAGGATACTGTACCTTTTCCAAACATTACCTACTGCTATGTTCTTTGACGATATCATGCGCTTACAGCAGGACATTCGCACTATTGTTTGGGGAGGTAAACGTCCTAGGCTCCAACTCATTACTAATGATTCTCGAGACAGGGGTTGTTTGGCCTGCCCTAACTTGCTTGAATACTACGTTGCAGCCCATCTTGGATTCCTCTCCGAATGGGTCGTTTACAAAAGTGATAAACACTGGTTTCATATGGATCGTGCAGTTGCGTGTCATCCTTTGTAAGACCTAGCCTGGCTCCTCAAGCATGCCCAGCCTAGCTCCTCAAGCATGCCCAGCCTAGAAGTGCTTATATAGCCACTCCAACCAGAAGAGTCCTAGAGATCTGGGACAAACTAGCTCTTAAGAGAGGTCTAACCACCTTCCCGTTCCCAACATACCGACTGCACGAAACCCAGACTTTACTCCAGCCCCACACATTCCCTAGCTGGGAGGCCAGTGACTGTAAAACCCTGACCAATGAAAGCTAGATTTTTAAGGTCCCTGGAACCACCCGGGTACAGTACTGTCAATTGCGCCACTGGGCACTCCACCCCCTCAACACTCGTGGAGCCACACGGGCCTTTACCCCCTTTGAGAAACTCGTCGGGGCTTACAACTGGTCAAAGGGGCTCATATCTAAAACTTACCAAGTCCTTCAGCACTCCACGCCTCCCTGCACCCACTCATACCAAATGCAATGGCACTCGAGCACGTCGGAGGGCTTCTCACAAAAACAATGGAAAATACTATGGCAAGACATACCTAGGACGTACAGAAGTATACCCCGACGAGAGACTGCATATAAAATCATGACACAGTGGTACTTCACCCCAACTTGTCTGCATACCCTCTTCCCCACAGCCTCTGCTGGCGCTGGTGAGTAAAGCCAGGAGACTTCCACCACATCCGGGGGTCTTGCTCACTTATAACCACTTATTGGAAGGAGATTGTTGGGTATATCAAATGCACTGTAGGATCCCTGCCTCCTACACCACCATCTTGGGTATACAGCCCCTTACACTCGTGGCTATGTCACGGGCCGACTGGCAACTTGACAATCCCATGTTAGGTGCTGCAAAACAGCTTGTTGCACATGCCTGGAAGAAGCCAACGCCCCCTCCCTCTCCCACTACCACAAATTAGCTCTCTCCGATTTTAAACGAAAAAACAACAAAAAAAAACCACGTATCTGGCAACCGCTGGGTGCCCAAGCTAAAAGCTCTGCAGCAATTTGTTTAGAGCGCTCCTCAGCCACCCCTCCCCCCTTCACGCCTAGGGCCAGGATCCTGGACACGCACCCTCCACTCTGCCTTCCTGACTTACGATTTTCTGATGCAGTAACACAGACCAGGGACTCCCCGGGAGGCCTTATAACTTGGTGCCTGCTGCAGTTTGTGTTTTATTGTTAGTTGTTTTATGACCTGAATACCCAACACTAGACCACACCGGTTAGGTACTTCACACATACTGCAATTAGTTCTATATCATTACATGCCTGTCATAATTACCAATGCACTGAAATACCTTGGTATATGTACCTGCTGTGACTATGCCTTTGAAATCATGTCCTGTTTAATTTTCTTGAAAAACGTTTCAACAAACAAATTTTAAGTAAAATAGGGTAGAATGTTCTCAATCAACCATATATGATCACGCAGAGAGCGTACTTAACCCCCCATAGAATACATGCTGTTTTCCCTGCCATCTTACCACACTGTCCTAGATGCCCCGAACAAGATGCAGATTTATTACATATGTTATGGGATTGCCCTACCCTGAGACGCTATTTGGGGGGGGGGATAACCACTGTCTTGCAAGAGGTGGTGGGGAACATGGGATGGCACAAAGTCGAAGCAAGTATACTGGGGCTATATAAAAGTCGTAAAGAACTGAAAGTACAAACCAGATTTGCGGACTTAGCTTTACTTCTCACCAAACGAGGTATTACTAGAAGGTGGAAATCCCCAAAGCCCCTCACAATACTTAGTTGAAAGGAGGAAGTGGAGAGATGGGGCCTTGCAGAAAGCGTGGCGATCCGTAGAGAGGAGAAAAGAGGCCTAAGAAAGGTACCAATCGCAATGTGCTGGGATCAATTATTGGAAACTTTTAAAACATTTGACACTCTTAAGTTATAGTCGCTATATGCAGGGCCTCCACTATTGTTAGTTACTCTACATATGTGTGGACTCCCGCCACCCACCATTACTTTATGCATGATTAATGTGTTTAGTCTAGGTCCTAGGCCAACCCTATGTTAATTGGAAATGATATGAGGTGGTAGTGGCCCGTCAGCAGTGTGGAGTTAATAAAATGTATACTACGGACTAGTTCTTTGTCCAGGAAATAGCACACTTGTTACACATGACGTGAGGAGATGTTTTTTTAAGAAGACAATTGTTTAACTGAGTATTCGTGGGGATGGGACCATGCTTGCAATGTACAGTTAAGATGTGTTCTGTTTGTTTTCGAGCACTAACATTATATTGTATATTTGTATGATTATGGTATAGTGAAAATAACTCTTAACCATTTCTCTCACCTGTACCAAACTGGAGAAAATCAAAGTTTGTTTATAAAAAAAAAAAAAAAAAATTTCTCAATCAAAAAAGGACATACAAAAACCCAAACGTTGGAATATTGTACCAGAAGATTTGTACCATCTTTTATAAGTGGTGAACGAATTTATTCTCTGTCATACAGATCTTTACATTCCAAAGTTCTAATATAACCTTATAGTCTACTGTAGTAGGCTATACCGGCCATTAAAGTACTGCTCCAGTGTTAAACGCCTAACCTGAAGGTGAGTGCCTTTAATGGCTGGTATAGTCCAGTTACGGTGGGCTATAAGGGTATTGGAACATTCCATCCCTTGAGGGCAGAACACCCCAATTAGTTAAAGATGGTCTTCACAGCTGAGATCATTGAAATCTCCACCTGCGCCAAAGCCTTTGTTTCACAGCTGTTCCTTTGATTGTTCAACACCACCGCATGTGCAGGGCCTCCACTTTTATCTGTTCATAATTCACAGCAAGAGCTGTGAAAGGGGACTACTCTCCAGTACAATGATGAATGTAGTGGAATATAGCAAAATAGTGACCTCTCCACTATTTCCTCTCCACAGCGTAATGGTTGTATGTAGTATAGTTTAGTGATTAACTTCTATCTGTGTTGAAAATTGTCTGTTCAAGCACGGATGTATATAGAAGGATGCAAATGAATACTGGTCTCTCTGCTAAGAAGCTTCCCCAGTATAATGGACGTATGTATAAGGTTGCAGAGAGAGATTGTGTTCTCTGTGACATCTCCTCCCAAGATGATGGGGGTTTATAGTAGTGTGTGAAGAGGGAGTAATCTTTCTTCTAAGATCTTTCTTCTGGCTCAATTAAATGCATTATATGGAGTTGGTGCTTATGCATGTTCCCTACTAAGGGAATGCAGAGCATATGAATCTACAGCACTACAAGCTACGAACATGTGCTTACAGGCTAAGTAATATTTCATTGATGTTTAATAAGTGGTTTACAGTATACACAGGCTATGAATGCTGCATTACAAAGCAAGTTTACATAAGTGCCATTATTTGAGAAAAGGGTGAGGCGCTTAAGGGAGCGCAGTACCTACAGCTACTATCGTAAAGTGCTTGCAGTCACTTAACCACCCCAGAGTTTTATGATCGGGAGCAGTGCCAGTTAGACTACTATTGTCATCTCCTAATGTAGCAGATCTGTGCGTTACCGCCATTCCTAGAGGAAATGGTCTGCTGAGAAGTGCTGGCAAACATTTACAGCATGACAGTCCTATTGAGATTTGCCAGCTCAATTGTTGAGGTGATGCGCTCCTACAGCACATGCAAACAGTCTTTGGCTTATGTTGTATAGAGTTTTGCACATTTCAAGGATCGATAAAAAAATTGAATAGTCCACACCCTCTTTAGGGGCATACAATTCCTTATTAGTGGCATGTATGAAACTTTATATACAAGCTTGCAATTATTTCTTCGCCCATGTTGCCCTAAAAGAAGAAGAAAAAAAAAAATATATATATACATTTTTTTTTTTTTAAACTTTATTTTAGTAAATAAAGGCAGTCATCAGTTCCTTACGAAGTACAATTGTATGAAAGAGTCCACTTATCGTACATAGTGTGATACCTTCCATAAATGCTAAGAACAGGCATACAGTGATCGGTCACATATCCATCATTAATACATTTACTGGTTGTCACGGTCTATTATTCAAGTTCTTGGGTTATTATGGGTAGTTCGCAAATATCCCCTCTGTGTGTTCCAGCTCCCCCATTTTTTTAATCCATTTTCTGGGACCCCCCCTGTGAACATACACTGTCTTTTCCGCCACCATGACAGTGTCCATGTCGTTACACCAGTCTGCTAAAGTGGGGCCGGCTACCCCACCCCAATGACTTGCAATATTCCTCTTGGCTATCATGATACCCAGAGTGGACCAGGTCTGTAGTGTTGAGTTCAGGTCTGTCGCTTCCCAGATGTTAAGTAGACAGCATTTGGGCTCCTTAGGGACCAGAGTCTCGCTGATCCTCGTGATGAGGGACATAACCGCCCCCCAGTACGACATTATCGCTGGGCAAGTCCATATTGTGTGGAAAAACGTGCCAACCTTGTCGCAAGCAGAGCGGGTTGTCTGTTCTTCCCATCTTACAGAGGGTAGTTCTGGTGTAATAAATTCTATGAAGAATCTTGAGTTGTACGAGACAGTTTAGATGTGATTGCTACCTCTCTAGGGGACGCCAGCGCCTCCTGCCAGTCTGTGTCATCTAATTCACCCAAGTCTGCCTGTCATTTGCTTTTAAGCTTTGTGATCCGACCTGGCATGTTGTTGACAATTTTCCGATATGTGAGGGATATCGCCTTTCTATCCATGTAGTCCGTCAGTAGCCTCTCCTCAAGTGGGGAGGCCTCAGGTAAGGTGGTGTCGGGGGGATCGCTGCTTCAAGAGCGTGTTTAATCTGTCGGTAACGGAAGTACTCCGTTGACACCATTTCGTACCTCGCTTGGAGTTGTGGAAACATGATAATTCGTCCCCGTACCCAAAGGTCGCCCACCTTAGATATCCTGATGAGGTCCCAGTTATGAAAGCCCTTACTTTTTTCCAGCCTACCCAGTCTGTCCGTAACCCATAGGGCAGTGGCCCGTGTGAGTGTGTTGTACCATCCTAACTTTTTTTGCACTGTTTTCCAGATCTGAAGTGTATGGTTTGTCGGGCCTATAATGGGTCGGGTCTTGTTATAGAGCGCCCGATGAGGCCCCGTCACTCCAAACTGTAACCTATCGAGAGCGTATGCCGGGTCCGCGTGAGTGACATGAATCCACTGGTTTATCAACGCTAGCTGAGCGGCCCAGTAATAAAACTGTATATTCTGGAGTGCTATGCCTCCATCGTACCAGGTGCGGTGTAATTTCACCATAGCTATTCGGGCCGGTTTATTGTCCCAGAGGAATTTAGTGACTTCGGCCTCAATGGCGCGGAAGTAGGACTGGGGGACTGGAAAAGGTGTATTGTGAAGGGCGTAGAGAAACCTGGGAAGCGCCATCATTTTGAAAAGCGCCGCTTTTCCCAAGAGTGAGAGCCGTAACGATTGCCAGTGTTTGGTATCTCTTTGCAACCGTTTCAAAGGGGCTTGAAGATTGAGGGCCATAAACACCTCTGGGTCGTGAGTGATGTAAATCCCTAAATATTTAAAGGCGTCCTCCACTATCGTTACTCTGCAGCCAGCCGGGAGAAGGGGGGGGGACCCCCTCAGTACATAGATCACCGATTTCGTCCAGTTGATCGTATATCCTGAACAACGCCCATAGGAGCCGCAGATGTTTAACAGACGGGACAGCGAACGTCTGGGAGAGGCCATGTATAAAAGGATATCGTCTGCATATAAGGATATGCGGTCTTCGTAGTCCGCAGTCCATTTAAGCCCTCGGATGATCGGGTCCTGTCGTACCCAGGCCGCCAGAGGCTCCAGCACTAGGGCAAAGAGAAGGGGCGACAGCGGGCAGCCCTGTCTCGTGCCGCGATGTAATGGAAAATCCTGCGATCTGTGCCCGTTGGCCACTACATGGGCTATGGGAGCAGTATAGAGTAGCTGGACCCAGGAGCAAAATTTCGGTTTAAATCCTAGTTTCCTAAGAACAGCAAAGAGGAAGGGCCACTCAACTGTGTCGAAGGCATGCGCGCATCTAGGGATAGCACGATAGCCTCTTCTTGAATGGTATGCCTACGGCCCAGCACGTTATGGAGGCGCCGGAGATTTAACGCTGTATTTCTCCCGGGCATGAACCCGGATTGGTCCGGGTGTATCGGAGTTGCTAAGTGCGACGTGAGTCTGTTTGCCAGGGCCTTGGCCAATATCTTGGCCTCAGCATTAATCAGAGATATTGGTCTGTATGAGGAACATTCCTGCACGGGTTTATGGATGGCCACTATCGTCGCCGTCCTCTAGTCACGTGGTAGTTCCCCCTTTTCCAAGCTGGCCATATACATTGCCACCATGTGCGGTGTGAGTGTTGTCGCGTTAAGTTTGTACAACTCGACGGGGATTCCATTTGGCCCCAGTGCCTTTCCCGACTGCAGTTTACCAATTGCCGTCGCTATTTCTTCCGCTGAAAGCTCTACCTCTAAGTATTGGGACTCCGTTTCATCTAGTCTGGGGAGTTTAATATCTCGGAGGAACTCCTCCGCATCCGATTGCGTAACTGTGGGTGTGGAGGTGTAAATCTGTTCGTAATGGTGCGCTAGTAAGTCTACTATGTGTTGTGGGTTCTGAGTAACGTCCCCCGTGGGAAATTGAAGCTCTGCAATCCACCTCTCTGCCCTCTCTTTTTTGTCAAGCCAGGCCAAAAGCCTGCCAGCTTTGTCCCCGCTTTCATAGATGGTGTGTTGTCTTGGAGAGACGTGTTTTCGCTGCCTCCCACAGATATTCCCTATACTCGTGTTTTTTGAGTTTCAGTAGGTGAGCATTTGCGTCAGAGGGGTCCTGGCTATTGGTTCTTTCCAAGTCTCCCACTTCTTGTTCGAGTGTCTCTACCGTTCTGACCTTCTCTCTTTTATGATGGGTGATGAGGGAGATCGCCTGCCCACGAAGCACTGTTTTGTACGCCTCCCAGAGGACGACTGGGGAGGAGACAGACTGTGTGTTTTCCGTAAAATAGTATTTGGTAGCATCGGTCAGTCCCTTCCCTACCTCTGGGGTCTTAAAGTATCCGGGGTATATGGGGAACATGCGGTTCTGTGCTGTGGAGTGCCAGGTGTAGAGAGCACTAACCGGGGAATGATCAGAAATGCCTCTTGGTAAATGCAATATCGTCGTGAAATTTTGGAGTTCTGCTGCGGGCGCCAATAAGTAGTCGATTCGGGAGAGGCTATTGTGCGCACCTGAGTAGTATGTGTACTGCTGCGTCCGGAGAAAGCAGGAGCGCCAAATGTCCACCATGCCTATGGCGTCTAGGAAGTCAGTTAAGGCAGAGTGTGTTCGGTGTTGCTGTCGGGGGGGGCGTGCGATCTAAAGTGGCGTTGAAGTCGCCCCTATTATTAAATAGCCCTGTGGGAGACGGAGAAGGAATTCGCTAAGCGCGGGAAAGGCTGTGGAATGAAGCGCGGGTGGGATGTAGACAGACACCATGTTAACTATGCGTCCTTCCCATTGGCACGAAAGTGCCGCAAAGCGACCCTTGTTGTCTGTGTATGTGCGTTTTACGACAATCGGGTATTGTTTCTTCAGGAGGATTCCCACTCCCCTCGAGCCAGATGTAAACTCTGAATGTACTGCGAGTCGAAAACCCCATCTGTCCAGGGCCTTGCAAACCGTCCCCGTTAAGTGGGTCTCTTGCAATAGGGTGACTGCCGGTGCTTTACGTTTCAAGTATTGTAGGACTAGTCCTCTTTTTAGCTTATCTTGAAGACCATTGACATTCCAAGATATGATTGGGAGGTGCTGTATGGGGGGGGCCTCCTGCGTTTTGTGCTCAAGTGACATCGGCATGGGGGGTAAGTGTCGCTTGCTGGGTGCGAGTCGGATTACTGTGTGACAGTGCCTGAATGGTGTGGGTGGACTGAGTGTGCCATACAACTAAACAGAACAAACACCATCAAATAATATAAACCTATCCTAAGAGTCCCAAAACCCTCCCCCCCTGCAAGACGGTTTCGAAACTTTCCGCCACCCCAACTTTGCAGAGCGCCTAAGACCCATTACCCAGTACCTGTGTGGGGGGAGAGAGCCCTCACAATGCCCCCCCCTGGGGGATCGTTCAAGAACATGATTACCCTTCCATCGATTACGAAAGGGAAGTCTGTGGGATGTCAGGAACCCCTTGTTCATATAAAGTTTTCCACGGGACCGTCAGTCACTTGCCCCTTGATAACTTCCTGTTTCATCTGAGCCATTGAGGGGCTGGTAGCCCCCCTCACAGATGTGTCGGGGCCAGTGTCGCGCAGCTGGGGTTGCAGTCGCCATTTCGGTTCGGGAAACAAGAGTCCAGATACGGTATCCCACCCAGAGAGTGTCCATCTTAACCAATTTATTCCTCCTCCTCGGGCCGTGTTCCCGCTTCCGACGAGTCTGCAGACTGAGTCGGGGACTGTGATTTTGACGTCTCTCGAGCAGTGTTCTGGCCAGGTTTTCCGCGATGCTGGACCTGGCGCCGCCCCTCCAGCCAATGTTGTGCGTCCTCCGGTGCAGTGAAGAACCACGCTTTTCCATCTGCCTCTACTCTTAGTTTTGCTGGAAATAGCATAGAGCATTTGAGGTCACGGTTTCTGAGTTCTTGCTTTACCGCCATGAAGCTCCGCCGCTGTTTGGCCACCGCCACAGTGTAGTCGGGGAAGAAGGATAGCGTACTTTGTTGAAACCGGATCTATGGAGCCGCTCCCGCCGTTTGGAGTATGAGATCACGGTCGCGAAAATTGAATAGGCGTGCCAGTATAGGCCGCGGGGGCGCCCCAGGCCGGGGTCTGCCCCTGGGGACCCGATGGGTTCGTTCAACCGAAAAGTAATTGGAGAGACCCCTGGGTTGTAGGTGGTTCTTGACCAGGTCTTCCACAAAGGGGTCTAGAGCAGGGCCTCCCGTTTCCTCCTGCACACCCACTATGCGGACATTATTGCGGCGGGAGCGACCTTCATGGTCGTCCAGCTTTGCTGCCATGACCTTGTTGTCCATTTCCAACCGTTGCACTTGTTTTTTAAGAGAGGCTGTGTCGGCACTCACGGTGGCCGTTGTTGATTCGATCTCCGTCACGCGGGAGCTTAATTTTCGGAAGCCTGCACGGATAAGTGATAGTTCAGTGGTCACAGTTTCTATACGGGATTCGAGAGAGCTATGTACCTTATTAAGGGTGGCCATAATGTCCTGCAGCGTTATTTCTTTCCCAGGTGTAGTCTCTTTGCTAGACGCCAGCTTGGCCTCAGTGCGGTCGCTCGCATCTTTATCTAGTTTAGAGTAGGCGTACTTGTCCAATTTGTTCTGTTGGGTACTCGTTGACCCTGGCCCCCCATCTTGCTGTCCCCACAGCCACCACTTACAGTCACTGACCTCCTGAAAGCAGTACTCACCGCCGCCTGCCTGTGCTACCTAGTGGCGCATGCGGCCTGTCGGGTTTCCAGTGATCTGGTGCTTTCCACTGCAGATATTGGCGTGTGGCTGGACCGGGACGGGCACAGGGTGCGAAGTACAGTGTGCTTGGGGCGAGCTGTGGCCCAGGCTCAGTAGGGGTCCGGAGCGGGATAGTTGCGGGCTGCGCCGGGCAAGGATGAAGTCCTATAAGCCCCAGCGCGGGCAGGTGTCTGGGCTACTGCAGAACCAGCCCCCAGCGCGGGCGCGCAGTCCGCCCCAGGAGGTCTCGGAGCATTTCGAGGGCCCGAGTTGGATCCCACCAAGGCCACGCACTAGAAAGGCGTGTGGTCTCGCAGTAGATGGCTGCAGCAGCGGCCCAACGCACGTGGGCACCTGCAGCATACCACAGCATATGGTCCTGTGACGCGTCGGGGCCGGGTCGCGCCAGTCCCAGACGTAGCCCCTACTGCAGTATGTTTATGTTGCTTTCAAGTTCCTGTCCGGACCTGGACGACTAGGGCAGCCAGTCTGTGTGGGCCCGGGATGCAGCGGGCCAATGGGACCCCCCCCCCCTCGTGCAGCTTTATGGGAGTCTCGCCGTACGGCCGAAACTGTGCGGAGGGGTCCGCAGAACCCAGGAGTCGGGCTGTGTGTCAGCGCGGCTGCCCGGGGCGCGCCTCTGTGCTCAGTGCCGCCGGGCACACGCTCACGGATATTGCCGCCGGATGCAGCGCGCACTCCAGTCCCCGGTCGCAGCGTATGTTGAAGGCCGCTGATGAAAGACTGCCGCCACACGCACCAGGGAAATCGCTACGGGCGGGGCAAGCAGCGCTATGTGTGCGGGCGGAGTTCCGACTCTCCCGCTGTCTGTTTTAGCTGGCCGGGTCACGGATAAAGGTGACAGATTTTATTGCAAAGCCCCCGGAGCTCTACAAGGCGGCGGCCATCTTCTTCGGCTGCCGGCCATGCCCCCCTCAGAATTTTTTTAGGTACAAACAAAGTAGAGACACTATATTTTGCAAAGTAGTAAAACTGGGAAAATAGATTTACTGGTTATATAATACGCTATCACGTGTTGTGTGATTTAGGTAGACCACATCTCTTGTTTTCACCTAACCCTGCCATTACATAGAATGGTCTTCCTATCTCCAGTGCACGATTAACAGTGAACGTGTGCCCTGGTGGACAAAAGGAATAGAAGTACTGCACAGGCAACATAATAAATACCTGTTAGTGTGCCTTTAAGTTTCTTTTCTTTTTCCTGTAATTTTAGCTTAGCCAAGCGATGAACTTGAGAGATATGGTATTTAGTTGTGAATATTCTCCGCTCAAGGAAAAAAATAAGAGCTTGGTATGGTGCAGATGTTTAATTGATTGAGGGAATATCGTATCTGTGTTTTTTCCTCCATTGATTAGTGCGGGACACACTTTTCAATATAGCTGAAGCTTTTCTTATTCTGTTCTTTGTAAGTCAATATTTGACAGGGCTTGAGCTGTTGCCACGCATTGGGACATTCACCTAGAACCTAATTATAACACATGAATGGGCCAATACTGGTTGAGGTAAGCGCGCATCTTTGTACGTCAGGATCCTCGGATGCTCACCTGACCGTAGTTCTCCAGTTTCACCAGGGCTATAGTCCAGTTACGAAAGTGGAGATTACTTATTGGAGTCTTTCAGTGCTTAGTAGCGACTACGATCCCGCCTAGTTTCTGTATAGAATACCACAGATATAGCTGTGCGCTACTGCTTTTGCTGCCATGCCACTAAAAACCACTGACCTCTAGACCGCTTCGCTGCATTTCTTAACGCCCAGTACTCGAGCTGCACTGGAGTTGCCATCACCCCGCCCTGCCACTCCTCATGTTCGAATATCTCCTATACCTGTCTGCAGAGGAAATGGTAGAAATCTCTTAATAGGGGGGCTACAACTAAAGGGTGTCAAAATGCAGATATAACTTGCTTGCTATTTCACTACATAATAGCTCCCATTATCGGACTGGGTTTGGTACTTTATTTAAGTAACGATACATGTAAGGTGGTCATAAGTCACAGAACCATTGAGTTTGATAATAGTTACACTCGGGTAAATGAAATCATTGGGATTATGTATGTGACTGTACAGTGGGCTGCTACCAAATGCAAGCCTTGTGCCTGTGTTCATATTCACTAAATAAAACATCAATGTTTTCATTTTACTAAGTAAGCTCTTGAGCATTTTATTACCAACTTTATTTGGAATTCTACCAGAGTCTTAAATCTGTGATACAGTACTTGGAGTTGTTAGGATTGTATCTATGCTTTTAGACTGCATGATGACCAACTGTAAACCAGAAATCATGAATCCCTTTTCTCATTTCCCCCCCTTCTTCCACTGATATTCTAGGGAATGGTTTTCCTACTTGTGATAGTGATGAAGATGACCGTATATCACACGCAAGTTCAAGTGATTGGACTCCACGACCTAGGATAGGTATGTTTCTGATAGACTTTAACACTTGTAAACCAATATACCGCAACAAATAAAAGCAACTTAAGACTGTATTATCAGTGACATAGATATAAGTAGTTAATATGATTACAGTAGTTTTGCATGAATGAAAATGTGGCTTTAAATCAGGTGCTGTGAATATAACGCTACATAGATGAAGCTGCCGACGCTGATAGGCAGTGTTTGTGATGCAAAAACCTTTTCTATTTCAGGTAGAATGTCTTTCCCTCTTAAAACCATTTTATTTTGTAAGTACTAATATTTTGTTTTCAGTCATTTTTTAGCTTCACACTGCTTATTAGCTTATTTCAGGCTCTTTACTTTCCAGCTATACAGTGGCATTGGTGCCAAGAAGACTAAAATGTGGAGTACCTTGTTCTTTTCACTAAAGAGCTTTGCGTTAGAGGAATATCTTGTATCGGGCATTTTTTTGATAACATTATTTTATTCGGATTTGTCGATTCGGAACAGACAATCTAAGCAAACAAACATCAGCGCCTACTAATGGTCCAACATGGTTGTATCAACCCATCTAAATGTCCTTTGAATTGCTGCTCATGCTTAATCCCTCCATCTCAATGAAAAGAAAACCACAGTACTTTTCCATCTTCCCTTCATCTTTTTGTGGAGAACCTTTGGCCTTGTAAACTGGTAGCTCTAATGACTTTCATTCATCAAGCCACGGGTTTCATTTGGCTATGCTTGAAGCATCTGGTTTCCTCGAATTTTAGCGATCTCCCATTTCACCAAAACCCCTGGAATGCTTTTATGTATGTGTTTAGCCAAAGGCTGTTTAAAATATTGAGCAAGACTGCATGAGATTGATCTGTTTACATTCCAGAACCTCCTGATGATTTTACAGGCAATATCTCCCAGATCTAGTGATTTCACCGGGAGTCATCAAGGGGGCCTGCAGGACTGCATCTTTAAGGTGGACAGGTCTGACTCCCAGACTTGCCCGAGGTCATAAAATGTATTACATGTGTATATATAACTAGTGACTTCCTTACTCAAGAGCTTCTCTTCCCTCCCTCTAGGTGGATATGGTAAGCTTTGTCTTCAGAGAATTGAAGACTGGCATTTGTCTGTTTCGGAGAAGTAAAGGGCGTGGGCGTGCCCCAAATGTAAAAATCTATAAAATTGCATCCAGGGTAGTTCATATTTTTTCTGGAGATTGGGGAAAGATTTCATAGTCTTGTGGGAAACTAAAACCGTTAATCTGGGTTTGCCGAAATTATCCCAGCCTTTAATTCCAGATGAGGTGGCTACTTGGGGAAGTTGTGTGTACCCACAAAGGGGGTTCTTTGGCCAGTCTCTCTGCTATTTCAGCAGTGTCATAGAATCCTTTCCAGACCTTGAATACTGTCTTGGTTGCCAGCGGAGTGCCAGCGAGTAACGCCCTCCATAGAGAAAATGCTGCAGTGATATTTCTCTCTGGGCCAATAGCTCTGTTTTATAGGCTGTGTCGGAGCTGAATAATTATGATCAGGTGAGCTGCTCTATAGTAGGAGGCCAAATCTGCCATGATCACTTCACCATTGTGTTGCAATTTGTGGCATTTCACCATCAAAACCTTAAGTCTATTTTGCCAAAAGAAATGCCAGCCTAAGTGGATCTGAAATGGTTAGTTTTGTAGGATGTTAAGGGCTTTGGGCATACCTACTATTTTGAAGATTGCATTCTCACCCATCAGGAGTAAGAGGAGTGCGCTCCAATGAAGTAATCCCCTCTTTTGTATTTTTTTTTAGCAAGGAGGGAATCTTTTCTGACCAGGCTTTTGACTCCTGGGCTGCGTATCCTTAGATGTTTAAAGCTATGCTGCATCACCATAATGTGGTATAGTAAGGCCTATTTTCCAATTTCTGCTGGGCCTATTGGTGGGAAGGTGTTAGGTTTGGCTCAGCTCATCTTAAGCCCACTGTTTTTGCCAAAATCTTTTGGGATGTGTACCATTCGCGGACCTGATGAACGGGGGTGATGGCGGTAGATCAATTGGTCATCAGCGTGCAACACTTTGTCCTCTAGTTCCGGAGTGCAGCGAAAGCCCTCAACCACCTCGTCAAGCTGAAGCTATTCAGTCCAGTTCAGTCACCAACGAAAATAGCTATAGCAGGTGCATAAGTGATTTAAAAAAAAAAAAGTTCAACAGGGTCTCATCAATCTATACCCATGCTTTCGGCCTCTTAAATAATAGCATATATAAGATGAAGGTAGAGCTAAAACTCATATTTTGGAGAAGGACTACACTGTTCCCGATTCAGGTTATCAACGTCCTTCTGAAATTCGATTAGGAGGATAGCCAGGGGACTTCGGAGGTGGTCTGCTAATGGTATGGCTAATATTATGTTGCATGTATTTTTATGGCATAAAGCCACTTTGAACTTGCTGGATGAGATTAGCACCACCAAGAGACAATTCAAAGCACCTTAACTAACACTTTTACCTTTGAGTTGATTAATGAGAGAGGCCTTTGATTCATAAATGATCATTGGATGGTATGGTTTAAAGAGCGCTTTAAAAAAAATATATATATCTTTTTATTGAGTTTCAAACAAGATAAGCCAGCACAGTGTACAACAATAGCGGTTCAGGAGTGCAGTGTTACTCGTTCGCAAGTACAAAGGATGCATATTGTTTAGTATAGTGGTCAACAGAGAAGAAAGGGAAGAGGAGGTGGGGGGTGAAACTCTCAGCAAGCAAGAAATTATATGGTGACAATGATAGCACTGCAACAATCTCCATCCATCATTCACCCCCTGGCCACGCCTGGGCCCAGCAATTGTCCTTAGTGGGTACACTCCCCTGCTGGAGCTGGCCCTGCTAAATCTACCTTGCTATCTGCAGTCATGGCCTCCTCTGAGTCAGCTTGGGCACGTAAGTATGCCTCCGGGTGGACCACACATTCTTGGGGCGAGCGCTCACCAGCATCAGTTCCAATAGTTATTCAATTGCTCCTGGCAGAATGCGGCATCCTTGAACCAGACCACCACGTGCTGGATCACACTCCGACACCATCTCATTGCCACTCGGCGCTTAGAGAGGAAAAGGAGCATTGCAGTCAGTCTGCATCCCTCCGGCGGCACGTCCTTCACATTGCCTAATAGCACGTCATGCGGGGACCGCTCCAGCGTGCTTTCCAGAGTCGCCCCCAACGCCTCATTTCAAAATCATCCCACGTCCGGTCAATTCCGCGCAAGGTATAAGAAATGAGCGCAGGGAGTCGCACATCGTGTTCACATGCAATCAGTCCCGCCCTTTGCAGCCTGTCCGGCATGCATTATAGACCATGCAGATACTTAAAATGTATAAGATGCAGCCAGTAGTTAGTGGACAGCGCACGCGCCTGAGCGCAACAATACCACCATAGTTCGCTAGTTAGCCCCGGGTAGATGCCAGCACCTCTGCGCTACATTCTGAGCAATACTGGAGCTCAAACTCCCTGATCTCCTTTTCCAGTCATGCCAGCTCACCTCGCAGAGCACCCCAGCTTGCTTTGCGATGCTTGCACCCCAGCTTGCTTTGCGATGCTTGCATCACTTATCACAACCTTAAAGGCCTCCCAGAGGGAGGAGCGCGCCAACTCAGGTTTATCATTGTGCTCAAAGTATTCTGTAATCACGGTTCTAATTTCCTCACAGAACACTTGGTCCTGCAGGGCTCCAGGTGGGAACCTCCAGGTAAATGCGCGTGTGGTACTTACTGGTACGACCAGCTCAACCAGGACTGGGGCATGATTGGGACAGCGTCTGGGGCAGGTGAGAGATATGCGTGGTCCACGCATCAGCATCCCACTACACCAACCAGTAATCAATGCGGGACCACGTGGTGTGCGCCGCCGCAATGCATGTGCCTTCAATTACATTTATGTCGGGAGGGCCAGAAGTCGGTCATTGCAAAATCATCTATGATCATGTGCAGTTGGGCTGACGTTCACGGTTGCGGACGCCTAGAGTCGTCTGATCTATCCACCTCTGGATCTAAAACATTAAAATCTCCCCACTGTATTGCATCATGCACCAAGGAACTAGCTACATGCCATGCCTCCGAAAAATATGGCGTCACCCACATTCGGTCCGTACATTGCTATTAGCAGTGACCGGATGGCCCTGCAATGCACCGGTAAGCATCATATATCGTCCTCGAGGGTTGCACATCACATGTCTGGTGCACCATTGTAGGCCCTTGCGGACATGTATAGCCACATCACGTGCACAATTGGAATAATATGCCACATGCTCTTCCACCCAGCCTCACCAGGGCACTCTTAGTGAGATGAAGCTCCTGCAAAAGGCAAATATCTATCTAATGCCGCTGCGAATTTGCAGGGACGTGTCGTGCCTTTCGCCAATCGTGAGGCCTCGGATATTCCAGGTTATGAGCTGAACTGATCGCATATGTGGTAGGGTGTTGTGAGGGGTTTGTGCCGTCTAATCGCCACTCGCCAGTTACGCATTCGCACAGGCAACCGACACCATGGTATGCAGGTTGTGTACATGTGCTAAGGGGACATTGGGGAAGGTCGGGAAAGACAAAGCGCAGCCAACTGATTGCGGCACACAGCACCCAACAAACATACCCACCCACCTCCCACTATGGCCCCCAGTCGGGCCAAGTTCTGGGAACCCTCCCTCTGCGAAACATCCAATAGTGGATTTGCTAAAGTTGCCAGGAACTGATCCAGTGGGGGCGAACTAGTGGTCCGGCTTACTCCCCTTGTCATCAAGCCGGGTGGCCGGAGACACCAATGTCAAGGGAGGCACAATACTCACAAAGAAAGTACAACAACATTGAGTCGGAGAGTTACTCCATCCCACTCCATCTTCACTCCCGGTAGTGTAACTGTACGGGGCCATTACACATCTCGATAATCTCCCCTTCTACCAGATTCCGCATAGCGAGGGACACAAATCAGGAAGGTGTCTTTTCAGTTCGTACCCGCTGGAAAAACAGCAGATCGCACTAATACAGGCGAAGTTACAGTCCGGGCACGACCCACTCTCAAGTCACCGACGGGCCACACCTAGTAATGGAAATGTGTAGTTTGCTGTCACTAAGGTGCTCTGCGCCGGTTCCATGAGCAACTGAGGAGGAGCTTTTCTTTCTCGTCTGACTTGACAAACGTAGCCGCATATTTGTGGTCGATAAAGTAGTGGATCTTCCCCTGATGTAGTATATGGAGTTTAGCCACAGGGTAGTGACTGCATTTTCATCCTCACCCATACACTATCTTTAATGTATTGGGGAGCAAGTTGCCTTGCCTAGGTGAGGGCAGCCCATCCCAGATTACTGACACATTTATTTTTTCCTTGACTGCCATTTCTCATGAACATTCAAGTAACCATGGTTATTGCTGGCATAATTTAATCCTTAAGTTTGAATAGGCAGCAGCAGTTACTGCAAGCAATTAATAAATAAATGAAAAAGGAAACCATCACTCCATATCACACATTTTGTAATGATTTACACAGCAAGTGTCCTAATACATAAAAACATCCATACAGTGCATTGTGTACCAAGTGATACAGAACCACCCTAAAACACTAATGAAATCCTTTCCAGTTGATAGCTGACAAGCGTTCCAGAAAAACCAAACCACCATGAATCTTTAGTCCTTAGGCTGGATTTGCCTGAGTCGATTCATAGTTAGGCTTATGAGGTTTGTTTGTACAATGTAAACTAAGCAATGCCTGACCCTAAAATGGCGACGGTTGAAGACATGATCGCCCTTCAGTGCCTGACTTCAAAATGGCAGTGCTACAAAGTCCTCATGATTACTTCTTGATTATCCTCTCACAGGAACCTCATACCGAGCAATGCCTGACTCTAAAATAGCGACGGTGTTAGACATATGATCGCCCTACAGTGCCTGACTTCAAAATAGCATTGTTACAATGGATTCACGATTACTTCATGACTATCCTCTCCAGTTTTACTAAATGTGGCACTCCAGGCTTGGTTCTTGCGCATTTAAGACCTGACTGCTAACACTAGGTGCAATGGAGTCACCTGTATTGCTTGTGTAGTTGAAACGTTGATGCATGCCCGAGATGCTACTCTGCTGGGATGATTGAGGAGGTGCACTCCGGAGGAATCCCACTGTGCCTCTGCTGCGCATAACGACCTTTCCGACCACTGCAAATACGCCTGGGCCTCTGCCCCAACGCTCCGACAGCCTGCTCTTTCAAGACAGCCGGCCATGGGATACACCGCTTTCCACAACGTTGCTGTGATGTGGTTACCCTGCCTCCCCACCCTTAAGAAACCAGCTCAGTCATTATAGTTCCCACACGCTTTGGTACCTGGAGACTCATCCCCTCTGCTGCTTAACTGACCCTCTCCGCTCCTATAGTGGCCCACCCTAACCAGCATGGCAGGTCCGGGTCTGACTGCGACTGGGGAAAACTCACATACTCTGGCCTACCCCCCCAACCTCTCCAAAACCGCGGCAAAATTCTTCAAGCACTTCACCCTAAAAAGTCACCCTGAGACATTGATCTCTGACCTGCGCTACACCGCGGACAACGGCATAGTCATTAATGACCTCATTTTCTATTCCAGAAGAACCGCCTCTTGGCGCAAAACCTTTGCGCACCTCCTTAATGTACGGGCAACCAGGAACATTCCATACGGCACTAAGCTTACAATATCGCCCTCCTCAACCCTGCGAGCTGACCTCACCATCACACTCTACAAAAACGGCATCGTCTTGATCCAAGCCTCAATCAAAAACCTTAATAAATTTGCGGACCTTTTCACCCTCCTCAGAAACCATGTGCACGACACCGGTAGAGCTACTTACACCCGTCCTGACGGCCGTCCGACTAGCCTGTCCTGCGTGCCTAGCCACCCACAAACCACCCCTCCATGGGTTTCCTACACAGATCATCCTAACCCCTCTTACACGCCTCCCGGCCTTGCCCACAGAAACGTCCCTGGACACATGGTCTTCTCCCCCCTAGCTCCTCACTCTGACTGTGAGACTAGTACGCCTCCAAGGACCCACGATACAGGTGGAGATATTCCTACTAGCCCACAAACTACCCCGCCATGGTTTTCAAACACAGATCATCCTAACCTCTTCAGCACGTCTCCCGGCCTTGCCAACAGAATCGTCCCCAGTCCTTTGGTCCCCTCCCAGCTAGCTTCCCACTCTGACCGCAAGATTGGTACGCCTCCCAAGACCTACGATACTGGTCGAGCCAGCCCCCCCACCCCACCACCTAGACATAATGACAGAACGGCTCCTGCACCATTGCCCCCCTGTCCATTAGTGCCTCCCTCTTATATGGATTTCGCAACTCTGCACTCCAGAGCTGCCAAATTAACTCGGAGCATCCATATCTCCATTCTGGATCTTATACACCTCCTTCACCTCGCCAAACTCTCCCTCACTAACCTCAAGCCCCTGCTGAACCCCACCCCCCCTCATCTCTCAGAGGTACCCAAGCACCCATTGCCGCTATCCCTGAGACTCCTCCGCCCTCACATGCAACCTTGCTACCTCTCGGAGGAGGAAACCCTAGCTCTCGCCCTCTCCTACAAATCCACCATTGCAACCCCAAGTCCACTTAACCTCACTGAAAAGGAAATCCTTGCCATCCTCCAGGACTACAACCCTGCCCCAGCTACCCCTGGCCTACCAGAGGTGAGTGCTGAACATACCATTTGCACGGTCACTATCAACCCCAACAGATCAGCTACCCTCCGTAACAGAAGCGTGGTTAAAAGCAATCTAGCGCCTGTACACCTGTCCGCCCCGACTCCCGACACTCCCTCCGACCCCTCTCTGTCCGGTCTCTTAATCAACTGCCGATCTGCAGTTAAGCACGCTGCAGATATTGCTGATCTTATCCTAAACAAACATTTCGACCTAGCGATTCTTACAGAATCATGGCTCAACGAATTCTCATCTCATGCCTGGACCTCTTAGTCCCTCCAAACTATAACATTACAAGACTGGACAGGCAATCTAGCAAGAAGGGAGGAGGCATCGCCTGCATCTACCTCTCTAACCTCCTTGTCTCGGAACTCATGACGGATACCACCAACTCCTGCGAATACCTCGCCCTCTCCATTTGCAGCAACTCCACCCATCTGTGTAACCTACACATCTTTTACCACCCCCCAGGGATGAATGACTCCTTCACTGACCACCTCATGGAAATCATCACAGCTAAGACTTCCTCAAACGCTAAAGATATTTTCCTTGGTGATTTTAACCTGCACTGGAACGACCCCAAGGATCCCCATGTCAATGCCATCAAAGACCTCCTGGCCGATCTAGCCCTGACCCAAGCCTGTTCACTCCCAACTCACTCTAAAGGAGCCACTCTTGACTGGATCATTTCTAAGGAATCAACAGTCAAGCTCATCTCTATAAACCCTTGTGACTGGTCTGACCACCACGCCCTCGCCTTCCTATTATCTGGCACCCTCAAGACCAAGGCACCGCAACCGGTGATTCCCAAACGCTGGATCAGAGACACCAGGAACCTAGACCACAGGGAACTGGAGGCTCGTTGCAAATCTGACCTCCCCCCCCTCCCCCTCGCATACCACTACGGTCAGTGACCTCCATGATCACTATTCTACAACTATATCAAACATTTTGGATGACCTAGCCCCACTTAAACTAAAAAGAACCCAAATTAAAGACAGAAACCCCTGGTTCACTGGATCCCTCAACAATGAAAGGAGATCCCTCCGGCAAGCCGAAAGAATCTGGAGACAACACCCCTCTGCCGCTCATCTAAAACTACTCCGCCAGGCCAGAAATGCCTATAACAAGAACATCCTCAACTCAAAAAAAGAATTCTTCAGATCCGAACTGGGGAATGCCATGAAGAGGCCCCACAAGCTCTTCGAACTGGTCAAACACCAATCCAATAAACTGGCCAAAACATCAAAAGAAACCCCCAAGTCTCTAATCTCATCCGAGGAATTCTCCTCTTTCTTCGCTGACAAAATCACAGCCTTAGGAAAAGAACTCAGTTCGGCCACATACTCCCAACCCCTTCCTGATCAACCGCCTCCTTCCACGCCGCCCCCTCTGGCTTCACCTAAAAATCAAGCACAGTGGACCGACTTCAAATTCTATGAAGAAGATTCAGTCTCAAAAATCCTATCCACCTTAAACCCTAATAACCATTTTAATGACCCGCTCCCCTCCAACTGCCGTCGCCCAATCAATTATTCCTAGTTGGACTGCAATAATTAACGCCTCTCTCCGGCAGGGATCGATTCCTGATTCTTTGAAAGCCGGCCAAGTCCTCCCCATTTTGAAAAAACCTTCGCTGGATCCAGCCTCCCCCGACAACTTCAGACCTATCTCTAACATCCCTCTCTTAGCCAAAGTGTTGGAGAAGTGTGTGCAACAACAGCTAAGTCAACACATCAACAACTTCCACCTACTAGATGACTTCCAATCCGGGTTCAGACCTGGGCACAGCACTAAAACCACCATGTTCCACATCGTTGATGATGCCCTCCAAGCCCTGGACCAAGGCAAAACCTGTCTCCTAATCCTCCTAGATCTATCCTCAGCCTTCGACACGGTCAACCATGAAAAACTACTTGAACGCCTCAAACTCAGGATGGGATTGGATGGCACTGTTCTAGAATGGTTTAGATCCTTCCTACAAAACCGATCACAGAGATTCCTAATTAACGGTAACCTGTCTGCTCCCTCTCCGGTCACGGTCGGAGTCCCTCAAGGATCAACCCTGTCCCCCACCCTCTTCAACCTTTACCTAGAACCGCTTACCGATGTTCTACGCACTGCGAACATCTCCTACCATATGTATGCTGACAATACCCAGATCTACATCAAAGCCTCTTCTCTCGAGGAGATTCTCTCCCTGAATGAGGCCCTGAAACTGACTGTCCAATGGCTTTCCTCCAATCAACTTAAACTCAACGCAAAGAAAACAGTATTTCTCCTAATTTCCCCTACAAAAACCAACCCTGAGCTTCAGTTATGGATAAAGTCTATCGCAGCCTTAAACTGCCCACCGACCATCGTGGAATCAGCCAAATCTCTGGGAGTAACCCTGGACTGCAATCTAAACATGCGAGATCACATCAACTCGATGGCCAAATCAGCCAGGTTTCACCTGAGCTACCTAAGGAAACTGAAACCCTTCCTCGCGCTCCCGACCTAAAAATGACAGTCCAAGCTCTTGTCATCTCTAGACTGGAATACGGCTGTTCCACCCTCTCTGGGTTACCCATGACCTCCCTGGCACCTTTGAAAGCCTGCCTCAACGCGGCCGCCAGACTACTTACCGGCACAAGGAAGTTCGACCACATTTCTCCACACCTGAAAGCGCTGAACTGGCTTCCTCTCGAGGCCAGAATACAGCTAAAACTGGCATGCATCACGCACAAGGCTCTATACGCAAACTCCCCTGCATATCTTGCACAGAAACTGGTGATATCTGGAGGAAGCAGAATCTCCCGGTCCGCTAGAGACCTCCTGCTCCAACCTGCACGTTTTTGGGGAAAAAACTTACAATCGAGCCTTCTCCGGGGCCGCACCAAGAATATGGAACTCTCTCCCACCCGCCATTAGAAGAATCCCTTCTCTGGCACGCTTCAAGAAGGAAGCCAAAACCTTCATTATGGGTAAATTCCTCGTTTAACTTCTGCCATCAACCACCACTGAGACCCTGTTTAACTTCCGGCTTTGGCCCCCCCTGACTACCTAGTCTTTCCCCCCCTCAAGATACCTGGGGCCCTGTCTTGTGTAATTGTAAATATAAACTGTACATACTTGTCCTTCTATCCATCATATTTCCAGCACTATATGTATACTATGTGATGCTAAGCCTTTTGTATATCTCCATGACTCCTGTAAAGCGCTCTGATACCCTAACGGGTCAAGTTCGTGCTCTATAAAACACTAAAAATTTAAAAAATAAATATGTTTGGACCAGTGTGACTAGATATAGGGTCTCATCAGAACAATATGATTGGGGGAGATCCTAATAAACATATGGAGATACCACTAAAATCCAAACGTGATAGCAACGTATATTTATGGCAGAAATGGCTTACAGGCAACTAACATACCTCTCAAGACTGCACACTCCTACAGCTGTCAAGAATAAACCACTGTGGTGTGGTAAATCACCCATTGTGTGACACCAAACAGTTGTATGGAATGATAAGGTACTTACTTGTGCTTAGATACATGTCACCATGATTTACTTTTCTTTGGTTCTCTGGTGTATCCATTTTTCGTGTCAAAATGTGTTATTTTGCCTTTATTATACATAGATCCACATTTTTAATTAACTTTGTGGATGCACCAGTAAGCCAGAGGACTGAAAGTATTGTCCTTCTTCTATTTCTGTTTCTGGAATGCACACGCATCACAAGCCCAATTTTCGTGCACGTCTGTCGGGAGGAAGCACAATTCTGTCTTTTCCCTCCAGACACTACAGATCATGTATTTAAAGGCAGAGACCCTCCTGCACGGTCTTCCTTGGTGCGATAGTAGGTCCGCTACGAAAAGCTCAGACTATCGCTCCGAGTGGATGCGATATCATCTCTCGCTTGCAGGAACTGCCAGATGCAAGTCATTTTATGCACTGCATTCACTATTCTCAATTATTTTTTTCTTTTTCACGCTACCCACGCAGGTTACAGGTTCCCCCTGAGTAAGTACCTTATTCCATACAACTGTTTGGTGTCGCACTGGGTGAATAATTTAAACATGTTTTTTTTTATACAACCATACCACAGTGGTCTATTCTTGACAGCTATGCGATTGTGCGGTCTTGAGAGGTATGCTAGTTACCTACATACCAAGTCTGACATAAATACCGTTTGCCATCACTCCTGGATTTTAATATTTTTGTATGCTGTTTAGGATGTCCACCTATTGTCTTGTCCGGATGAGACCCTATATCTAGTCACATTGGTCGAAACGTCGTTGACCTTGAATATACAAACCAACCTAATAAGCCTAACTATGGAACAGGTTGTGGCACATCAAGCCTAAGGACTAAAGATTCAAGGTTGTTTGCTTTTTCTGGAACACTTCTTGTTTGCGATCATCGCTTTTTGATTTCATTATTGTTTTGAGTGGTACTGTTTTACTTGTGACACAGTGCACTGAATGGGTGTTTTTTTGTTGTTGCATATGATACTTGCTGTATAAATTACAAAATTTGTGATTTTGAGTGATAGTTTCCTTTTGCACAAATTGTTTACATTAATTGCTTGCAGTTTTTGTTGCTGACTAATCATTATTAATGATGCCAATGAGAACTATTGTTACTTGAATCTATTGTATACCCAGGTTCCCTTGGACGCAAGAGTTGCCCTTGTATGCCTGTTCATGAGAAATAAACCCTGTCTTACAACTTGATGAAGCTCCTTGGGAGATTAGGTGGAGGAGAGGGGGTGGAAGGTTCAGTGTAACACTGCTTAAACGCTATGCCAGACTATGAGCGGGGGAGGGGAATATGTTGAAGGAATTTAATGCCATAAATTCAGTATTCCAGCATATCTGGCTCGAGGTGTCATGCTGAACTGGCCAGACACCACAACTGCAGCTTTTCACCCATGACCTATTCTCACTGGATTCAACATAGTGAGGCTGGAAGATTAACTAGCTAAAGTGTTGCAGTGCCTTTGTTAAGTGAAACAGTTTGTGTTATTCCATATAGGTACCCTATATAGGCGCAGGTAACATCGCAACCTTTCACCTACATCCTTCCCTACATTACATACATAACGGTTCTTAGGCACTGACCTTTTACCTAGATATGACACTGCATTCAGAACGCAGGTATTTCCCTGGTTCGATTCTCATACATTATGCATGAGGCTTCTTGGAAGCACAGCAGGACTAACAGTAGGATTACCATCTCCTGTATAATATCTCTGTATAAAGTTCAGGCCCAACGTCATCCTTTAGGCCGACACAGCAAGGTAGGACCCCTGGGGAGATCTATGGGTATATATACAACACATCTTGCTTAGGAAGATGGAGGAGACCGCGACTTCCCGGCTGACACACTGACCAGAGACGCTGAGGTTCCTGCATGCAGACGCTCCAGGTAGCAGTGGTCTAACATCCCTCGCGGGGTGTCCAACTCGAGACCAGGACGGGGTCCCATATTCTCTAAACTCTTAGGTAATGGGGTGGACTAGATCCTAGAGGGATTCTTGGCATAACACCTACATAGATGCTAGGTACATTTAGGTACATCTAGTTGGGAGGCATCATAGGAGTACGCACTTTTTATCATGTGTTTTATGTACATGTATATATTCATGATTTCTGCAAGATGGTAGAACTTTACCATCCCTTTACTTTTGTAGTACTGCTAATCATATATCTCTGCTACTGTCTAATGGTTGTTGCAGCTCATCTATTCTACACTAGAATAACAACTGTTCAATAAATACTTATTGAAACGCCCAGCCTGTTTATTCTGTGTATCTCTGAGACAAACTAAGTGAGCACGAGTGACTGAGCGAAAGGTAGTATATTGTTTCCACGATTCTGAGGGATCAGGGTTGTCCTGTTCTGAGGCTGCCAAGAACTAGTCTCTCCCCGATAAGAGGAGACTCTAGTGGCTCTGTGAGCTAGCTAATACAGACAGGCTAACGTATCCGGTGGGGGGGGGCACGGAATCCGTCCGCCACCAATCCCACAGTTTGTTATCCAAACGCGCAGATCCTGTATAGGTAATCTAGGAACTACACGACAAGTTGTCTTTGTTTTCTCTCTAATTCAACTTCCCCTCCGGTTCCCTGTGCTCTTACTTTCCCTGCCTCCATCTGCCCATCTTCTTTCCTGACCCTCACACACTCGCTCCCGACATCCAAGCAACATGCTATCCACAACGAGCGATGTTTACTCCACTGCTGCACTCGCTGTACCTAATGTGTGTTAGCATGCACTAATGTCTGTTTTACACTGCTTCCGCCGCCACCATCTGCTCTGTACCTGCAAGCTTTCTTAAGACAGTTTGCACTGCTCCTGCTGTATCTGTTAAGTTTCTGAAGCTTAATGAAAATCTTCACACTACTAGAGACATTGCCAATCCGTGTTTTGAGCTGACTGTCTTTTTTTTTTCTTCTTTTTTTAAGGGCCTTATACATTTGTTCAACAACATCTGCTGCTGGGCACTGATCCTCGAACAATTCTTAATAATTTATTGCCTGACACCATACCCCCCCCAGAATTGGATGACATGACCTTGTGGCAAATTGTTATAAACCTACTTTCAGAACCACCGAAAAGAAAAAGGCGTAAGGATATTAATACTATTGCGGATGTTGTGAAGCTGTTAGAAGAGTGCAAAAGAATTCTCGTCTTGACTGGAGCAGGGGTATGTATGTGAAGTATACAATAATCAGACTCCACTGTTGATGTACACTTCATCAATTAAAGTAGCATACTGAATGGAGTAGACGGTAATTAAACAAGTTGAGTGGGAGCGAACTAAATACATTTTTTTTGGGTTGAGCACACTGTTGGGCAAGTGTAAATGTTGATGGTATCTCAAAGGTAACCTTTGATAGTCACTGCAGCGCTGCACCCAGAGGCAGACTCCGCGAGGCAGATCGATAAATCAGCTTGGTTGCAGGTTATCAAAGTGTAAGCACCATCTTTTCTCTAACACCCATTTCTTTCCACTGTAGCCCCTCCTGATCTCAATGCATCGAGCCTTCCTGATCTTTGTCCAAGACCTGGCCTCTTTCTCATTATGGACAACGACCAAATGTCCCTTATTTTTAGGTCGTGCCTACCACAACAGCTTAACAATTTACAGGGGCTTGAAGCTCATCCAATGCTTACTTGCTTTATTTCACTCCATTTACTTGCATCTTAGGCAATGGCTTCTCTTCTCTTTATGTGCAACAATTATCTGCAAAGCTTTTGTGGTTTCCTGTGGATGCTTGCTCCCGGTGTCTTTGTTTATGGAGCCCACAGCAAGCTTCCTCCACAAAGTAGAACCTGAGACTGGCAGTGTTTGAGAACCAGGATTTGGGCGGTGTCCGTCTCCTCCTGGCTATATCTGGCGAGTGGTTTCCTTCACCACAAAGGGGAAGTCACTTTTGGCCTGTAGGTGGAGGGCGGTGGTCAAGGATTTGTTAGTGCGAGGGATGGGCCATCACCACACCAAGACGGTTGACAGGCTAGTGTCCGGGCAGCAGCTGATAGGTTGAGGCCTACATAAGTTTATAGGTGACTATTGCGTATGGATAGAAATGGCAAAGTAGTGCAGGCTATAAAAATTTCTCAGGTGGAAGGTAGTGTATTTAGTTAAGGAAGAGGGTCTTGGAGCAGGCTTTGGTTGGCTTGCAGAGAGCTTGCTCACCTATGCAGGGTAGGACCAGCAAAGGAGTGACTTTGGGGTGCAAAGGAGCTCAGATGTATGTATTTTGGTGGAAAAGCACAGGTATGTTGCAGCTAGTTTCAACCTGCTTTCTAGTAAGAAGATTAAGGCTGGGGAATACGGTTACAGTGTACCTTGTTTAGAGGGGCACAGGTGGGGCCGTAGTGAGGTGGGTGGCTAGCAAAGCGGGTGCTGTCAATGGCTGGAAGCGCACATGGCGCTTCAAAGGAAGAGCCATTGTTGACTGCTACGGCCACTTTGGATATCAAATTCTGAGCCAGAATGCATCAAGACTGCCTCTGGGAGGGCAGTGGCGTTGAGGCTGCTGGCTGCAGGACACACCGGGATTTCGCTGGAGCAGGTTTGAGGTGGGGACAGGCCGGTAGGGCTGGGGCCAAGTCAGTGGGCGTCCTCCTCTTATTAGTTTCAGCACAGCTTCTTCGTTCCTTCTTCTTGTCGATTCTTGTCTGAGGAAGCAAGGTTCAGGGTTGCCCCTAAATACTAGATTTAGAGGCGTTACAGGGAAGTAAAGGTTGAGACCAATGGGTCCCTTCCTTGGGGTGGGTCCACCCCCTATTATGCCACCCTACAGTGGGAGGGGGGCATATGCCTCACTCTGGTTGGCTGGGTCCCCCATCTGCAAGATGGCGGGGACTAAGTTGTGCTTCACCTCTCCTTCCCCCACCTGAGGGGTGAGGTTGGCAAAGGTGGGCACACCTCCCTTCCTCCCTTGGTTTTACCGCCAATTCTCCCGCCCCAAGTGGGGGTCTGAACCGGTGGGGGCCAGTTGCTGGAAGCAGCCAAGGCCTGGGGTAGCTCACAAAGGCCGCAAGCCTCTGAAGCTTCCCCTTCGTGGACCCTCCCCATCCTGGGGGAGGAGACTTGGCACCTCGTCCCAGGATATGCATTGTTTCAGACCCCCAAGAGCAGCAGGCTCTCGACACCGGGGTCCAGAAACCTGTCTGGTGGTGATAGCTGACGAGCTGCCACTCAGCCTGGACACTAGTGTTAGGTCGTTTTTTAGGGGCATCTCTAAGATGCCCTTGAGTGCATTTTTCATTAAATCCCACACTGGCATCAGTGTGGGTTTAATGTGCTGAGTAGTTTGATACCAAACTTCCCAGTTTTCAGTAAAGCCATTATGGGGCTGTGGAGTTCGTAATGACAAACTCCCAGCACCATATACTCTTAACGGCATTACTGCACTTACAATGTCTAAGAATTGGCTTAGACACTGTAGGGGTACAGGGCTCATGCACCTATACCCTCACCACTGGTATAGTGCACCCAGCTAGAGGGGTGACTGATCTATGCCAGGGCAGTGGGTTGTAGGCATGGCACACAGGGATGTGTGCCATGTCGACTTCACTTTGTTCTGCACCAAAACACGTGTGTGTCCGTGTGTCTCTGTGTACACACACACACACACACGGCCTCTAGGGGTGGCACAGTGAGTGCTGCAGACCTTAGAGGCCTTCCCTGGCTACAGTGCCCTTGGTACCTGTGGCACCATTTACAAGGGACTGACATGTGGCCAAAGAGTGCCAATTGGGTTTTGTCTTAGTGCAGTTTTAGGGAAAGAACATAGGCCCTGGGTACCTGTTTGGCAGGAACCCAGGGCACACTCAAAGTACATCAGCAGTTTGGTAAAGAGTGGGGGCAACCATGCAAAAAGAGGGCACTTTCTTACACTGGGGAACTGGAACCTGGGGGCAACCCTGTAGGAAGCTGGCTCTGTATATACTATACCAAAGTGAGGTATAGTGTGCACAGAGTCCAGTGGAATCCCAAAGGTAGGCAGAGGTAAAAGTAGATGGCCCCTTACTCTCCATTTGTGGTAGTGTGCTCGAGCAGTAAGGCTTTATCAGAGGGTAGTGTTAAGCATTTGTTGTACAATCTGCAAATGATATCACACACTCGACCAATTGGCTTTGTATAAAAATATTCTTTTAGTTATTTTATTTCCTAGAACCAAGCAAGCCTGGCACGGGTAAGTGATAAGTACTTTGCAGTAATAATACAGTTTGTAAACAGTTTGTATTGCAGTTGTATATATACTTTGGTTTGATTACAGTAGAACTAATAATGCAATGCTTTGAAATATTGTACAAATACTTTGCCTTGGATTTTCAGTAGAATGTCAAGTAGATTACATTACAGATTACTTTTCTTACACAGTGCAGTATACCTGGATACTGCACTGGGACACTTCCTGTAAACAGGTAAGTAAAAGCGTTTTGGTTATTTTGTTACAGTTTTAGAGACTTTTAGAGACTTTCCAACTCCACACTTAGAAACTTTTCACAGAAAAACAGTCAATGTTATCCTATGGAGAAAAATAGGGTCATCAGTTCAAAGGTAAGTATTCGGTTGTGGGAGTTGGTATTCTGGGGGTAGACTCGGGGATCCCCCAGGGTCAAGGATGCACTCTTGTTACACCCTCAGCGGCACTAAGGCGGCCGGGTGCAAAGTGCTGAGGCCCAATGTTATCCAATGGGTGATAGGGGGCCTCCGGTTGGTGGCTGCTTACGAGCAGGCCACAAGGTTGTGGGAGCAAAGCTCCTGGACTTAAGCTCAGGGGAAATGGGGGTTCAAGCCAGCACAAAAGGTGCACCCTCAGCGGCACTGGGGCAGCCGGGTGCAGAGTGCTCTTATGGCGTCGGGCGCCCTGTGGCTTTCAATGGGGTTTCTCCGGTTTGCAAACACACTGCAGGCTCGGGGACGAAGGTCTTCTGGGCGAGACCACCACGTGGTGAGGTAAGTTGGGATGCTGGGGGTTTGTTAGACACCGTCGGTTGGGCCACCCAAGGCCGTTTGGCGTTGGGTGCAGGGGTGTCTTTTAGGGTCAGATCTTCTTACCAGCTCCTGGTCGCGGTTTGGGGGGGGGGGGGGGGCCTTCCGGATTTAGGCTGCAGGCGTCGGCTGGCGGCTTGAAGCAGTTCAGGGATCACTGGATCTCGGGTCTGGATCGCCGGGGAGACCTCCTCGTGGTGTTGGGCCACTCGAACTCAGGCTGTGGGCGTCTGGTGCAGACTCGCAGATTTTGCCAGAGCTTGAGTCGGTTGGTGAACAAATCCGATGTTCACAGGAGACGAGTCTTTTCTTTTGAAGGCAGGGCAGGTCCTCCGGGTTCTTGAGGCTGCTGGACATACCGGAGTTTCGCTTCTGCAGGTTCGAGGTGGGGACAGGCCGGTAGGGCTGGGGCCAAGTCAGTGGGCATCGTCCTCTTAGCTTCGGCCCGGCTGTTCGGTCCTCCTTCTTTTCTTGTCTGAGGAGGCAAGGTTCAGGGGTACCCCTAAATACTAGATCTAGATTTAGGGGCGTTACAGGTAGGTAAAAGGTTGGGACCAATAGGTCCCTTCGCTGGGTTGGGTACACCCCCTATTATGCCATCCTCCAGTGGGAGGGGGGCATATGCCTCACTCTGGTTGGCTGGGTCCCCCCCATCTGCAAGATGGCGGAGACAGTTGTGCTTCACCTCGCCTCCCCCACCTAAGGGGTGGGGTTGGCAGAGGTGGGCACACCTCCCTTCCTCACTTGGTTATCCCGCCGGTTCTCCTGCCCAAAGTGGGGGTCAGAACCGGTGGGGACCAGTTACTGGGAGCAGCAAAAGGCCTGGGGAAGCTCACAAAAGCGGCAAGCCTTTGAAGCTTCCCCTTCGTGGACCCTGCCCATCCTGGGGGAGGAGGCTTGGAGTGAGAAGCTGAGTTTCTGTTGCAGCAACCCCCCCCACTTTTTGCCAGACTACTGATGCACTTTGACTTGATGTGCCCTGGGTCCCTGCCAAACAGGTTCCCAGGGCCTGTGTTCTTTCACCAAAACTAACCCAATTGGCATCTTTGGCCACAGGTCAGCCCCTGGTAAATGGTACCACAAGTACCCAGGGCACTGTGACCAGGGAAGACCTCTAACGGCTGCAGCACTTGTTGTGCCACCCTTGAAGGCCCTGTACCTTTACACCCACACACACTGCCTTTGCAGGCTGCGTGATTTGGTGCAGAACAAAGTGAAGAGTCGACATGGCACACATCCCTGTGTGCCATGCCTACAACCCACTGCCCTGGCAATGATCAGTCACCCCTCTAGCTGGGTGCCCTATACCAGTGGTGAGGGTACAGGTGCATGAGCCCTGTACCCCTACAGTGTCCAAGTCCATTCTTAGACATTGTAAGTGCAGTGCTGCCATTAAGAGTATATGGTGCTGGGAGTTGGTCATTACGAACTCCACAGCACCATAATGGCTACACTAAAAACTGAGAAGTTTGGTATCAAACTTCGCAGCACATTAAACCCACACTGATGCCAGTGTGGGATTTAATGAAAAATGCACACAGATGGCATCTTAGAGATGCCCCCTGAAAACTAACCTACCACTAGTGTCCAGGCTGAGTGGCTGCTTTCAGCTGCCACCACCAGACATGTTTCTGGACCCCTGGGTCGAGAGCCCGCTGCTCTCTGGGGCCTGAAACGATGCACATCCTGGGACGAGGTGCCAAGCCTCCTCCCTCAGGATGGGCTGGGCTCACGAAGGGGAATCTTCAAAGGCTTGCCGCCTCTGTGAGCTTCCCCAGGCCACTTGCTGCTTTCAGCAACTGGTCCCCACTGGTTCTGACCCCCACTTTTGGCGGGAGAACCAGCGGGAAAAACCAGTAAGGAAGAGAGGTGTGCCCACCTCTGCCAACTCCACCCCTCAGGTGGGGGAGGCGAGGTGAAGCACACCTATCAGTCCCCGCCATCTTGCAGATGGGGGGACTCAGCCAACCAGGGGCGGTTCCTCTATAGGAGCGTTCGGGCGTTGACCCCCACCCCCCCTCCCCCTCCCCCTCCCCCCCTCCCCCCTCCCCCTACTCGGAGCCCCCATTGTCCTAGTGACTCATTACAAAACTGCATTCCCTTCTGGAGAAACACTTGCCTGGTCTGTCACTCATTTTTTCGATAGGGGCGGGGCTACAGCGCTCTCGCTGTTGGGCAACTAGGACCATCTGATGTTATGGAAACTGGACTACGCATGTCAGGTTGGCCAGTGTTTTCACCATGGCCAGCCTAACCTGTGTATTTCAGGCTTCCAGAAACAATGCAATGAGGGAGCTTCAAGAGCAAAGACACACCACCATCTGTCTCCGATGGAGCGCTGTTCCTGCGTGACCCAGCAAATCCTGGCACTGCTCTAATGCTGTGTAGTACAATAGACATCATGAGAGCAGTGCTTCCTTTCCTGGGAAGCTTCAGGCTTATTTCTGTGTGTGTGCTTACGTGGCGCAAACGGCGTAAAGCATTGCGTCCGTTTAATTAACATTAAAAAAAGCCCGCATGCGCAACCTTTACTCTATTGAGGCTTCAGAGGTCATGAGGAGTGGTGACGGATGGTGAGTGAGACCGAGATGGCAGAGCGACGCTGGAGAATTTAACCTCCGGTGGACTGCAGTCCTGGTGTACTGCAATAAAGGTGTCAAGGTAAGCATTGAAAATAAGGTTTGCTTATTAAGCAGTAACTGCTTTTTAAATAGACTGTGCCCGATCAACTGTGCATTACGAATTCCATTTTGCAGCTATGCTGTGCTTCAAAATTGTTTTCGTATTGTAGAGGTGTTCGGGCATATTCTATTTATAAAGCAGTTACTGTTCACTGTAAATAGGTTTCACTTTCCGTGCCCCACAACTTTCAAAGGCCATCATCCGCTACTGCTGCCAACCAAGGAAAGGCTTATGCCCCCCTCCCACTGGAGGGTGGTATAATCGGGGGTGTACCCACCCCAGGGAAGGGACCCATTGGTCCCAACCTTTTTACCTACCTGTAACGCCCCTAAATCTAGTATTTAGGGGCACCCCTGAACCTTGCTTCCTCAGACCAGAAGAAACTACAAGAAAAGAAGGACCGAACAGCCGTCCAGAAGCTAACAAGAGGAAGACGCCCACTGACTTGTCCCCAGCCCTACCGACCTATCTCCACCTCGAACCTGCTCCTGCAAAATCCCGGTGTGTCCTGCAGCCAGCAACCTCAAACCCTGAAGGACCTGCCTTTAACCACAAAGACTGTCTCCCGTGAACACCGGATTTGTTAATCTGCAACCTCTGGCTGGACACCGCGAATCCGCACCACTCTGCACCCGCCGTCCACGGCCCGAGCTCGAGTTGGCAAACACCACGAGGACGTCCCCCCGGTGATCCTAACGTGAGATCCGGCGACCCCTGACCTGCCTCCAACCGACGCCTGCAGCCTAAATCCGGAAGGTACCCCCAACTGCGACCAGGAGCTGGTAAGAAGATCCGACCCCAAAAGGCACCCCTGCACCCGACTCCCCACGGCCTTGGGTGGCCAAACCGACCGTGCCTAACCAACCCCCAACTTTCCAACTTACCTCTCGAAGTGGTGGTCGCACCCAGAAGACCTTCGTCCCCAAGCCTGCAGTGCCTTTGCAAACCGGAGGTTCCCCATTGCAAAGAACGGGGCGCCTGACATCGAAACAACACCCTGCACCCGGCCGCCCTAGTGCCGCTGAGGGTGCACCTTTGGTGCTGCTTTGTTTCCCCATTTGCCCTGAGCTAAAGTCTAGGAGCTTTGCTCCCACAACCAAGTGGCCTGCTCGTCAGCAGCCACCAACCGGAGGCCCCCTATCTCCAATTGGATAACATTGGGCCTCAGCACTCTGCACCCGGCCGCCCTAGTGCCGCTGAGGGTGTAACAAGAGTACATCCCTGATCCTGGGGGACCCCTGAGTCTACCCCCAGAACCTCAACTCCCACTACCAAATTCTTACCTTAAAACAGGTAACACTATTTTCCTCCATAGGATAACATTGACTGTATTTCTTGGAAAAGTTTCTAAGTGTGGAGTTTGAAAACCTAAAGAAATTCTTTAAAATTGTACTATTTAACAAAAAACGATTTTACTTACCTGTTTACTGGAAATGTCCCAGAGTAGCATCCAGGTATACTATGCTGTGTAAGAAAAGTAATCTCAAAAGTAACTTACCTGTAATCTTCCTGAAAATCCCATACAAAGTATATGTACTGTATTTAGAAAGCATTGCATTTCTCAGAAACAATACTGTAAGTCAATCAATCAAAACGAGCTTTATTCGATTTTAAACATTAAAATCATAAAAGCAGGCAGTTAAAACATATCATTACACATCATAAAAATTACATTAAGACGCGTTAGCTAAATAAAATTTCATTAAAAAATTCATTTAACAGTAACTATTTTTTACATCCGGGGAATAAAATGTATTATGCTGTGCTTAATTTACATCATCTCATGTCTATGTTTCTCTCATATATTTTACAACTGACATTCAAATATTTAGAGATTTTCTGGCTCTATATACACTTTTTAAGAAACCTACCATAGATCCAATACAATAATAATTTCCCAACATCTGCAAATACAAAAAAGCAGGGCGACATTGTCTCCATCCCCCTGTTTTAATAACGGTAGTACCCATCTTCGCCTTTCATCCTTGTAAAATTTGCAGAATAGAATTGCGTGAATAGTCGTTTGTGTTGAAATATTATCACAAGGACATCGACAAAGTTCCCTTGACCAATTGTTAATGTCTGGATGGCTAATCAAACGGTGGAAAGTCCCAAATCTAAAACGCGTTAACATATACCTATCATATCCCCCCAATATGCATGTCAAGTATGGTTGAATATTATATGTTATAATAATTAATTGATGTTCAACCACCGTAGGTTTATTCATTTCCAGTGTTAACCTATTTTCTTCCAGGTGGGTCATACAAATTTTTTTAAGTTCCTTCCGGTTAATACAATTCATATTTTCAGGTAGGGAGAAATACTCTGGACGCCCGATATCCTGCATAAAATTTCTTACATACTTCAACCAGGGAATCTTGCTGGCGTTGTCTAATTTCATTGCATCAGTTATTATTTCCCTATTTAAACCAGTGCTAACAGAGGTCCAAATTCTGTGCCAGAGCAGCACCGGTTGCACCTTAATAAGATCAGAAATATATGTTACTCCTAATTCGCTATGGCAATTAAAAACTGGAGCACTGGCCGGGACTGCCAATATAAATCTTAAAAGGCGTTTTCCACCTATTGGATCGATGTACAGTCATAAAAGCCCCAAATACCTGCCCCAAAAATTGCTATACTCACGAACTTAGCATGATAGATTTTTAAAAGAATTTCCGGTGGCCTTTTCCCCAATTTTTTGGTAAAATTAATTAAGGCCGCGGTAGACTTCATAAACAGGAGGCTCCTAGTCTTTATCGTTTGTGCCCAAGACCCAGTACGATCAAAAAGAACACCCAGGTAACAAAAGGAGTTAATAGATTCCACCCTACTTCCCCCAGCTTGAAAACTTCTGTTCTTATGTTTCCCTCTCCCACAGGTCATAATAAAGCTTTTCTTTGCATTCATTTTTAGTCCAAGGTTGTCCATAAAACTTGTATAAAAAGTAAGAGCCCTCTGAAGACCAATCTGGGTACGAGCCATAAGTACCGCATCGTCGGCATAGAGGAGGAGGCTATCGGGCGTTTATTTACATATGGCGGATCCCTGCGTTTGCCACCAACTCCTGTTCCAAAGCATTTGTATACAAAGTGAACAGCAGTGGTGCCAAAACGCAGCCTTGCCTCACTCCCTTCTCGACTTTAAACGGCACAGTACACTCTCCCTTGAGTCCATACCGAACTTTTGCTGTAGCGCCAGAGTATAGCTCTCTTAAAGGTTGATCCTATTTTAATTCAGTTTTTAAATCTCTAAGAACGCCCCACAGCTTATTATGAATTACACAATCAAATGCAGCTGTGAGGTCGACAAATGCCAAATAAAATTTCCCCTTTTTTGCCTGCGTGTACTTTCCAATTAAAATGTTAAGATTAAGAACCTGCTCGTTAATACCTAGACCTGATCTAAATCCATACTGTACATCACTCAAAATACTTTTTTCTTCCGCCCATGTTTGCAACCGGTCTAAAACAATCCTGCCCGCTACCTTCATGAGTGAGTCTAACAAAGATATCGGACGGTAGCATGCAGGATTTTCCCGATCCCCCTTTTTAAAAATGGGGACGATGATTGATTCAGACAAAGTACCTATAAATCCCCTTGCGCAACATGCTTGTAAAACCCGTGTTAAAATTGGACCCCACATTTCAAAATTAAACTTAAAAAGGTCAATTGGTACCCCATCGGGGCCGGGGGCCTTACCGCTCTTACTTGCCTTTATTGCCGAGGTAACGTCCTGTAAAGTAATATGGAGATCAATGGGTGTAAAATTCTGATGTTCCCCCTCTGTATTTTGCCCACAGATTACTTCCCTCTCACTGGTCTTCTGTAGGGAATAAACACTTGAGAAGAAATCCACCCAAGTTCTTTCCTCTATTGCTACCTCAATTGATGGTGCATCCAGTCTATTGTTAAGAAATGGGGCGTTCACAGCTGACAAATTGTGAACTATCCCTACTCAATGCTGCATCACTTAAATTCTTCCAAGCCTTTTCTTTTAGTTCATTCATCCTATTTTTTCTAGCTATGGTGTACAACTTTCTACAGATCCTAATTTCCTCATTATCTCTTACTGACCTATGTAGAGCATTCTTTAAATTTGTATAACTTTTTGTACAGTTATCGAACCATCCCTTACTGGTGTTACGGGTACCTTTACTTTGCACTTGTAACGTGCTACTAACAATCTCAGTTATACAGGAAAAGGCTTTTAAAATATTGTCATGCGTCGGACTGTCACTTAAACAAATTGAAATTGGCACATACGCATTTGTGATTATTTCTTTACTTAGCTCCGCAGGGTCCTGACTTGACCATCGGATTGTATAACCATTTTGTCTTCCCAATTCTATATTTTGTACCCATGCTACTTTATTACAATTTCTCCTTACTTTATTTGTCGGGGTTGCAATTTTTACGCTTATTGCCAAGTGATCACTCATTACGTTTTGATGAATATTGTACCCAATAACATAGCTTGCATAACAATTTGGCATAATAATAAAATCTATTGTCGAATCAGCTCCTCTGCCAATAAATGTATGACCAAACTCAACCTTGGGGGTACATAGGCAATTTGTAAAACCAAAATCATGCTTATACAGAATCTCGTTAAACAACTCTCCTTTATCGGTATGAGAGAAATGAATGGGTGGGTCATCTTCCTCCAATGTTAAACCACATTTTCCTATTTCAGCCAAAGGACACAAGCCAACATTAAAATCCCCACCCCAAATAGGAATGATTTCAGTCTCTTCATCTGATTTTAAGTTGGTAACATCCTCGCAGAGCTTCTTCAATATGGCGCCCAGTTGCCCTTTTTCCACATTGTTATAAAAGTTAATCACAGCTAAAATACAGTTCACATCCAAGTGTATTAAAACAATTTGATAGTAAATTTCAGAGCTAATCATATTAATATTTTGAGCCCCGAGCAGATTAGAGACATATACACAAACTCCACCCTTAGATCTTCCACTAGATGATTGGATTGCTGGCGTATGAAATGTCCTAAATCCATTGATAGTTATTTCCTCAATGGCACAAGTCTCTTGCATACATAATATATCAAAATTATTAATAAAATCCAACCAAACTGTGTCATTCACTTTATTCTTTAGACCCGCAATATTCCAAAAGAGGACTCTACAGGCTTTTACTTCCTGGACCACTGTTTCAGGCACAGTTACATGCTGATTTATAAATTCACCCTCAAATTGCAGGACAGGATCAAAGTCTCCCATACTACCCATCAATATGGAGGATCTGCTCATATAATCTGTTTCATTTAACTCCTCACATTTAGGATTACTTTTCTCCTCGTCAAATAACTTAGCCTCTATTGGACCAAACCAAACTGGTGCATATGGGGTTTCTGTACCATGATTGATTTCATTCCCCGATGAATTCAACCCATTTATTAGTCAGTCATTTTCATCTAAAGTTTTTAGTGGCCCAAATCTATTTGATGTTACTAAGTTAAAAAGTGGACCGTCTGTGGACTGTCTACGTGGGCCGCGATTTTCTGGTTTTGCAAAACACGAAGGTTGATTAAAAAAAAAAAAGCCCAAGGGGAGAACTTGTATATTTGTGTAGATAGGGCTAGGCTCTTGTGTTCTCATTAGGATTTCTCTTACCAAAGTAGGTGATCCTAATGAGAGGGCGATACAATCACCTTCACAGAGTTTATTATTATTTCCCACCCAATCAATTCTCCTCACCATCTTAAATTCCCTAAAAAGGGCACTAGTCAAACCTGTTCTGTTTCCCAACCAGTGTATGGTTTTATTTCTTAGGGCAGGCCAGGTTTCCGTATCCGACAAGGGCAAGGGCAAGGGCGGGACATTTGCCAAAATAATTGTATAAGGTGTAGCTGCCGGCGGCAAGTTTAATGTGTGCAAACTATGCATTACCACTGGAGCATAGCTGTCTATTGGGGTCATTCTTGTACTTTCCCCTCCCAGCCGACTTTCAGCTATTTTATGATTTGTCCTTCCCATCTCATTTAGTGTATGCACCACTCCCTTTTGAGTAGGGTTTAATACTTGTCTCTCACCCTGATCTCTCGCCCCATACGATGTCTTTGCTGTCAGAGGGGTTGCCTTTTGGGCTACCTTCTCAGAGTATGTACTCGTACCCAATAATTTTTGAGGTTCTTGAATGGCCTTATTCTGTGCTGTTAAAATTTTCTCAATGCCTACTTCTATTTTATCCAATCTACCCGTAAGGATATTAATGGCTTGTGTAACACTCAGTTAAATCTTTAATTGCCACGGACAGACTTACGGATTCGCTTGGGGTTGCATCACATTTATTGCTTCCCTGTAATGCATTAATAATACCTTTTTCCTTATACAATTTATTTTTGGGGCCCTGAGATTTTCCCTGTGGCTTTCTTAAATGAGTCCTAATTGGTCTTGGAATAAGTTGTGCTGTGTGTAATCCTTTAGATGCAGCATCCAATATTCTTACGTTAGGCGATTTACACGGTTTTTAGGGGAGGAAAGTGTTCATTTTCTAATTCTCCAAAAGAAATGTCCTCGGTAATTACCTGGATACATCCATTTTTTGGATGCTCAAGAGGAGTGTCACCCGGGATAGCATGCTCAGTAGCCTCTACACCATTTGGAATAGTATTTTTATCTTTAAGCTTTATGGGTAGCAATAGTGGATCCACCGTGTCAATATTTAGTGTTTCTTCCACGGAGATTATCTGTCTTTCGATATCTCCAACTGCACCAGTTAAATAGTTAAGCAAGGTCATATTAGCTTTCCTGTTTTTACTTGGTGTTTTCGGTGTATGACTCACTGTCTGCTTTCTTTTTCCCATGGTACTAATAGTCTGACTACTACAACTAGAGCTCAGTATCCTCAGTGAGCTCAACCCGTTCCCTAGCTCTCCCACACAAAATATAAAGTGCAGAGTGCTTATTCTAGAATGATATCAGGCCCCAAGAAAGAAAGTACAAATATAATTTGTTGCCTCAAAATTTCAATAGTCCTCAGATTAAAAATAAAATAAATTACAATTTTAAATGGCGGTACGATATTAAAAATACGGTTAAAGTGCAAAGTGCAATGTGCTAGGTGTAAATTTAAAAACAGTTCAAAGTGCAAAAACAACTGTTCAAAGTCACAAATAAATGTCAGAATAAGTGACTATGGACCTTGCCTCGTTAAATGCGATACAGCCGAAAACGGCTAAAGGAGCACTCAAGGTTGAAAAGTCGCGATACCTCTCAGTCAACTCCTGTTGAGGGACTAAGTCCGAGATTTTAGGGGGGTAGCCCTGCCCTGCCTCTTCCTGTCAATGACGGGCAAGGACGGGCCCGCCCTTGGCCCGGGCTTTGCCCGGGCACCGCCCGCGCGCGTCCCGCGCTGCGGGAGGTGCTGGATGCTCTTATGGCGCATCCGGGCGCAAGTGCGGCGTCAGGGGGATGTCAAGGCTGCTAGGGCTGCTGGGGAGTGTAGTTAATCAAGCCGTTCCCCTCACGGCGCGTTAGAGAGAGTAACAGCCATTCCCCTCACGGCGCCTGTTGATGTGGAAATGAGCCGTTCCCTTCACGACTTTCACGCGTCCCGCGCTGCGGGAGGTGCTGGATGCTCTTATAGCGCCTCCGGGCGCAAGTGCGGCGTCAGGGGGATGTCAAGGCTGCTAGGGCTGCTGGGGAGTATAGTTAATCAAGCCGTTCCCCTCACGGCGCGTTAGAGAGAGTAACAGCCGTTCCCCTCACGGCGCCTGTTGATGTGGAAATGAGCCGTTCCCTTCACGACTTTCACGCGTCCCGCGCTGCGGGAGGTGCTGGATGCTCTTATAGCGCCTCCGGGCGCAAGTGCGGCGTCAGGGGGATGTCAAGGCTGCTAGGGCTGCTGGGGAGTGTAGTTAATCAAGCCGTTCCCCTCACGGCGCGTTAGAGAGAGTAACAGCCGTTCCCCTCACGGCGCCTGTTGATGTGGAAATGAGCCGTTCCCTTCACGGCTTTCATGCGTCCCCTGTACTGTAAGTCAAAACAAAGTGCATTTACAATCGTAATCCAAACTGTTACAAACTGTATATTTACTGCAAAGTACTCAACACTCATCTGTGCCAGGCTTGCTTGCTTCTAGGAAATAAAATAACTAAAAGAATATTTTTATACAAAAACAATTGGTCTGAAGTTCAGTCTTTGATTGTGTGAATTAATTTGCTGACTGAGTGTGTACAACAAATGCTTAACACGGTCCTCTGATACTGCCTTCCTGCTCGACCACACTACCACAAATAGAGAGTGAGGTGCTATCTAACTTTACCTCTGCCTACCTTGGGGTTCCACTGGACGCTGTGCACATTATGCCTCACTTTGGTATAGTATATACAGAGCCAGCTTCCTACACTTGGCACCTCGTCCCATGGTGTGCATTGTTTCAGGCCCCCGAGAGCAGCAGGCTCTCGACCCAGGGGTTCAGAAACATGTCTGGTGGTGGCAGCTGAAAGCAGCCACTCAGCCTGGACACTAGTGGTAGGTTGTTTTTCAGGGGGCATCTCTAAGATGTCGTCTGTGTGCATTTTTCATTAAATCCCACACTGGCATCAGTGTGGTTTTAATGTGCTGAGACGTTTGATATCAAACTTCTCAGTTTTCAGTGCAGCCATTATGGTACTGTGGAGTTCGTAATGACAAACTCCCAGCACCATATACTCTTAATGGTAGCGCTGCACTTACAATGTCTAAGAATGGACTTAGACACTGTAGGGGTACAGGGCTCATGCACCTGTACCCTCACCACTCGTATAGTGCACCCAGCTAGAGGGGTGACTTTTCTATGCTAGGGCAGTGGGTTGTGGGAATGGCACACAGGGATGTGTGCCATGTCGACTCTTCACTGTGTTCTGCACCAAGACACGCAGCCTGCCAAGGCAGTGTGTGAGTGTAAAGGTACAGGGCCTCTAAGGGTGGCACAATAAGTGCTGCAGCCCTTAGAGGCCTTCCCTGGTCACGGTGCCCTCCGTACCTGTGGTACCATTTACCAGGGACTGACCTGTGGCCAGAGAGTGCCAATTGGGTTTGGTCTTCAATGCAGTTTTAGGGAAAGAACATAGGCCCTGGGCACCTGATTGGCAGGAGCCTGGGCACACTCAGTCAATTCAGCAAAAAGTGGGGGCAACCATGCAGAAAGAGGGCACTTTCTTACACAACCCCCCCAAAAAGAAAGAAGATGAGACTAACCTTTCCCTAAAGATTCTTCATTTTCTAAGTGGAAGAACCTGGAAAGTCCATCTGCATTGGCATGGGCAGTCCCAGGTCTGTGTTCCACTACAAAGTCAATTCCCTGTAGGGAGATGGACCACCTCAACAGTTTAGGATTTTCACCTTTCATCTGCATTAGGCATTTGAGAGGTCTGTGGTCAGTTTGAACTAGGAAGTGAGTACCAAACCAGTATGGTCTCCGCTTCTTCAGGGACCAAACCACAGCAACGGCCTCCCTCTCAATGGCACTCCAACGCTGCTCCCTGGGGAGAAGCCTTCTGCTTATGAAAGCAACAGGTTGGTCTTGGCCTTCATTATTTGGTCTGGGATAGGACCGCTCCTATCCCTAGCTCAGAGGCATCAGTCTGCACTATGAACTGCTTGGTGTAGTCTGGTGCTTTGAGAATTGGTGCTGAGCACATTGCCTCTTTCAGGGTCTCAAAAGCCTTTTGACAGCTAACTGTCCAGTTTACCTTTTTGGGCATCTTCTTGGAGGTAAGTTCTGTGAGGGGAGTCACAATGGACCCATTCCCCTTCACAAACCTCCTGTAGTACCCAGTCCAAGCCAAGGATTGCCCTGACTTGGGTCTGGGTTGTTGGAGCTGCCCAGTCCAGGATGGCCTGGATCTTGGGCTGTAAGGGTTGCACTTAGCCTCCACCAACAAGGTGGCCCAAGTATACCACAGTTCCCTGCCCTATCTGGCATTTCGATGCCTTGATAGTTAGGCCTGCAGTTTGCAGGGCTTTTAAAACCTTCCCAAGGTGGATCAGGTGATCCTGCCAGGTGGAACTAAAAACAGCAATATCATCTAGATAAGCTGTAGTAAAGGATTCCAATCCAGCAAGAACTTGAATCACCAACCTTTGTAAGGTGGCAGGGGCATTCTTTAGACCAATGGGCATAACAGCAAACTGATAATGCCCAGCAGGTGGGGAGAATGCTGTCTTTTCTTTTGCTCCTGGTGCCATGCCAATCTGCCAGTACCCTGCAGTTAAGTCAAAGGTACTTAGAAATGTGGCTGCACCCAATTTGTCTATCAACTCATCTGCTCTTGGGATAGGGTGAGTATCTGTCCTGGTGACAGAGTTGAGCCCTCTAGTCCACACAGAACCTCATTTCTCTCTTTCCACCCTGTGGATGAGGTTTGGGGACTAAAACCACTGGGCTGGCCCAGGGGCTCTCGGAGGGTTCAATAACCCCGAACTCCAGCATCTTGCTGACTTCAGCTCTAATGCTTTCCTTGACTTGATCAGACGGTCGATAGATTTTGTTTTTGACATGTGAACTGTCACCAGTGTCCACATCATGGGTACACCAGTTTGTCTGACCAGGGCTCAAGGAAAAGAGCTTGGCATACTGCTGCAAGACCTGCTTGCAGTCAGTCTGCTGTTGGGCAGTGAGGATGTCTGAAAAGACAACTCCATCCACTGACCCATCTTTGGTGCTGTATGAGAGGTCAGGGAGAGGTTCACCCTCTGTCTCCTGATCCTCATCAGTCACCATCAGCATGGTGATGTCAGCCCTATCATGGAAAAGCTTAAGGCGGTTCACATGCATCACCCTTTTGGGTGTCCTGCTTGTGCCCAGGTCTACCAAGTAGGTGACCTCACTTATTCTTTTCTAAGATTGGGTAAGGGCCACTCCATCTGTCCTGGAGAGCCCTTAGTGCCACTGGCTTCAAAACCCACACATTTTACCCTGGTTGAAATTGCAGCTTTTAAGTCATACCAGTGCTTCTGACGGTCCTGGCTGGCCTCAAGATTCTTGTAAGCTTTTTCCTTGTACTCTGCCATTCTGGACCTTCGGCCTAGTTCATAGTCCACAATGTCTTGTTTGGGTTCTTGGACAGGCTTCTCCCAACCCTCTTTTACAAGACAGAGTGGTCCCCTGACATGATGGCCAAACAGAAGTTCAAAGGGGGAAAACCCTACTCACTTCTGAGGCACCTCTCTGTAGGTGAAAAGCAAGCATGGTAAAAGGACATCCCATCTCCTTTTTCGTTTTTCAGGGAGCCCCATAATCATGCCTTTCAATGTCTTGTTAATCCTCTCAAAAAGACCATTGGTTTGTGGGTGATAGGGTGTAGTAAACTTGTACTACACTCCACACTCTTTCCACATGTGTTTTAGGTAAGCAGACATGAAGTTGGAACCTCTGTCTGAAACCACCTCCTTAGGAAACCCTACTCTGGTGAAGACACCAATGAGGGCTTTAGCTACTGCAGGTGCTGTAGTAGTCCTAAGGGGAATTGCCTCAGGATACCTAGTGACATGATCCACTGCCACTAGTATGAATTTGTTTCCTGATGCTGTGGGAGGTTCAAGTGGACCCACTATGTCCACACCTACCCTTTCAAAGGGAACCCCAACCACTGGTAGTGGATTCAAGGGGGCCTTTGGGTGTCCACCTGTTTTGCCACTTACTTGACAGGTTACACAGGAGCTGACAAACTCCTTTACCTTCTGAGACATCTGGGGCCAGTAAAAGTGGCTAACTAGCCTTTCCCAGGTTTTGGTTTGGCCCAGATGCCCAGCTAGGGGGATGTCATGAGCTAAAGTTAGTGTAAACTCCCTGTACGTCTGAGGCACTACCACTCTCCTAGTGGCTCCAGGGTTGGGGTCTTTGGCCTCCGTGTACAGTAGTCCCTCCTCACAATAAACTCTGTGGGTACCGCTGACATCTCCCTTTTCCTGGGTAGCAGCTTGCTGCCTCAGGCTTTCAAGAGTTGGAGAGTCCTGCTGTCCAAGGCACAGCTCTTCCCTAGAGGGTCCCCCTGGGCCTAAGAGTTCAACCTGGTAAGGGTCAAGTTCCATGGACTCAGTTCCCTCTGGGGTGTCCAAGTCCTCTCCCTGAGGAGTGGGGTCCTGATCCTCTTGCTGTACAGAAGCTGGTTTCCCAGTCTTCTTACCTTTTCTCCTGGAAGGTTGGGCCATACTATCAGGCTCCAACTCTTCTTTTTCACCCTGTTTTCTGATCTGTGCTCTTGTTTCTACACACACCATCTCAGGGATATATCCAGCATTGCTGCATGGGTTTTCAATTCTACCTCAGCCCATGCTGAGGTTTCCAGGTCATTACCAAGCACACATGCAGCTGGAAGCTTTGGAGAGACCACTACCTGTCTGTCGTGTCCCGTTCCCCCCCCCGGTCTAATGTCATCATAGCCATTGCATGGTTAGTGGTAACACTGTCAGCATTGGTGGCTTGGTAAGTTCCTCCAATCAAGTAGTGCTCTGGGGAAACCAGTGTATCTCTCACCATAGTGACACTGGCACCTGTATCCCTTAGGCCTTCTATCCTAGTCCCATTAATCCAAGGGTATTGCAAATATTTCTTTCAGTTGGGTGGCCACACAGCTAAAGTGGCAAACTCCTCTTCCCCTTCTGTGACTAGAACTGCTTCAGTGTGCAACCCGATTTGCTCTTGGCACAATGCTGATCCCATCTCGAGACTGGCTACACCAGGAGTAGCTGTAGTAGGATTAGGGGGCTTCTTGTTAGGACAAGTAGCATCTCCAGTTAAGTGTCCCAACTTCTTACAGTTGTTACACCAAGCCTTTTCAGGATCGAAGTTCTTTCCCCTGTACCTATTATTGGACTGGGGAGAGTTTTGGAACCCACCCCCCTGTGCAGTTTTTTGGGGCCCTTTTGAAGACTGTCTTTTTATCTTGGGGATTCTCTCCACCTTTCCCCTGGGGAGGTTTAGTAACCCCTTTCTTTTGGTCACCCTTGTCTTGACCCAGTGGTCTGCCTTCTTTCCCAATTCTTGGGGAGAAATTAGACCTAGGTCTACCAAATGCTGATGTAACTTTTCATTAGTGCAATTACTTAAAATAGGTTCTTTCATAAACATAGTAAAGTCCATTGAAATCATGCACATTGTGTCCAGTTAACCAACCATCTAGTGTTTTAACTGAGTTTTGGGACCCACCCCCACTGTGCAGGTTTTTGGGGCCCTTTTGAAGACTCAGGCTTTTTATCTTGGGGATTCTCTCCACCTTTCCCCTGGGGAGGTTTAGTAACCCCTTTCTTTTGGTCACCCTTGTCTTGACCCAGTGGTCTGCCTTCTTTCCCAATTCTTGGGGAGAAATTAGACCTAGGTCTACCAAATGCTGATGTAACTTTTCATTAGTGCAATTACTTAAAATAGGTTCTTTCATAAACATAGTAAAGTCCATTGAAATCATGCACATTGTGTCCAGTTAACCAACCATCTAGTGTTTTAACTGAGTTTTGGGACCCACCCCCACTGTGCAGGTTTTTGGGGCCCTTTTGAAGACTCAGGCTTTTTATCTTGGGGATTCTCACCACCTTTCCCCTGGGGAGGTTTTGTAACCCCCTTTCTTTTGGTCACCCCTAGTGGTTGTTTTAGTCACACTTGTCTTGACCCAATGGTCTGCCTTCTTTCCAAATTCTTGGGGAGAAATTAGACCTAGGTCTACCAAATGCTGATGTAACTTTTCATTAGTGCAATTACTTAAAATGTGTTCTTTCATAAACAAATTGTAAAGTCCATTGAAATCATGCACATTGTGTCCAGTTAACCAACCATCTAGTGTTTTAACTGAGTAGTCAACAAAGTCAATCCAGGATTGGTTTTGGGTTTTGTGAGCCCCCCTGAATCTAATTCTGTATTCCTCAGTTGTGAGCCCAAAGCCCTCAATCAGAGTTCTCTTCATGAGGTCATAAGACCCAGCATCTATCCCTCAAAGGGTCAGGAGTCGGTCTCTGCAGTTACCAGAGGTCAGTTCCCAAATGATTGCCCCCCAGTGTGACTTCTTCACTTTTCTCATTTCACAAGCGCCCTCAAAGACTGTGAACCATTTTGTGATATGATCACTCTCTTCATATTTAGGGATAATCCCTTTGGGGATTTTAGGATCTTAAGATTGCTATTTATCCTTATTAGGTAAATTGCTGCCAACATTGATGGGTGCTAGGTTCATCTCTGCTCTCTCTCTAGAGCTAGGAGTCTGGTCTCTAGGTCCAATATTTGGTCAACTTTGCTAGCAGGTTGTCCTCATTGAGGCTGTCCTCCATGTACTCGGTGCCTATTCCACCTGTGTGGGCTCTAGGTACTGAGGTTTATTCTTGGAGTCCGGGCCACTGGGGCCCTTCTCTCCCTATGAAGTGGGAGGGGTGGGGGGGTTGGGGTTGGAAAGTATCAAATCCTCCATCTTGTTCCACATCTGAGAGGTCTTCACCATTCTCAGAGGGATGGCCCTTAGCATACCCAGCCAACAGCTCCTTGAGCTTTTGTTTGGTGGGATGGGACCCCATGGTTATATTTTTAATTTTGCATAGGAGCCTTACCTCCTTGAAAGACAATTGGAAGTAAGGGGTGAGGTCAATTGTGGTTATCTTCGCTAACAGCTGGGTCCCCCCCAACCGCGACGAGGATCTGGTAAGAAGATCCGACCCTAAAAGGTACCTCTGCACTCGACGCCCCATGGCCTTGGGTGGCCCAACCAACGGTGCCTAACCAATCCCCAGCATCCCAACTTACCTCTCCAAGTGGTGGTCGCACCCAGAAGACCTTCGTCCCCGAGCCTGCAGTGTGTTTGCAAACCGGAGACTCCCCATTGAAAGCTACAGGGCACCCGATGCCAAAACAGCACTCTGCACCCAGCCGCCCCAGTGCCTCTGAGGGTGCACCTTTTGTGCTGACTTGAACCCCCATCTGCCCTGAGCTGAGGTCTTGGAGCTTTGCTCCCACAACGAAGTGGCCTGCTCGTCAGCAGACACCAACCGAAGGCCCCCTATCCCCCATTGGATAACATTGGGCCTCCGCACTCTGCACCCGGCCGCCCTAGTGCCGCTGAGGGTGTAACAAGAGTGCATCCTTGACCCTGGGGGACCCCTGAGTCTACCCTCAGAATGCCAACTCCCACAACTGAATACTTAACTTTTAACCGATAACCCTCATTTCCTCCATAGGATAACATTGACTGTTTTTCTGTGAAAAGTTTCTAAGTGTGAAGTTGGAAAATCTATGAAACCCTTTAAAACTGTAACTAAATAACAAAAACTCTTTTACTTACCTGTTTACAGGAAATGTCCTAGTGCAGTATCCAGGTATACTGCACTGTGTAAGAAAAGTAATCTGTAAAGTAATCTACTTGACATTCTACTAAAAAGCCAATACAAAGTATATGTACAGTATTTCAAAAGCATTGCATTACTAGTAGCTCTACTGTAATCAAATCGAAGTATATATACAATTGCAATTCAAACTGTTGAAGTACTTTATTTCGACCAAAGGCCATAAAAGTTTCACACAAGTTTCCTTCAATTGACAATGCTCATCGTGTTACATACACATTATAAACTTGTTAGGTATTGCTAGGATTCATCATACAAAGTATATACAATCCTCAGTAAAGCATCATTAGTCACAGTTAATAGATCAGTATTTACAAATCGCTAAAAATTTCATTACATCCCCGTTAGGTGTGTATTTAAAATCAGCTAAAAAATCTATATACAACAGTTAAAATAGCAGATTAATTAAAATTCAAATACTATTCCAAATAAAGTGCATTAGTCATTGAGGCATCACAATTTTAGTCCCTTTTTAGGTCTCGCCTACGCAGCGCGCATGCGCTACATTGGAGGACCTTTAGCCGTCGCTCTGCTCTTTTTTGAAGCACACACTCGTGCTTGTGGCGGCATCCACCTTGCGGGAGCGAGCAGCGGCGCGCATGCTAATTGGCTGTTGCTCGCTCCCGCAAGACGGATGGTGCCACAAGCACAAGTGTGCTTCACAGGACTTTTTTTTTTTTTAACTTTCAGCGCGAGGCGCGCGCGCTTGTTTTTCCTTGACACTTTCCCCTCCCACGTATCTCTGACTAGGCTGTAAATAAAAAAGCTGACCCATTTCAAAGCTGTGCGTCTATGGAGAGGTTTAAATCCTGGTTCTGTGTTATTGTGCAGCAAATCAATTTATTTCTGTATTGCTGACGGACCCAATGAACCAGCTATTTGTCTCTACTACTTAAATATTTCGAAAATGTGTTCAATCCTTTCACCGGGTAGTTTCTCCTTACCTAAAGGCATTCCCAGTAATTTGCTCTGATCATCGAGCAAAAACAACAAAACACATTACCACACCTTTCTTTTTATAGGTCAATGTCTTTCAATAGGCAAAACTATCATTTCCTGGTGGCATAATAGGCGTTACTTACTCAAAGTCTGTCAGGAGCATCATGGCTCATTGCCCTCTTCACCAGTTTCCACAGCAAGCCCTGGGGCCATGGCAGTTTACTTGCAGTATTCACACAAAAAAGGGGTGAGACCCCGGATTCAAAACACCTCTTGGCCTCATCAGTTCCACCCTACAATGTGTTTGCCTTGATGTCAGCTTGCGTTTTGTGATGTATTGTGACATCATCTACCAGGAAACTCCTTTCATACTTTCTTTACGTCACTGAGCGACGCCTTCGTTGTAATGTGCATCTGCGCACAGCTAAAACTTGCTAATCCCGTTATTGGCCATTGTACAAATATTTTGCCTTTTTAGAACCTACTTTGAATTTATTGCATGACTTGTGTTTGTTTGTGGTGTAGCCATTTCCGGTTTTTCATTTTTTTTTTTCTCAGATATAGTTTGCCTCGTTTCTTTAGTTTTGAATGTAAATGACCAACGTCTATTAATTAGTCGAATTTTAGGAGAGAGTTCATTGCCACACCTCATAATTGCCACCCTGCTCAAATTTGCATAGGCGTCAGAATCCCAACACAGTCAAAGGACTTTAAAAATGTCTGATAGTAATAGGGCCAGTATATCTTAGATGAGTTACCACAAACTTTGATGTCTTTAATGGCTAATGAAATGGATAATGTGCTGCATGGCTAAACACTTATAAGGTCCCAAAGGCGAGACCTATTGGCTATGCCAATGCTTGTTGTTTCTTATAATCCCTACTGCAAGTAAGTATCGCGATAAGGCGAATATTACGTGTGGTGCAGTACTGGCTGTCAACACCCTTAGTGCATCTTGGTGTTTCCTGAATCCCATGTTGTTGCACAGCGGGCGTATCCATTTCTTCCTTGCCCAGGTATAAGCTGTACAAAAGAATAAGATGTGCGCTATATTTTCAATAGGCCTTAAGGTGCATGGAGAGCATAAAGTGCAAGTGCAATCCCCATTCGTCCCCCAGTTTGCTGTATAACTCTTGATCTGCAGAGTGCCATATCGCAATTTTAGATACAAGATTCTTGCTAAGTGTGGTTGGACGTAATCGAGAAACTCTTCAAAGCTTGGATTAGGTTTTCTAGTAAGGAATTGGGTTGATAACATTCCCAGGCTTGGGTTGCAGTGGAGGGCGTTCGAAGTGTGTAGCCAATACGCTCTTTTCAGTATGTTTATGCAACATGGTGTTAAATTATGTGGCTCAGTCCAGTATGGAATAAGACCTAGTTCTGTGAGCCATTTTTTAACCAATCTTAGCCATGGAAAGGTAAGGCAACTATCAATGACTAAGAGTTCTTACACCCTCTCTGTATACCACTAGCTCTGGTGTTGTCCAGAGATGGATCCAATAAAGCAAAGGCCGCAGTGTTGTGGTTTGTCCTATGCGCTTCATGTTTAGGTCATAGAACATTGGGATAAGTGGCGTTGATGGTGGTAGCCCCAGTAATCTCCTCACAAACTTGTTTTCCCCATTTACTAGTTGTGTGGTGTCATTAATTCCCCAAAGTTCTAATCCATACAAGGCTGCTGCCTGCGCCTTGCATTTGTATAGCTCGAGTGCCGGTGTCAAGGGTTTGCTTGACGATAAGCTGTACTTCTTAAGTGCAACCCCCGCCCCCTGAACAAGCCGTAGCGCTGATTGATTTACCTGCGGTTTCCAAGAGAGTTTCGAGTCCAGCAATATACCCAGGTAAGTGAAGTTGGGGACATCTTCTAATTTTTGGTTGTTCATCTCGAAGTCCTTTCTGGTGCCTTTGCAGGGATTTATGGCCATGTACTTGGTTTTACTGTATTTAGTCCCAGACCTTTTATACCGCAGTATCTATTAAAATCATTCAGTAAGCTTTGCAGTCCCCTAGGTGTTTGCGAGATCAGGATAGTATCGTCTGCAAATAGCTGCGCTGGAACCAGTTTCCCACTCATCTTAGGGGGGTCGTTATCTGGTTTTTGTAGGAAGCCGACCACGTCATTAATATACAGTGAGAACAGGGTGGGGGCGAGTACGCACCCCTGTCTCACCCCTCTGTCTATTGGGATTGGTTCCGTAAGCTCCCCATTCGGGCCCCAGCGGACTCTTGCATAGTTGTCGCGGTGAAGTCTTTCTATCTGTACTAGCAGGGATGAGGGGACTTTCTGTTTTTTTAGGGAGTCCCACAGTAAAGATCTGGGTACAAGGTCGAAGGCAGCTCTTAAATCTACAAATGCCACGTAAATGTGGCCCCCCTTTACCTTAACGTATTTCCAGATGATACATAGAAGTCTGAAGACTTGGTCCACTGTACTTGTACGAGCTCTAAATCCTGCCTGGTACTGGGACATTGTTATTCGTCTCTATCCATTTGTTCAGCCTATTCAGTAATTACCTAGCGTAATTTTTTTGTAGCACATCTATTAGGCTGATTGGCCTATAATTCTCGGGTTTCTGCTTACAGCCTTTTTAGGTCGAGCGTACAGCGCTTGCGCTGTCGCTTAGCGACCTATTGTATATGTTTTAGGAGTTGAACTCCACCCATTCCTTGCCGATTGCGTTTTATTAGGTCTCGCCTAGCGACGCAGCGCATGCGATGCTCGCTTGCGAGATCTATTGTTGTTGATTTAGCTTTGGAAGGGGGACAGGAGATGTGCACGCGCCCGGACAGGCGATGTGCACGTGTATGGCTCGCGGCGTTTGAGCACAACGCGTGCATGGCGCGCTTTCACACTCCTAATATTTGTGTGGGCCCGCCACATTGGCCAAGGAGTTGCTTTCATTTTGTTGCTTTAGGCGTTTACTGAGCGCGCGCAGTCGACGCGAGGCAGGGGGCACGCGGCACGGCTACTCTTGCATGTTTGAGAACACCACACGAAAAGCTGGAAGCTCCTCGAGGTTTATTTCTTCTGCCTGTAGTAGTTTGTCCGTTTTATTAGGAGGGTGTGTTCACATACTGATCCCAGTTAATGACTTGAAATACATAAATCAGTGCGTGCAGTCCTACCGATTCACAACACCTGTTTGTCAAGTAAGCAATTAGTTTCGTTGAGGTACAACACGTTAAACGTGTTCTTATACATTCGGCATTCTTTTCTGTCGTCGGATTATGCAGATCTACAAGATTAGTTTTCTGTGTGTTTAATCAAACAAGATAGATACATATTGTATATTGAATTTTGTGCGCGTACACTTTCAGAAACCGACTGGGTTCTTTGAAGGGGGTGGCAAATGTGTAGTTAAGACCGATTTTATCATGTCGTGGTAGGCTGTGCATCTTTGCTCCAGCTCTTGCGCTCTCACTCATGTATGCACCTAGAGAGCCAGGCATGGTGCTTCTGGCATTGCGCAGCAATATAATGCCAAAGTTTGTGCCATCTGTCGCATGTGTGCCCGCTCCCTCTTCTCCACATCCCTCCCAGCAGAGCTGTGGCATTGCGAGGTTCTCGAGATCTCCAGTTCTGTGGCCGCGAATTACCACTTCACTTTCTATTTGACATGTCTCCTTCTCAGGATACAAGTCCTAAACAAGCATTTTCAATGCAATAGGTCTCGCATTTACTAGAGTTTAAGGTATTGGCATTGTAAATGAATGCCTTTTATTTATGTTGTTAAAACAAAAAGTAAAAGGCATTGTTATTTGCAATGTCAATAGCTGAAACTCGCGTAAATGCGAGACCTGTTGGATTGCAAATGCTTGTTTGTTTTGGTTGGTGTCCTTTAAAAATACTTCCTTTCCATTAGGCAATCCGCCGTCTTTGTCCCTCCTTCTCATTTCCGGTTTTCGCCATGCAGCACCGACAAAGTACTACATCATTACGCTATACATGTTTATTTCTCCGTTTGGGGGCTACTTTTCTTCTTTGTTTTTCCGTGCTTTACTTCCGCCGCGCTTATTCATCCCAACATATGGCGTGTGTACTGGACAGTTTTTTCCCCTGGTGTTGTCCAAGTTTCCTTGCTCCTGGCCCGCCCCATGTCCCCCCTTTTCGCTTTCACTACCTTCTAACATCTGGGAAGCTTGAGAACAGAGACGACCTCACGGCGCGCAGTCCTGCTGATTTACCGTGAAGCGCGTCCGTCTGTGACTCGGGCAAGCAGACTTCACTGAATGTGTGTATTTCTTTTGGGTAAGCTTTCGCACTCAAGCGACACGTTTTCTGTGCAGAATCAACTTTAAAATCGGAAGATAATGCTATGTATTTGCACAACTTTTTTGCGCTCGCTCGCGGGCCACATGCTCTGCACGGTATCAGCGGTGCCTGGGCAAGATGGTGGCCGAGCAGGAGGGGTGACCAGTGCGCTATTCTCCCCCTTTCCCATCCGCGCTGCCTGCTCTCTTGCGGCCACCTTCATTCCCTACAAATGCAGTGTGCGTGTCTCTGTTCCGACAGTCGCTGAGGCCCCAGGCCCTTAGGAGCCGGGGTAGTTCATCCGGGAATGTTTACTGTTTATGGCATTCCCGGTGCTGCCAAGCATGGATCCGGAGCATGTGATACTCATCTTCGGTATGTAGTTCTCGAACTTACGAACAGCTGTGTTTTTGGGCTTGTTTCGTGCGAGTTGCGGAGCGGGGAGAGGTGGGGGTGGTGTCGGAGCTCTTATCAGCTCCCCACCGCAGCTGTCATAGGGCATGCGCCGTCTCTTGGAACAGTAAGTTTACATAAAGTTGTTGAGGGGATGAGGGGGCTTACGACGGCCCTGGGAAACTCGGGCTGGCATCGGTGTTGTGGGCAGGGCAGCATAGTAAACAAGATTTCAGTCGGCCTCGGATCAATGGGTTTTCAGATGGACTGTTCGCCCAGTTTGCATTGCTTTCTTTACAATCCTTCCGGTATAGAATGCACCTTGAGGCCAATGTAACCTCTTGTCAGTGAATTCTGGACCTTAAACTGTTTATTTTTCATGGGTGGTAAGAGGCCACTTGAGCCGTGTTGAGCAAGAATAATTATGACAGAGTGCAGAGAGTATATCTGACTTGCAATCTTGTGAGCAAGGAATTGTTGGAAAGTTTGTCATGAGATCAGTAGCCTTTATGTCGATTTTTTTGGTTGAAAGTACGTTATCAAAAACACTTTGCTTCAGGAGGCTTTTGCTATTAAAATATGACGTGTAGTCTGGATTCCTTTGAAGGTTAAAATGTGCGTTCGCTTTTGTACTCTTTGCCTCGTGTGCAACGGAATCATTTTTTTTCCACATCTAGAATGATTTCTTTGATCACATCATATTGATTTGGCATACCCTTTCTGTTTAAAAATACGCTAATTTAGTTGTAGAAAGGCAACTACACACAGCGCATCCTTTAGTGTAACACTGGAAAGATTGCAAACATATAACCCATGCTCCTGTATTGTTCAAAAGACCAAATGTTGCTTCAGGAGTACTGCGTGGGGTGAGTGTTCACACTCGTTAACTAATAGTGCGCACACGTGTGTTGTGCACATCTATAAGACTGTTAACACACAATGACTGAGGGATCAGTTATAGGCCTTTCACTGAAGGGCCCAATCAGCACTTGCACATCACGCGAGCTGTGCCACCAGCAACAGGGGCCAGACTACAGAAACTTTACGCTGGTGGAATAAAAAGGAAAAAATACACCTATTTCCATCCTTTTTACTGCTTCTATAATGAGGAATAGGCAACCGTATTTGCATGTGGGCAAAATAGTTAGGCAGGCCTCATATGTGTGATATATGCTGCCCTTGGGTAGCTTAGTAGTTTAGCTACTTGCTGGACACACGTACATGACCACTCTTGACTCATTCTTTCATCACCCTAAGTGTATAGTTCTGTGAATCAGTCTAAGAGCAACACTAAGCGCCAGGCATTTATTATTGATGTTACCAAGTGTGTCATCTGCATTGCACCTAAATGGTAAATTAAAATAAAATACACACCATGTCATGGTGCATTTGCACGTGTATGTACTGAAACATAAACCCCAATGTGCCCATCCCCTCGCTGGTGCCAGCCACTTTCCTGAAGTTCGCAGGTTAACATAGCCATAGTTTTACTGTTCAGTTGCTGTAAAAGCTTATAATATGTTATTGTGTGCACTTTCTTTATTTAATTAATCACTCCACTGCAAACAAAAAAACATTGCCATTTACTATGCCAATAGCTCCAACTCCAACAAATGTGAGACCTATTGCATTGCAAATGCTTGTTTATATATGGGGACTATTTCTGCCCATTTCCATGTTACCGGTACAGGAGCACCTGCTGCTATGGCATTGCTAATTAAGTTAACGTACGGGACCCAAACGTTCTTGTCATGCTTAAACAAGTCTCCAGGGAGTCTATCTAGTCCTGGTGCTTTTCCCTGCTTGCTAGTATCTATTGCGTATTCAGTTTCTTTCAATGTGAATTTAATCACTTCTGTATCTCCCTCGTTGTTAGCAGGTTCACAGTATTCGGCAGGGGTGGACCGAAAGCTTGAATAGAAGTTAGTAAAATGCTCGATCCAGGTTATCGGATCCAAGTGGTGCTCTGTTCGCACCACCCGGTCTTTCCCCCCCACATGCAATTATTTTCCAGAATTCTGCCATATTGTTAGTTTTTGCAGCCTGGAGGAGGTCCAGCCAACTATTCTCCTCCCAATTTTTCTTTGCGGCAGTCAGTACCTTCCTATGGTTGTCCCTGGCCTCCCTTATTGAGTCTGCCGTTCCCTGCTTTAAGTTCTCAAGTAGCCATTTTTTAGCTTTCCTACAATCTCCTGTATACCAGGGGTTTACTTTTGTATTCGTGTTACCACTGGGATTCTGTTTCTCTCTAGTGTCTCTTGTAAGAAGAGGCTCTAGCTTTGCAACTAGGCAGTTGTGCATTTTTAATACTGGTATTCTACTTCTCTCTACATATGGGCCCACTACCTCTACAAATGTATTGTAAATCCTGGTCATCCATTCTATATTTTCCATAATCCGGGGCCATTTAATGACTCTACGGTTATTCCCTATTAGGGGCTGTGCTTTTAATGAGCAAGTGGGCCAACCTCTAGTGTATAACCTGCTATTTCCAGGCAAAGTGGCTGATGGTCACTGTCCTCTCTCGTGTCTATTCTAAAATTCACTATCCTACACCAGCTATGCACACTATGCATGATGTAATCTATTCTTGACTGTGAGCTGCCTCGTTTAAGTGTTTAAAGAGGGGTTATTTCCATTTTTTTGTCACCCTTCCGTTGCAAGCCCTTAAGTGATGTTCAATAGTTAACTGCGTTATCTGGATTGCGGTGTTCGTGCATGGTTTTGATAGTCCAGCCTCTAGCTGGGGTAGCCCCCTCGCCATGGCCTCTGACTCTGTTAGGTTTTCTAGGCCATTTAGTGGTTTGTAGGTACAGTTAAAGTCCCCACATACGATCGCAGTGTCACTGGGATCTACTTGGTCGAGAGAACTACTCAGTATGTCAATTATTTTAGATCTAAGATTTTGCCTGCTTGGTCTATTGTAGACCTTAAAGAGATGTAATTTTTCATTGTTACGAGTGTTCGTCTCTGTGTACTGCCAATAGATCAAGCGAATCTATCGTATGCTCATTGATTCTCATACCTAGTGTTATCTTTGTCCATATTACAAGCCCCCCTGGGGGTCTTCCTCTGTTTGATGCGACAGTATTCTTGTAGTATGTTTTATAACCTAGCTTAAATGGGGGGGTCGTTAACCATGTCTCCTGGAAGAGGCAGAGATCAAATTTGTCTATGTATTTGTGCCAATCGGGATCCTCGAGTTTTTGTTTTAGGCCTGCGACATTCCAGGAGACAATAGCTATAGGTGTCTGAGCCTGAGCTGACCCATTGGCAGCAGGAAGGAGGACCCTCCAGGGAAGAGTTCTGCGCAGAGCAGAAGAAGTGCCCTTCTCTTGTGGGTTTGCGGCAGCAGACCAGGCAGCAGGTGATCAGTCTGGATCACATTGGATCTACTGGGAGAATGATCTCCTGTATACTGAGCCTAAGGTTGCTGAGCCTGGGTCAGCCCGTGTGCTGGTGGTACCCCAGCGCTTCAGGGCCTTCCTACTGGGGCTGGCTCATGATGTGCCGTTAGCAGGACATTTGGGGCAGGACAAGACCTTTGAGAGGCTTGTCACCCATTTTTATTGGCCCCAAATGCGCAGGAGTTCAGACACTCACTGCAGGACATGTCCGACTTGCCAGGCAAGTGGAAAGAGTGGGAGGAAGCAAAAGGCTCCTCTCCAGCCATTCCCTGTGGTCAGCACCCCCTTTGAACGGGTGGGTATTGACATTGTGGGGCCACTGAACCCCAAGACAGCCATGGGCAACAGGTTCATCCTGGTCTTGGTGGACCATGCCACCCGGTGCCCGGAAGCCATACCTCTGAGGACAGTGACGGCCCCCGTGGTGGGACGGGCACTGATGGGAATTTTCTCCCGAGTGGGATTCCCTAGAGAATTAGTGTCTGACCGAGGTACAAACTTCATTTCCAAGTATATGAAGTCGCTGTGGCAGGAGTGTGGGGTAACTTACAAGTTCACCACTCCTTACCACCCCCAAGGAAATGGATTGGTTGAGAGATTCAACCGGACCCTCAAAGGCATGATTATGGGTCTTGAGGAACCTATGAGGTGTATGTGGGACGTCCTCTTACCATGCCTTCTCTTTGCATACCGTGAGGTGGCACAGAAATCTCTAGGGTTCAGTCCCTTTGAGCTTCTCTTTGGTCACCCCGTGAGAGGACCTCCGAGTCTGGTCAAGGAAGGCTGGGAGCAATCTCCCAGGAAACCTCCCCAGGATGTATATAGCTACATGCTGGCCTTCAGGAACCAGATTAGGCGTTTCAGGCAGCTCGTTGAGGCGAATCTGGCACCCAGCCAGGAGGAGATGAAGCGCTGGTACGACCAGAATGCCACTCTGGTAGAGCTTCAGCCTGGTCAGAGTGTGGGTCATGGCCCCCGTGGAGCCTTGTGCGCTCCAGGATATGTGGACCGGACCATTTGAGGTGGTGGAGCGCAAGAGTCCTGTTACCTACTTGGTGGACTTGCGGTCTACCAGGAACCCCTTGCGGGTCCTACATGTCAACCGCCTGAAGCCCCACTTGGAGAGGTCCGAAGTGGGCATGCTCTTAGCGACAGATGCTGGAATGGAGGAGGAGACTGAGCCTCTTCCTGACCTCCTGTCGGCGACAGAGCGAGATGGGTCAGTGGATGGTGTGAACCTCTCTTCCACCCTGACCCCTGAGCAACAGAATGACTGTCACCAGTTGCTGGGACAGTTTTCTGATCTGTTCTCCCTGATTCCCAGTGTCACTGATTGGTGCATCCATGATGTGGACACTGGAGATGGTCCTCCTGTGAAGCACAAAACTTACTGGGTGACTGACAGGGTGAGAGCTTGCATCAAGGAGGAGGTCTCCAAGATGCTTGCGTTAGGGGTGATTGAGTCCTCTAACAGTCCTTGGGCCAGCCCAGTGGTCTTGGTCCCAAATGCTGCCGCACCGGGTGTCACGCCAGAACTCTGGTTCTGTGTGGACTACCGAGGGCTCAATTCAGTCACGAGGACTGACGCGCACCCCATCCCCAGAGCTGATGAGCTCATCGATCGGTTAGGGGCTGCCTGGTACTTCAGCACGTTTGATCTAACGTCTGGGTACTGGCAGATCGCCTTGACTGATGGGGCAAGAGAGGTCAGCGTTCTCTACACCAGATGGGCACTACCAGTTCCGGGTTATGCCCTTTGGGATGAAGAATGCCCCTGCCACCTTTCAGAGGTTGGTCAACCAGGTGTTGGCTAGACTGGAAGAGTTCAGTGCCGCCTACCTGGATGACATTGCAGTGTTCAGCGCCAGTTGGGAAGAACATCTGCGCCACCTCTGGGAAGTGTTGATGGCGCTGCGGAGGGCAGGCCTCACGATCAAGGCGAGTAAGTGCCAGATCGGGCAGGGTTCCGTGGTGTACTTGGGACACCAGGTTGGGAGCGGCCAGGTGGCGCCCCTACAGCCCAAGATTGAGACCATGCTGGCTTGGGAGCCCCCCCAAGACCCAGACAGAGGTGAGAGCCTTTTTAGGACTCACTGGGTATTACAGGAGGTTTGCCAAGGGGTATGGCAGCATCGTTGCACCCTTGACAGAGCTGACTTCCAGGAAGCAGCCCAAGAAAGTGATTTGGACTGACACCTGTCTGAAAGCTTTTGAGGCCCTGAAAACTGCCATGTGCACGGCGCCCGTGCTCCTGGCACCCAACTTCTCAAGAGAGTTTATCGTTCAAACAGACGCTTCAGAGCATGGTGTGGGGGCTGTTTTGTCCCAGATAAATGAGGAGGGCCTAGATCAACCCGTAGCCTTCATCAGTAGGAGGTTACTTCCACGGGAACAGAGGTGGAGTGCGATTGAGCGCGAGGCATTTGCTGTGGTCTGGGCGCTGAAGAAGCTGAGACCATACCTGTTTGGGACTCACTTCCGGGTTCAGACAGACCACAGGCCCCTCAGATGGTTGATGCAGATGCGGGGTGAGAATCCAAAGCTGTTGAGGTGGTCCATTTCCCTACAGGGGGTGGACTTCACGGTGGAACACCGCCCTGGTACAGAACACGCCAATGCTGATGGTCTGTCCAGATTTTTCCGCCTTAGTGAAGAGAACTCCCAGGAGGTAGGGTAGTTCTCCCCACATTTCAGCTGGAGGGGCACGTGTTAGACCTGGCACTGTTGGCGTGGGTCTCCCTTCCATTTTTTGCTGTTGCCTCATGTGTTTTTGCTGGTTATAGATGCTTTGGGCACTGTTCCACTGCTGTTCAGTGCCACAGTGCAAGTGCTCCCTATGTTAAATTGGTGTATGGATTAGTGATTCCATGATTGGTTGATTTGATTCACTGTCGGACCCTAGTACAGTGCACTGGTTGTGCCCAGGGCTTGTGACTCAAATGCTGCTGGTGGGCTTGCAGCACTGGTTGTGCCACCCACAGAAGCAGCCTGTAAAAGTGTCTCAGGTCTGCCATTGCAGAGCCTGTGTGCAGTATGGTACTGCCATGTTGACTGGGCAAGTGCACCCACTTGCCAGTCCCTAAACCTTCCCTTTTCTTCATATCAGACACCCCTATGGTAGGCCCAAGGGCAGGGTGCATTGTAAGTATAAGGTAGGACATGCCCTGGTGTGTGTGGCATGTCCTAATAGTGAATTACAGCCATTTTCGTTTTTCACTATTGCAAGGCTACCTGTTCCCCATAGGCCAGAATGGGCAGTTTGATTATTACATCTTATAATCCTAAGTGACCCAGGGAACATGGTAGAAAGACGAATTTAGTATGCCTGAACTCAGAATGATAAAAGACATCTTTTAGTGAAGTTGGTTTTAACATTCTGTGTTTGAAAATACCACTTTTAGAAAGTAGGTATTTTCTTGCCTAACTATCCAAGCCTGCCTCTGCTAGATTGTGTATTCCTTGTCTGGGATTTAGAAAGTAGGTATTTTCTTGCCTAGCTATCCAAGCCTGCCTCTGCTAGGTTGTGTATTCCTTGTCTGGGATTTAGAAAGTAGGTATTTTCTTGCCTAGCTATCCAAGCCTGCCTCTGCTAGGTTGTGTATTCCTTGTCTGGGATTGTGAGTGACAGGGGCTGGGGGATTCCAGGAGACAGGGTGAGTCAGCACAGGGCTGAATAGAGATCTGCATGGAGATGGGTGGGAGGAGTTGCACCTGGGACCTGAATAGGGCTGTGCCTTCCCTCCACAATGCTGGCTCCACCTCCTGTGGTGTCTGATGTCCCTGCCCTACACTGTGAAAGGAAAGAAGGAGTCTTTTCAACAAAGTGCTCCAGGACTGACCAGAACTGGTCTGGACTAGGCAAAGGCCTCTCTGCCTTCAGAGAACAAAGAGAATATGGGTATAAAAGAGGGGACCCAGACCCCAGAACTTTAGATCACTTTTGGGAAACAAGAAGAACCTTTGCTGAGGAGAGGAACCAGAGAGACTGAGGAGGAGACTATCCCTAAGCGTGAGGGATTGGCCTGCAGTGGTTGCCTGACTGCCAAAGAAAGGAACTGTGTGTGTACTTTCATCAACTTGTAAAAGATCTCCAAGGGCTTGAGAGAAGAGCTTGCCTCCTGACCGAAGTCTCAGGGATACCAGACTTCACCCTTTCTGTTGCCTGCATCTAGAACTTGCTGTTCTGGTGCTACAGAAGGAACTTGCAACACCGCCGGCGAGCGACGCCGTCCCCTGCATCGAAGCCGTGAGCGCTGCTCCGACTTGCAACGTAGACCCGACGCTGGTCGCCGTGCCCAATCGACGCCAGCGAGCGACATCGCAAGCCTGCCATAGCCGTGAGCGCTGCTCCGACTTACGACGCCGGCCCAACGCCTGCTGCTGTGCCGCATCGACTCCGGAGCCGACTTCATCGCAGAGCCGATCGTCGACGCGGGTGGTCAAGAATCCATCGACATCGTACGGAACCGTGGTTTCGGCGCCATCGTGACGTCACCTCCTCTCCGGTCAGGAACCGACGCCTCCCCTGCCTGCGCAAGCATCCAGGTCCCGACGCATCATCTCCCCCGAAGCAAGGAACCAACGCCGCAACGCGCCAATGACGCCGCACCTCCCAGACGCCGTGAGCTGTCTTGGTCTTCGCTTTTCCAAGGTACTGTTCTTTGTGGGTCTGTTTTGACTCCGGGCCCGACGCCGCGCACCTCGCGGTCGGCGCCGTACTTTGGGATTTCTTTGACCTCGACGTCGTGATCACTCCAGTGGGGGTTATCTGTTGGTAAAGATTGCTTTCAAGTGAAGAAACCTATTTTTAAACCATTTCTACCATCTTGAAGAATTATTGTTGATTACAGTATTGTGGATTTTTGTCGTTTGTGGTCTTGTGATAAGTCTATATAAAAATACTTATTTTTAATATACAACTGGTGTGGTGTCCATCTGTAGTGTTGTCACTGGATTACTGTATGTGTTCACAAATGCTTTACACACTGCCTCTGAGATAAGCCTGTCTGCTCGTGCCAAGCTACCAAGGGGGTGAGCAGGGGTTATTTTAGGAGTGTACCCCCTTACCCTGACTAGACGCAAGGGTCCCTATTTGGTCAAAGGTACCCACCTCTGCCAACTAGAGACCCCCACATCTAACAGTTGCGCAGTATTTGTAAGTACTGTGGGCTCTTTGTATGTACTACTGGGGTGTGTCACTATTCCCTCTATTGAAGCCCTGCCCGGGTTTCCCTCTGGTTCGGCTAGGAGCGGGTACCTATTTATAAGAGTGATACCTGCAGTGTCTGCATTATCCACAGCTTCTACTGTTACTTTTTCTTGAGCTACGTATTGTTCCTTCTAGTAATAGCTCCTGTACAGGGGTGGTGGGTATGCTTTGTGGATCAGCCATTGATGGTGTTTGCGTGGGTGGGTGTGGCTGGCTAATTGTGTGCACTATAACATCATTTTGGTGTGGTGATGTCAATTGTTTGTGTACTTACTGCTTTGCATAGGAGGATGTAATCTTCCTTTTGGGGGGTACCTTGTGTTTTTTAGCCGCTCCGTCGAGCATGGTCTCAACCTCCTTCTATTAAATTATCTATTTCAGCTATTGTACAATTCCATCCTGCACTTTCCTTTAATTTTGGTGTTTTTCCCCTTCCCATGGCCGCTTCCGAGGCTTTTTGCTTGCCCATGGTCAAGCTAATTTAGTTCCCACTGGTATTTACTATTTCCACTCTGTGTGTGGTCCAGTTAGGGGACCTTGGGACAATATAGCTTTGATATTTTAGGGGCGGTGTTAAGACAGATGAAAGGTGGAAATGAGAATATGGAACAGGGGTGTACTGCTCTTATGACTACAGAGTCTGTCTTGGCAATAGTACGTTTGCCCAGCCTATCCGGCTCACCCCAGACCAACCCCTCCGAGTTGAGCCAGTTTTCCTTGCGCTAACGCATGTTTGCACAGTACCTCGTATAAAGTCTTATCCGAATCTTTGATTTGGATGATTGTTGTAGTTAAGTAGCAGCGTGCTCGGAAAACCACGATCCTCCAAAAATGACGGGGCCAAGAGAGATGGCCCAGCCTCCTCCGGGCGCAGACGGGCCCTCCCTTGGCCCGATTTTTGAAGCACCTCCTGGCGCTGGCAGTGACGTGACGTTGGCGGCGAGCAGCCGCTTAGCAGCCTGGTACTTGTGTCCCCTCAGTGGTAGTGCAGCAAGCTGCAGTAATGGGCGTCCTGCGCTGCGGGAGCCCGCGTTGATTTTTGAAGCGCCTCCTGGCAGTGACGTGACGTTGGCGGGGAGCAGCCACTTAGCTACCTGGTACCTGTGTCCCCTCAGTGGCAGTGGAGCAAGCAGCAGTAACAGGCGTAATCTGTAAAGTAATCTACTTGACATTCTACTGAAAATCCAATACAAAGTATATGTACAATATTTCAAAGCATTGCATTATTAGTAGTTCTACTGTAATCAAACCAAAGTGTATATATACAACTGCAATTCAAACTGTTTACAAACTGTATTACTACTGCAAAGTATTTATCACTTACCTGTGCCAGGCTTGCTTGGTTCTAGGAAATAAAATAACTAAAAGAATATTTTTATACAAAACCAATTGGTCTGAAGTTCAGTCTTTGAGTGTGTGAATTCATTTGCTGATTGAGTGTGTACAACAAATGCTTAACACTACCCTCTAATAAAGCCTTACTGCTCGACCACACTACCACAAATAGAGAGTGAGGTGCTATCTAACTTTACCTCTGCCTACCTTTGGGGTTCCACTGGACTCTGTGCACACTATACCTCACTTTGGTATAGTATATACAGAGCCAGCTTCCTACATGCTTGTAATCGTCTAAATGTTATTGAATACAATTCTAATAAAAATGTTTTTAAAAAAAGAGGAGGCGGAACAAAATTACCTGGGTTCTGAGGTTTCAGAATACTTGGACCTCGAAACAGATTCACCTGAAGGTGTGGATACTTATCCTTCGAGGCCCTCACCACCTGACAATATAGGGGTGTACAATCATGTAATTAAAAAGGCAGCAGACAGATATGGGGTTCTTCTAGAGGAGGAGAAACCACAATCCTGTTTTCTTTTAGAAACTCTCCTGCCAAAACAGTGAAGAAACCAATTTCTCCCTATGCTGCCAAGTGTGTTGGATCAAGAAAAGGAGGCTTTCAAAGAACCTGCAACATGTAGGACAGTTACTCCTAGAATAGAGAAGTACAAACACTCTTCCAAAGATCCACTCTACATAAAAGGTACAGTCCCAGCAGATTAAATAATATCAACTGCCAGGAAAAGAGCAAATGTTCCAAGCACAACAGGGCCTCCTCCAAACAAGGAGAGTAAGAGGATGGACCTCATGGGACAAAAGGTGGAGAGAAGTGCCGCATTACAAATTCTAATACATCGCTCAACTGTCACGCCTATCAACATTGAGAAGAAATGGGAGAGTTGATGAGACACTTCCCTGAACAGTACTTTTGAAGCATCACACCTTGCAGAGGAAGGCAAAATATCTCCAACACATGCTTAAAATCTGCTCTGGATACATCTGACACATCATCTAGACAGATGAGATAGGCATCATAGAAAGAAGACATGCTTGGTTACGAATTTCAGGTTTCAAACCCGTAGTGCAAACTAATATTCTAAATGCACCATTTAATGGAGAACAACTATTCGGGAGTGCAGTAGATGACTCCTAATCAGTTAAAAAAGGACCGCAAAGTAAATGTGGGCTTTGCAATTCAGAGGTACTGTGAGTAGAGGATCACTACCTTCAAGAAGACCCACAGGGAGGGGCACCTTCTATCAAGGGACCTCCCATCAAACTTACCAACAAACCTATCAGGGAGGAAGGCAGTCAAACCAGCAACAGCAGCAATGTTGGCAGTACCAGCAGGGAAGACAGTCCTTTCACAGTCACCTACGCGGAAGACGACAACAAAGGGGAGGAGCACCCCTGGCAAATAAGTGACTTAACAAACTGTACAATAGACACTCTAAAGAGATCCAGGAGTGCAGTAACAAAGCAAAAAACAATCCAAGCAGCAAGAATAGAACATCAAGAACTCTTTGAGAAGACATATTGTTTGGGGTCCAGGGCAACAAGCTTTTATGTGTATTTTGTCCTTGGGACAAGTAGGCCCAACTCCCTGCAGCACAAACCCTTTGGCTGTCAGTTTGCAGCACCACATTATGGTTCCGGGAAGGACACTGTCTGCAGTTAAGTTAATATTTTTGCCCATTGTTAATGCTTTTCAAACTTGTATTTATGGTTCATTAATTGAAAGCCTTTATTATTAGGGTGAGCGCTCCAAGTAAATGTTGTAAGCTCAGACTGCACTACTGACAGTGGTTCCAGTATAAAAATGCACACTCGTTTTCAAAATTTAGCAATATGAAACTCTGTATAATGCTCCCAGAATGCTCTCTGATTTGATGCAAATATGTGCAGAAGCTTGAAAGCAAGATTGATGATTCTTTGCTTTCAAAATAAAATGTTCAATAAAAAATGAAAGCAGGAAAAAAACATTTTGTTAAACTACTGTAAAATTTCAGGTACCATTTCTTTGCAGCATCATTTAGTAACATGTGTTGTTGCATGTTACTATTTCCCAAAAATAATCATAATGGAAAATCAGTGTAACCAGTTTCAATAAGATTATGGGAAACAAAAATAAACGAGCATTGGCAAAGCCAGTAGGTCTGAAATCGGTGGTCAGCTTTTTAGGTTTGTCAATGTGTGACTTGTTTTGTCATGGTTTTTGTAAAACCTTATTGGTGTGGGAGCTGCCGGGCCCTCACCATAATAACAAACATTGGCAAAAGCAAAAATAGTTTTTTGGTCTCAAAAAGCACACATTGCCACAGTAGTTACTGGCACTAAACAAAACTACTTTGTGTGCCGATATGCTCCTTGTGAAAGAGCTGAACATTGTCACGCACAGTGAAGCCAGCCGATACAGAGAGAGACAAAATGTTAATAAACACAAAAGGTCATGGTCAACGCCAGTCCAAATTAGGGGCCCAGTTAATAAAGAAAGTCTCAAAAGTGCACCCATGGTATATGTCCTTGCATTAAGTGCAGCTATATGGCTTTTGTGAATTCCCAAGAATTTACAGAAGTAGGACAAGAAATAGTACTCCTAGAAAATATTTGTGTACTGCATTTTAGCATCTACAAATATGCATGTGTAGATTTGCTCATGCGAAAATCTGAGTGTTTGCAAGTTCACTTTCCCTCCAACCACTTTTTTCCCAACTCTGGAAGAAGATTTATGTCTGCCATTGTCAGGAGTACATTTCTCAGTATGGGAAAATATTAGAGTTGTTGAAAACCCTTAAAACATGCAAGTTAGTAGGTTTGCACAGACTCAAAAGGACATTCTAACCCTGGAACTATTGCTTACCACTACCATCAGCCCCAGTATGTAGATCTGCGGAAATGTGGCAACATTAGGTGATTTCAAGTATTCAAACACTACTATGGTAGGAGCCCTGGCATAATCAGAGAGGCTATATCGGAGCTCTTATATAATGAGATTGCTGCCATAATTTGTTGCTACACTACATGGCACCAAAGGGGCAAGGGGATTTTGTTACAGGACAAGTAGATTTATGAAGCAACCTGCCCCATGGACAAGTAGATTTTTTATTAAATTCCACACCCCTGAAATATAAGCCCTCTTCAAAGGACCCAAAATACATACAGGGAAGTACTACGCCTGACTCCATCATTGTCACCACAGCCAAGAGGAGAGCAAATGCAGTCTCTAACACTGGGCCTCCACCAGAGAAAGAAAGTAAGAGGATGGATATGGTGGGGAGAAGGATGGAAAAAGAAGCTGCAACACAGTGGCGCATTGCCAACTCAAATGCCCTCTTAAACAGATATGGTCACCAACAGTGGGATGAAATGGAGTTGCTGAACAAACTCCCCGAGGAGGACAAGAAGAGGGCAAGATCTATTGTCCAAGAAGGGAAAAATGTGGCTAACACCTGCCTAAAATCAGCCCTAGATGCAGCAGATACTGCAAGCTGGCACGTGCACAGGAACCATCCTCAGAAGGCATGCCTGGCTCAGAATTTCTGGGTTTAAACAAGAAGTTCAGACATCAATCATCAGCATGCCATTGAACGGAGAAGCTCTGTTTGGCAAGGAAGTGGATAAATCCCTTCAGCAAATTAAAAAGGACAATGAAACAGCAAGGGCAATGGGGGCCCTACAGCAAAGAGGGTCTTTTAAAAGAGGAGGCTTGTCTAACAGAGAGACCACAGGTAGAGGCAGCTTTAGTCGAGGACATCAGATGCCACAACAAACACAAGGACAGAACCCAAACCAACAGATGGGTCAACAGTCTAGCTGCCAAGGTTGGCAACAGCAACACAAGCAGCCCTTTCGAGGAAGAGGGAATGGAAGAGGAAGAGGTCCATCCTCTAGAGGAAGAGGAAATGGCTCCAACTGACTCAATCACAGAAAAGGACCCACACAAAACACCAGTGGGGGGAAGAATATCCTTTTTCCGCAGACAATGGAAAAGGATCACAACAGACAATTGGATATTAGATTTGGTACAATACGGATATTGCATAGAGCTCACAAAGACACCACCTGCAAATCCGCCCAAAACAAGAAAATTAACCAGATCAGAATAAACGCAGAAATCAAAGAACTATGCCTAAAACAGGCAATAGAACAGGTACCACCACAAGAATGGTACAAAGGAAACTCTTCTCCATACTTCCTAGTGCCCAAACAAGACCAGACTCTAAGGCCAATCATGGACTTAAGATTCATAAACAAGTTCATACTAACACAACACTTCAAGATGTGTACCCTTCAGGAAATAATCCCACAAATTCAAAAGGGGGATTATTTGGCAACAATAGACCTCCAGGACGCCTACTTGCATAACCGTGTGAACAAAAGACACAGAAAATACCTAAGATTCTTGCACAACGGAATACACTACCAATTCAAGGTACTCCCGTTCGGCATAAAATCTGCTCCACAGGTGTTCACAAAGTGTCTGGCCGCAGTGGCAGCACACCCGAGAAGAGCTAATAAGGGGACGCAAAAAACAAACATGTCACAATCATGTTAAAAAAATAATTCAAACACTACATATCCTGGGTTTCTCAATAAACCACAAGAAATCGTCTATAACACCAGAAAAAGAAAAACCTTCCTGGGAGCAAGACTGAACACAGGAAACGCCAAGGCTTATCCCACACAAGCCAGAATACAAGCTATCCATCACGAAACAGCCCTCTACCAGAGGGGACAGTCTCTGACAGTGTCATCCCGGGCCTCCCACTACTGCTGTGACGTCCAAGGGAAGAGGAGTCTAAGTCCTTCACGCTTCTGTCCCTCCACTGTCCTTTTCGGTCAAAATGGCAGACTAACATGGCCACTCATCAAATTTCATGTTTCACTGTACTGGTTCGCCGCTGGTCCTTTGTGGGTTCCGAGTGGCGTGCTGCTCGCCGAGAGGAGCGATTCGGCACCTCGTTGGGGGTGGCAGGCACTATATAAATGCAGCCCTTTTCCCTCTTATATCCCTCCGCTATCCTTCTCAATCCAAATAACTGACTAATATCCACCACTCAAATTACTTTCATATTTCACCATACTAATTCACCACTAATCCTTTTATGGGTTCCGGAGTAGCGTGCTACTCGCCGAAAAAGCGCTTCAACACCCCATCAGGGGTTACAAGATATATATATATATATATATATATATATATATCTATCTATCTATCTATCTCTATTTCCTCACAAAACTCCAAATATGCCGAAAAGACGAATACGGACCCAGGATTTCGTGCAAGGTATTTATTCGAGACCCAGCACTACCGCCATGACGCGTTTCGGCCTTCCAGAGGCCTTGATCGCATGACGCGATAAGGAGTAGTTTCATTTTTAAAGTGACAGTGAACAGCACGTGACATGCTCATTAAAGTGCAATAAACCTAAAAGAAATTTTACGAGGCATAGTGTTACAATCACCTCATAATATAGTAGCAGCAGAAAACCTGTATAATGTGCAAAATAAGCAAATAAATACATTTAAAAAGTTCCCATTAATTCATGAACACTTTATGATGGAATTTCCAATAAGTAGACACCGGTTATACAGATTCTCTTGTATCTACATCCAACATTGGATAGTGTATGTGAAAATATTACCCAAGTGGGTACATACACTAACTAATATCCTTCCAATAATTAATGGCTAAAAGAAATATTAAACGTCAAAATAGATGTTAAAAAATGCGCATTAATTCATGAACATTTAAAAACTACCTCCTCATAAAGTGCATTTTTACATCAATCTAATCTCACATCCAATATTGCATAGATAAATATAAAATATACATAAGTAAATAATGCATTATAAATGACCTGCAGGTTTAATGGGCAACCCAGTGAGCCCACACATTAGATAATCTAAACAATTATATCATCGTGGGTACTCTTTAAAATACACCATACAAACCAGCAATTCTAATAGTTAAAATCTATTTGTTTACTATTTGCAAACTGACAATCAACCTTCGAATGAAGGCAGTTGATCCCAATACCTGCATTTACTTAACTGATTGGATGTTCTAGAAGGCATCAACTATTGAATTGGATTTCACCTATAGCCATTGCTGCACTATAAAGGATCAGAGATTGAGCCCACGTGGGCTACACCTGCTGCTCTATAGTATTTGAATAAAGTGCGAGTGCATATTAACGTGCTATAATAATAAAAACCGTGTTTAAAAAATCGAAAATGTGTACATTAAAAACTGTGTGTTTACGTGGGAGGCGAAGTGCAAAATGTAATAGGGGCATAGATGTTGTTAAGCTGATAATCGGAGGCATTATAGACATGTATAAAGGTCATCACTCGAGTTAAGCCCGTTAGGTGCTTTGGTATCGAGCTCCAGGATGTACCTTGTTTCTAATTTTCTGAGAAGAGCCTCACGATTGCCACCGCGTCTGAGAGGTGGAATTGTATCAATCACAAAATAGCTGAAGTGTTCCAGGCGGTTGTCATGAACCTCTTTAATATGTCTGGCAACTGGATATGCTACGTCGTTGTTGTTGATTGCCCTTATGTGCTGGAGCATTCTCTTGTGAACCTGCAACTTGGTACTACCAACATATTGCAGGCCACAGGAACACTCCAGCACATAAAACCCAAATTCCGTCTTACATGACAACCTCTTTGATATGGTTATGGGAAACTCTTGGAAGGGGCTATTGTAAGATGTACGGGTTTTGCCATATTTACATGCTTTACATACTGGACATTTTACGAACCCCTTCACTGTTTGGAGCCAAGTCTTAGTGGGAACAACCTCTGGGCTACTCTTAACTAGCATGTCATTCATAGATCGCGCTTTTCGGAATACTATGCTAGGTGAGTACGAAAGAGTGTTTCCTATTACCGGGTCGCTACACACTACACTCCAACTCTTATTGACTAAGGTGCGCAAGGCACAATGCTGACTATTATAAGTCAAGATTAATTTGGGTTGATCTGTGCCCGCGGCTGGTATCATCGCTGTCTCATCAGGTATTTTAACAGTCAAGGCCGTCAATGTAGAAATTGAACCAGTTTTTCTGATGGCCTTGTCAATTATGTCTGCTGAGTAGCCCCTAGCCAGGAACCTGCTCTTGCTTTCATTTTGTGCTGTAGTACAATCAGTGTCCACGCTGCAGATGCGTCTGATTCGAAGCATTTCCCCATTGGGAATACTACGAATCAGATGCTCTGGATGGTGACTGGCAGCGTGAAGCACTGTATTACCTACAGTAGGTTTGCGATGTAACTTAGTCTCAAGTTTCCCCTGGTTAACATATAATTCAACATCCAAGAAGTTAACAGTTGTACTACTGACATTCGCTGTAAAACGTAAATTTAAATCATGGTTATTGATCTGATCAATGAATAACCGAGCCTCTTTCTCCATTCCTTTCCAAACAAGGAACAAGTCATCAATGTAGCGATACCACAGTACCACATGTTCAGATATTGTCAAATGTGGTATTGAGGACCTGCTCCTCCCATAGTCCCATATGGAGACATGCATAACTTGGGGAGAAGCAGGCCCCCATAGCAACTCCTCTTATCTGTTGAAAGATTTGATTTTGAAACAAGAAAAAATTGTTGTTTAAACAAGTAGAGATCATATTAATCAACATTTTGTTGTGATTTGTCATGCACATTGTTTTCTTGCTTACAAAATATTCAACAGCTTTGATACCATCTCGATGAAATATACTAGTATACAACGAAGTGACATCTAAGGTGATTAATAGAAAATCCTGTTGCCATACTAGATAATCAATCTTCCTCAAGAAGTCGCTGGTGTCTTTTACATAGGAGGGTAACTGTTTGACATGTTCTTGTAAAAAAAAAAAAATCAACGTATCGTGACGTGTTCTCCATGATGCTATCCCGTGCTGATATGATCGGCCTTCCTGGTGGCTTTGTAGCATTTTTATGTATCTTTGGAATAAAGTACATAACCGGAATGACCGGGTGATCATTTTTGAGAAATTTGAATTCGTTCCCGCTTAGTAACCCAGCACTTTTCACAGCCACTAGCTTTGCATATAAGTCATTCCACGCCAGTTTGACTGTTCTCATATCACTGCGTTTATAACAGTCTCGGTCGTTAAGGTGGCTAAGTGCTTCCTCCAGATATAGTTCACGAGGCCAGAGGACGACATTGCCACCCTTATCCGACTGGCGTATAATGATATCATTTGGTTGTAACTTCTTTATCAGTTGGCCGTAACAGTTGTTCTGATAGGCGCATTTACGTCGTGCTTTTAGTGTTGATACGTACAGCTTTTTTAGTTGATTGACCAATAACTCATTGAAAACATCCAGATTGTCATGCACCATTATTGGGTTAAAAATAGATTTGGGCTTGAAGTGCGACATTCCTGCCATATTGAGATTAGGCATATTATCCATTTCTTTATCTGTAGTGCCCGTACTTTCCTCTCGTAGTTCATGCAGATCGCGTAGTAATTCCACATCGCCAGCTGTTAAAGTGGATGGACTTAGCATTGGCGGCGAAGCTATCTTCTTTTGAGAAACCTGTTCTTTCTTTTGCATCATGTGGAATTTGCGTAGTTTTAATTTTCTAGTATATTTATAGAGGTCAATGCGGGTTTGCGCATAATTAGTCACTCACCGGGCTGAAAGATAATCCCAAAGACAAAATATTACGTTCATTGTCGCTCAGGTGCATTTGTGTAAGATTGATCACTGCCAGAGAGTCAGTAGTCTTAACATTTAGTGGATAGTTCATTTGCGATTCCATTTTTTGTGAGGTTTTTTGTTGACCTGTTTGCCCCCACTGTTTATACTTGTGTTTTTGCCGTCGTTCTCGACGCTTGATGTTGGCTCTTTGCTTTTTGATTTTTGCACCCGTGGTCGCAGGGTTTGTCTCCTGTCCTGGCGCAGGCAATCCACCTCCTGCGCCAGGGAAAGCTTGGTAAACCCCAAACCAGCCACCTGGCGTGTCTGCTCGTTTTCTGATTCACTTCCTGGGACTGAGCTTAAGTCAGACATAGATGTGGAAGACTGTGCCATGTCATTCGTTTTGTCTCTTGCTGTTGTAGATTGTGTTTGCTTTTTACTGATATTTTTAAAGGTGTCAAATTTCTTAGCGAAGGTAAAAATTTGTCCATTCTGATAATCTAATTTATCTCTCTGGAATTTAAATGCCTTTCGCTTTTTTATTATTTCCTCTTCTTTTTTTAGACGATTTAGCATTTCCTCACGGTACTTCTTTTCACAGTCAGCCTGACCCAGTTTGCAAATTTCATCATTTATTTCGTCCACCTTAATTTGCAACGCCGCCCGGTCAGTTTCGGCATATTTGACCAGGATTCTTACTAATTTACAGGACGATTCCAAATTGCATTCCGCTAGCATGTTGGGGTCCGGATTTTCGTAGCTGGGTGCCAGCATTATACGCAGCCCGCGTGGGATACGTCCAACCTCCAGATATCTGGATAGTGAACGATGTTCCCACCATTTGGACTGCTCGGCGCGCATCAATTTATCACGTTTTCTGAAAAGGTCGCGCAAGTTTGAACTCTCCATTTGTGTACTGGCAGCCTGCCCACTTGTGGACGGCTCGCTCACCGGCGAGTCATCAAACTTTTCGTTTGCCGCCTCCTCACGGCTCCTCAATGCATCAGCGGTCATGGTGTAATTACGGGATGAATTTAGAATGCTTAAACAAACAGACGGCTAATACCACTGCTTGTAACTCATGCACACTCCTTTACCAGACTTATTGGCATTCGTTCCTACCTTTGGCAACGTCCTTGGCGCTGCTCGGGTCCTCAGATGCGAGTTCAATCGCCTTTGGCGTTGGTAGAGAAAGTTATGCTGTCCGGGGGCTGCTGCGGCTGAACCTCACTGGAACTGATTACTCTTCCGGTTCACAGAAGAAAAGCTTCCTGCCGCTCGGCCCAGCTTAAAGGAGGGGTCCGTAAAATGCCGAGGAAGCAACCCAGCAAAAGATACGGAAGAACTTCGTCACAAAACTCCAAATATGCAGAAAAGACGAATATGGACCCAGGATTTCGTGCAAGGTATTTATTAGAGACCCAGCACTACCGCCATGACTCGTTTCGGCCTTCCAGAGGCCTTGATCACTTGACGCGATAAGGAGTAGTTTCATTTTTAAAGTGACAGTGAACAGCATGTGACATGCTAATTAAAGTGCAATAAACATAAAATCACCTTACAATCACCTCATAATATAGTAGCAGCAGATAACCGGTGTCTACTTATTGGAAATTCCATCATAAAGTGTTCATGAATTAATGGGAACTTTTTAAATGTATTTATTTGCTTATTTTGCACATTATACATGTTTTCTGCTGCTACTATACTATGAGGTGATTGTAACACTATGCCTCGTAAAATTTCTTTTATGTTTATTGCACTTTAATGAGCATGTCACGTGCTGTTCACTGTCACTTTAAAAATGAAACTACTCATTGCGTCATGTGATCAAGGCCTCTGGAAGGCCGAAAACGCGTCATGGCGGTAGTGCTGGGTCTCGAATAAATACCTTGCACGAAATCCTGGGTCCGTATTCGTCTTTTCTGCATATTTGGAGTTTTGTGATGAAGTTCTTCCGTATCTTTTGCTGGGTTGCTTCCTCTGCATTTTACGGACCCCTCCTTTAAGTTGGGCCAAGCAGCAGGAAGCTTTTCTTCTGTGAACCGGAAGAGTAATCAGCCAGGTGAGGTAGTGCCTTACGGTGAGGCGCAGGACATGAAAACAACTTTAATTTTAAAAATGGTACATCTACAGCAACTTGCTATGAAAGCCAGCTTTTAATTTATGAATTGCGGTATTTGCACAGTGATTTGAAATAACTCTTGCACTTCAGGCATTAGCCAGAGAAAGATTTAAAGGGACACTGGTCCGGGACTATTCAAAATAACATTGAAGTGCCTGAAGCTGAAGTATTTCCACTATGGCATTTAAAGGAATCACGTGCACAATTGATTTAAATATTCAGAACTGGCATTTCAAGGGTTGACAAAGGCCGCAAAGGACGGCGGAAACGCGTTCCCTATTATGAGCTGCTGTGATTTTTAAATGAAGCTGATGACATCCTGAGCCTAGAGTGCAGTTTCCTTCTTTGATGTAAGAGGAACCAGGTCGATATCTATATATATATCTATATATATCTATATATATCTATATCTATATCTATAGATCTAGAGAGAGAGATATATATATCCCTCTGCTACCCTTCTCAATCCAAATAACTGACTAACCTATCGTCCACCACTGAAATTACTTTCATATTTCACTAAACTAATTCACCACTAATCCTTATGGGTTCCGGAGTAGCGTGCTACTCGCCAAAAAAAAGCGCTTCAACACCCCGTCAGGGGTAACAAGCGCTATATAAATGCAAACCTTTTTCCCTCTTCTATCCCTCCGCTATCCTTCTGAATCCAAATAACTGACTAACCTATCCACCACTCAAATTACTTTCATATTTCACTATACTAATTCAACACTAATCCTTCTTGGGTTCCGGAGTAGCGTGCTACTTGCCGAAAAAGTGCTTCTGCGCCTCGTCAGGGGTAGTAAGCGCTATATAAATGCAATTACAATACAATGGGCATGATGGCATCATGTATCCCACTTATCCCTCACGCTCGCTTACACATGCGCCCATTTCAAGAATGGCTCAACAGCTGGTCACAAGCTACAGGAAGTTGGGAGGATCTAGTGGTTGTTACACAAAGGGTGCAAGCAGAAATACAATGGTGGGCATCCAACAACATAGCACAGGGGAGACCTTTCAGGGACCCAACTCCATCTGTGACAGTCACCACAGTTGCATCCCTTAACGGTTGGGGAGCACATCTCAACCAGCTGAAAGTTCATGGACAGTGGAGCGAACAGGACTCCACAAAACACATCAATTATTTGGAGATAAACAGTTTTTCTGGCACTCAAGGCATTACAGAAACATATTCTGGGGAAAACCATCTTAATACAAACGGACAATACAACAACAATGTTCTACCTGAACAAGCAGGGTGGAACAAGGTCCTTTCCCCAAAGCAAACTTGCACAAGAAATCTGGCATTGGGCGATACCACAAAAAATCAATCTACAGACAGTACATCTACCAGGAGTAGACAACATCACAGCAGACCAACTGAGTAGACAAAACAACTGCTCCCACGAATGGGAGTTGAAACAAACAGTACAGTATCTATTCAACATCTGGGGAACACCAGTGTTGGAGCTGTTTGCAACAATGCAGAACAAGAAATGCCAATGCTTTGCATCGAGGTTTCCACACCACCTGTCAAAGGGAAATGCGCTTTCACTCAATTGGTCACAGACATTTGTTTACGCTTTTCCACCAATACCCCTGATGCAAAGAGTGCTACAAAAAGCAAAGGAACCAGGAACAAATATGATCCTCATTGCTCCCCATTGGCCAAGGCAGACATGGTACTCAACTCTCCTAGAACTATCCAAAGGAGAAATGGTCAGAATCAAAGCAGAAAAAGACCTGCTGACAATGCAACAGGGCCAAATATTTCACCCGGAACCAGCAACGCTACAACTAGCAGCCTGGCGCCTGAATACATAGAATTTGGACATCTCAATCTACCGCTCAGAACCATGGAAATTTTAAAAGAAGCAAGAAAAGAGTCCACAAGAAAATGCTATACAGCAAAATGGAAGCGATATACCACATGGTGCACCGCTAACAACAACACTAGTTCAATTAATACACAAGAAACAGTTATTACGTATCTTACTTACCTCTTGGACAGCAACATCAACTTTTCCAGCCTTAAAATACATCTGGCTGCCATAGTGGCATATACAAGAGGAAAATCATGCAAAAGTTTTTTTACAAGATCGGTCATCAAAAGGTTCTTAGAAGGAGCAAAAAGAATAGCTCCACCAAGAGCTGCTCCTGTGCCAACATGGAGCTTAAATACAGTACTTTCTCAACTGATGACAAAACCCTTTGAGCCCATGCATGCAGCGGACCTCAAACATATTACTTTAAAGACAGCCTTTCTCATTGCTATAACATCACTACGAAGAGTAAGTTAACTGCAAGCATTAACAATACAAGAACCCTACTTACAATCCAAAAGGATAAAGTAATCTTCAAGACTAACCCACAATTTTTGCCAAAAGTGGTATCTAAGTATCCCTTAAATCAAAACATTCTCCTGCCAGTGTTCTTCCAGAACCCAAAGACTAAAGCAGAGAGAAGCCTCCATACCCTGGAGGTAAGGAGGGCTTTACTGTATTTACAGAAAACAGAACACATCAGGAAAACAAAGCAATTGTTTGTTGCTTATGCACATACCAATACAGGATCAGCTATCACAAAAGCAACTATTGCAATATGGATAGTACAAGCTATCCAATTATGCTATGCCAAGGCTAAAAAGGAACTAACAATGCAACCAACACCTCACTCCACTAGAAAGAAAGGAGCAACGCTGGCATTTATGGCCAATGTACCCATTGATTTTATTTGCACAGCAGCAACATGGGCATCACCACACACCTTTACGAAGCATTACTGTGTGGACATACAAATGAATAAGGAAGCTCAAATTGAACAGAGGGTGCTTCAACACCTGTTTGCCAGGTCTTCCTTTCACCACAGCCTCCCAAACACGGGAGAAACCGCTACATAATCTGATACACAGCATGTAAATCCAGAAAAGGATTCACCCTGCAAAACGAAATGGTTACTTACCAGTAGGAGTAGTTTTGCAGCTTGAAGAATTTTCTGGATTCACATGCAACCCACCCGGCCTCCCCTATAAGGAACACAAACAGGTGGGGAGTAAAAGGACTACTTCAGTATTTTCAAAACCATCTCAAGGATTATAAAACATAAAAACAGAAAAAAAGAATCCGAAGATGGCCACCACGCACGTCTACCTCCAGGATACCGTCTGACGTCACATAGGGGACGTACCTGGCACCAAATGGTGGTCGACAGCGACCAAAACAAGAGGAAAAAAAACAAACAAAAAAAACAAAGACTATTCCGGACCCAACCACTAGATGGCAGAATAATGCACAGCATGTAAATCCAGAAAATTCTTCAAGCTGCAAAACTACTACTGGTAAGTAACCATTTCGATCTTGTCAATATCTCCCTATGTTAAAAGGCATGCTGCATCACTCTGATATCTTGAAAGACCCAGTAAGGGCACATAGCATAGCACGCAGAGTGGACAAAAAATATAAACCGGCTCCATCAGACTCTATTTACATTAGAGGTCAACTTCCACCAGGCTCACTAGTGGTTTCTAATGTCCGTAAAAGGACTAATTCGCAAACATCAGCTGATTCCCCTCCACCTGACAGAGTCTAAACTCATTGACTATTTGGGGAAGTGGGTAGCAGCACAATCCTCCGATCAGTGGTGGATTGCCAACACACAAGCTTTGTTGGAGCGGTACAATAGGGCACATTGGGAAGAGATGGAGGAACTCCTCCAACATCTCCCTGAGTAACATAAAAAAAGGGGACATGTTCGCTATGGGCACATAAGCGAACATGAGGAGACTAAGTTAGAAGAGTGAAGTTTTCAATAATTTCCTGAATGCCAGGTAGTCTGTACATTGTCGTAAGTGAATGGGGAGATTGTTCCAGAGGCGTGGGGCCAGATGGTAGAAGGCCTTCCCACCTTGTCGAGTCTTATTAAAGCGCGGGACTATAGTCAGGGCTTTGTCTCCTGAGCGGAGAGGTCTGGAAGGCACGTAATTAATGAATTTGTCATTGAGAACTAGGGCCTAATCTGTATACAGCTTTGTAAGCCATACAACATATTTTGAAGTGGATCCTTTTCCGAATGGGTAGCCAATGAAGTTTCTGCAGCAGAGGAAAGGAGGCTGTTCTTGGGGGGGCATTAGTTACCAAACGAGCCGCGGTGTTTTGGACAACCTGTAATCTATTAATGTCTCTCTCATTGGCAGAGATCAGCAGCGCGTTGCAGTAATCTAAGCGGCTTAGAATCAACGTCTGAATCAAGGTTTTTCTCGAGGATAGTGGTAGGAAAGGGAAGACTCTTCTGAGCATGCTCAGGTTATGGAAGCAGGCTCCAATAGTAGAGGAGACATGGTCTCTCAGGGTGAGTTTTTGGTCCAATCGGACTCCCAGGTTTTTCACCACTTGTTTAGGACAAGGGGTGGGACCCAGTTCCTCTGCCCACCAGCTAGGCGACCATTTCACAGAGGCCTCACCAAATAGCATAATCTCCGACTTGGTAGCGTTCAGCTGGAGAAAATTCGATTTCATCCATTCCGCTATGGATTTCATGCCTTCACCAAAGGTGGTTTGAATATTGGGGTTGGATTTGTCAAGCGAGAGGAGTAATTGGGTGTCATCAGCGTAGGATATGGGGATGAAACCCAGATTTCTCAACAGTCTCGCCAAGGGAGCAACATAGACGTTGAACAAAGTAGGGCTCAAACATGAGCCCTGTGGTACTCCCTTGGTGGTCTTAGAGTGGTAAGGACCTAGGTTAATGGTCTGAGTTCTGTCGGATAGAAAGTTGGTTAACCATTTCAGAGCTATTCCTGTGATGCCTATGTCCCTCAGTCTACTGAGTAGAATTTGGTGGGATATGGTGTCGAATGCAGCGGATAGGTCAAGCAGCACCAGAAGTACCGCCTGACCTTTGTCCAATAGCATCCTAATGTTGTCCGTTACTGCCACCAGGGTTGACTCGGTGCTGTATCTGGGGCGAAACCCTGATTGTGAGGAATCTAGGCTATTAGTGGATTCAATGAAGTTGGAAAGGTGAGTGTTGATGTGTTTTTCAAAAATTTTGGTGTGCAGGGGAAGGAGTGAGATGGGTCGGTAGTTAGTTACGTCTTCAGGTGAGAGTTTGAGGTTTTTTTTGATCGGAAGTATTTGTGCAGCTTTCCAATCAGGAGGGAGGGCACCTTCCTTCAGGGAACTGTTAAGAATGTTACAAATGGGATCAGCGAGCTGTTTTGCTAGAGTGGAAGTTAATTTGGCAGGTATCAGATCCAACGGAGAACCTGATTTTGCGCCTTTTAGGAGGGCTTCAGTACCTTCTATTGTGAGTAGTGGGAAGTTTCCTAATGACATCTCGTAATAACTGATGTCCACTGTATGTATTAATGTATTAAAATGGCTGACCGCACTTAAAAAGCCTGGAGAATCGACTCCGGGGGTTTGTAGGGGTGTCATGCTGGGAGACCCTGCCCTCAGGACTGAAGAGCCTGCCATAGGGGTGACTTGCAGGTTTAAAGTGTGGTGACCCCTCCGATATAAGGAAACTTATCTGTTGAGAGGTGCAAGCACCAACTCATACAGACTGCCATGGCAGGCCTGTAATCAGTTTGAGTGGTCTCTTGTGGGTGGCACAATACATGCTGCAGCCCATGGGACCCCTGGTGTACCTATGCCCTGGGTACCTTAGTACCATATACTAGGAACTTATAGCGGTACACCAGTAGTCCATTGTGGAGGTACCAAAGTTCTTACCATGTCAATTTAGGGAAGAAAGCACAGTTGCTAGAGTCCTGATTAGCATGATCCCAGCAGACTAGATCAAAAACACACTGACACCTAGCAAAAAGTGGGGGTAACCATGAAAGCAGATCCTACTTTCCTACAAGCATACTTTTATGTTTATTCATTACATTTAAGGAGCATGGGTGCTGGATCTGATAATTAGCTTCTAGTCCGTCCCTTTATTTATAATTACATAAACTGCCATTAACAAGAAGGGTCCTGGGTGAATGATTTTTCAGTAGCATGGTCAGGAAACTTTGCCTACGCTTTTCCCCGAAATACCCATGGTTCCGAAAGCCCTCAACAAAAAGAGGAGGGAACCGTGTTGGATAATATTAGTAGCACCAAGATGGCCCTGACAATACTGGTTCACCTAGCTACTTCATCACATTCAACGATCCCCAATCTGCTGACAACCAACCACAATCAAGTACTTTATCTGGATCCAAAATCCTTAATCTTATCGGCTTGGATCTTGAACACAATGAATTCTCTCTCACATTTAAGCTTCCCAGAAGACTGTAAGGAAATTTAAGCTAAGGCCAGAGCGATAACAGCGAATAAACTTACAGGTTTAAAAGAAACATTTCTATTTATGGTGCCTGGCTTGTAAACCTTCATTCACCAAGTGTCTGGCGATGGTAGCAGCCCATCTACGCAGACAAAAATCCATGTATTTCCATAGCTGGACGATTGGCTTATCAAAGCCAACACTCATCAGTATTGCCAACAAAACAATCAGATTTTCAATAGATCTGTTCTATCGCTTAGTCTCACCTTCAACCTCTGCAGGTTCAACCGTGTTAAGGGGTTATTTTAAACGCACAAGTAGGATTAGCCTATTCCAATACTGCAAGAATCCAAAATTTCCAAGTGTTAATACCCCCATTTCAGACAAATCAACAACTCCGTGAGGACAGTCGTGCGTTTCTTGGATATCATGGCCTCCTGCATACCCATAGTACCTCATGCGCGATTACATGTGCATCCGTTACAGGAGTGCCTAGCTCAACAGTGGTCTCAGTCACAGGGTCACTTAAAAGATCTACTTTTGATAGACCGCCACACTCCACTCTACAGTGGTGGAACACAACAACCTATTACAAGGGCGGCCTTTCCTCTACCCTGTTCCCCACATTACTGGCACAACGGATGCATCACTCATGGGATGAGGTGCACACTACACTCTCAGTACAGGGTCTCTGGGGCACCAAACACCTGGGTCTCCACATTAGCTACCTAGAGCTTCAAGCTGTTCACCTAGCATTGAAAGCATTTCTGCCTTTCCTGATCAGCAAGCTTGTCCTAGTCCAGACGGACAATGACAGTCATGCATTATCTACAAAAACAGGGGGTGGGGACACATTCTTCACAATTATCTCACCTATCTTAAACCATTTGAAGATGGGCTCTACATCACAACATTCGTCTGTTAGAAGAATATCTTCCGGCAACAGACAACGATTTTGCAGTCCTTCTCAGCAGGATGCAGCAACAAGTCCACAAGTGGGAAATCCACCCCCAAGTCCCCCGCCCCCCCACCCTACTTTCACTGAAGGTTCCCTCAAATAGATCTGTTCGCAATCGCAGACAGTGCCAAATGCCCAAGCTTCTCGTCCAGGTTCCCACATCCACTATCCAAGGGCAACGCACTATGGATGCGTTGGTCAGGGATATTTGCCTACGCTTTTCCTCCTCCCTCTCCTTCAATTTCTGGTTCGGAAGCTCAGGCAGACCTCTCTCGCACTAATACTAGTGGCTCCCACATGGGCTCATCAGTCCTGGTTCACAACATTACTGGATCTCTGTAGTTCCCCACGAAAAGCTCCCTAACAGGCCGGACCTTCTCACTCAGAACCATGGAGAAATCAGGCACCCCGATCCAAAGGCTCTCAACCTGGCGATCTGGCTCCTAGGGTCATAGAATTTGGTTATTTGAATTTACCACCTGAATGTATGGCTATTCTTAAAGAAACCTATAGGCCTACCACTCGAGCATGCTACACCGCTAAGTGGAAAAGGTTTGTCTTTGTAATTCAAAACAATGGATCCCTTCAATGCCACTATTCAGAACATTGTCGGTTACCTGCTTCGTTCACAAATCTCTGGGCTAACATTCACCTCCATAAGGTTACATCTCGCTGAAGAAGCTGCCTATCTGCAAAATAGGCAACACATGTCTTTATTCAAAATTCCAGTCCTTAAAGCCTTCATGGAGGGGCTTAAGAGAGTAATTCCACCATGGGTTAAAAGTGCACCCTCATGGAATCTTAACATTGTTCTTACATGACTCATGGGCTCTCCATTTGAGCCCATACATACCTGCTCCCTTCAGTTTGTCTCTTGGAAGGTTGCATTTTTAATTGCTATTACCTCACTTAGACGTATTAGTGAGCTTCATGCATTAACCTTAGAAGAACCTTTCTTCCATCTCCACAGAACCAGGTGGACCTCCGTACCAACCCCAAGTTTCTCACCAAAGTTGTCTCTCACTTTCACCTCAATAAATCGAGTTAGTTTTTTTTTTCCTCTCGCAACCAGACTCCGCTGCAGAGAGAACTCTTCACACAAATGCCAAACGAGCCCTTATGTTCTACAATGATAGCACTAAAACGTTTAGAAACACTAAACTATTTGTTGCTTTCTCCCGCCTCCTAAAGGAAAGCCTATATCCAAATCCGTTTTTGCTAGATGGATAGTCAAGTGTATTCAAACATGTTACGCTAAAGCCAAATTAACTCTACCCACAGCACCTAGAGTACACTACTCTTGGGGGGGAAAAAAAGAGCATCTATGGCTTTCTTAGGAAACATTGCAATAGCTGACATATGCAAAGCAGCTACATGGTCTACACCACACACTTTCACTAAACATTACTGTGTGGATGTTCTAGTATGCCAACAAGCTAATGTAGGACCGGCATTGCTGCGTTCACTTTTCCAAACCACTGCAACACCCACAGGTTAGCCACCGCTTTTGAGGAGGACTGCTTTACAGTCTATGGAAAGCATTTGTATCTACAGCCATACATGCCTCGAACAGAATGTTCTTACCCTGTAAGCATCCTTTTGTGGCATGTAGTGCTGTAGATTCACATGCTCCCACCTTCCACCATGGACACCTGTGGCCATTGCACTTTGCTTCCTATATATAGGGACATCTCTTTACTTAAACTCACTTTACACTCCATTATCACCCGCCTGCGGGAAAACAATCTAACAATGGAGTCGGTGTCCATGCACGTTATCGCCAAGAAGAGGAGCCACTCTACATTGTGTTTCGAAATACTTCTTTGAAGAAAATCAACTTGCACAAATCCGGACCTTAACACTAGATGGCAGGAGTATGTAAAGCATGTGAATCTAAAGCACTACATGCCCCGAACAGATACTTACTCCAGTATTGGAGCTTTCATAGATTCCCATGCTTGGAATCATTCCCCGTCGTCGAGATGGGAGCCTCGGTAAATATATATATATATAACAGTAGTAAATAACATTACAAAAGAGAAACATGCCTAGGCCTAATCCCATTTTGTAGTCAGACCATGTCTTTTTGTAAAAGAGACCAAAAAGAATCATTAGCCAATCGGAGCAGCCTCACCCTCTAGAACCTTGGTGAAAGAACCTCAGCTCCTCAGATTTTCTACCGCACGTTGTGCAGAAGGGAGTCTCCTTGAGCTCTGCTCTATTTCGACTAATTTTCATCTGTTTTTTCTTCACTTTTTCTTGGTGAGATGTCTGAGAAAGAAAAGAAAGCGTTATTTAAAGCTTGTGCCACTTGTGGGAAAAAGAGGCTTTATGTGGAGGATAGGCATAAGGACTGTATATATTGCCTATACCCGGACCACAAGGCTGCGGAGTGCAAGATTTGCCGCACCTTCTCGACTAAGACTCTCCGGGATCGTGAGGGTCGTTTACTTACCTGGCTTCACAAGTTAAAGTCAAGGAAAGAGTCAGTGTCCAGTGACAGTGAGGAGGTGTCTTCAGTCGTCTCATCCAGAAGGTCAGTCAAGAGGGGTAGGGGTTCCCCTTCATCATCTCTGGGTCACCCCTCTAAGGCCTCAAAAAAGACCCCGAAGGAGTCTGAGGACCAAGGTTCTATCAAATCTCCTCACGGCAGTGTAAAGGAGAGGGAAGAGCCATTATCTTCGTCTACTGCTACCCCAGGCAAAGAGAAATCATTGAAGAAGCCTTCTTCACAATCTTCGGATAAGAGTTCTCATTCGTCGTCGATGCGTAAACCCTCGTCGACGGAAACGTCAAAATCAGAGGCTAGGAATGCTTCTGTGTCGACGCCGGCTCTTTTTCCAGTGTCGACGGGCTCGTCGACGAGCACCTCTACAGCAACGTCGACGATGGTGTCGACGAGGATTGCGGCTACAGTTCCGTCGACCACTGTGGCGTCGACGACGAGAGTGTCGACGATGAGGCCACGACAGTAACGACGACGTCAGCAGGGGTGCTGCTTATTTCGTCGACGACCGGTTCGACGACGCCCATCGTCTCGTTGACGATCAGCTCGTCGTCGAGACTTCCGTCGCTGGTTCCATCTACTTTCTCGTCGACGATGCTCCCGTCGACGATGACATCTTCGACGGTCGTCACCTCCATGTCGACGAGACCGTCGACGGGGAAAATTTCGATTTCTATTAAAAGAAAAGAGGTTGCGCCGGAGAGACTTTCACCCAGGACAGTGGATCCCTTACCATCTGCATTATTGTTGGAGGAGGAAGAGGACTCGGATGGTGATGACAGCCAATTTGGCTATGCTAACAGTCCCTCTCAGCTTCTGGTGAAATGTCAAGAAACTGATTCTGAGGGTGATTACTATCAGGAACAGGCTACTCAACATCAACAATATCCACAACAGGAGAACGTTCAACAACAGATGGTATCTGTTCCCACCTCTCTGTTATCGGACTTGCAGGGGATGCTTCTAGACTATCGTCAGAGGTTGTCTTCGCGTCCTCCGCAACCTATTCTTCTACCACAGCCTGTGCATACTCCTCAACCCATGGTGATAGTTTCACCACCTCCATCGGCTCGCCCCCAAATTCCAACGGAGGCAGTGCCTCAACTCCAGGATGTCTCCTCTGAAGAGGAGGAAGGTGAACTTGTGCAGACGGATCAAGGAGAGGAGTGGGATGATTACGTGATTCCAGATCCCGCTTCTCCAACTCCTGCCCCTGTGGATTCCCCTCCTGCTGACATAGGGGTTTTCACAAGTTGATGGAAAGGGCTTCGTTGCGTTTTGAACTTCCTATGCCCTCTGTTCAAACGGAGTGTTTTCTATATGATTTTAAGGAGCCGAGTAAGAGGATGATGCGTTCCATTCCCATTGTATCTCATGTATGGGAAGAAGGGATAAGGACCATGAAGAATCCAGCTACAGTGGTCCCAGTCTTACCACGGCTAGACAAGAAATATAAAGCTTCTGACGACAGCCCAGCCTCTTTGACGGGTCAACCAAGGCCAGATTCAGTCATTTCTCAGGCAGCGCAGAGGAAATCTAAGAATCCTTCAGCGCCTCTGACCACACCACCGGACAAGGAGGGCAGGCGCCTAGACAATGCAGGGAAACGATTTTCCTCTATGGCAAGTCTGGTGATTAGGGCTGCTAATGCACTAGCGATACTTGGCCGATACGACCGCCAATTGTGGTGCGACCTTTCGCCTTATCTTAATCAGTTGCCGCTTACGGCTAAGTCTGAAGCAAAAAAGATCCTACTTGAAGGAGAACTAGCGTCAGCAGAGATCATCGATTGTGCGATGGACATCGCTACCACATCTTTCCGCTCCCTGGCAGGGGCAGCTGTGCTTCGTCGACAGGGTTGGCTCAAAGCGACGTGGTTCCGGCCAGAGGTTCAGAATAAGATCCTGGACCTCCCATTTGATGGTGAAGCTTTGTTCGGCAAGCACATAGATGATGCTCTCCAAGACATTAAAAAAGACACTGAGACGGCTAGGTCATTGGGGACCCTTCAGTACCGGAAAGTCCCTTTTCGTGGAGCTAGAGGCAGGGGTGCTCCTTCATACAGAGGATCCTATCAACAACAGCGATATTCCTCTTATGCTCCCGCATCCCAATCTTACCGGCCTTCTTACAACCAGAAACAAGGCCAGACGTCATCTTTCTCCAGATCCAACTTTAGGGGAAAACAGAATCGTCAGGGACGAGACGCCTCTAAGAGGCAGTAGCGGCGACCTGGCTCTTTGCGCTGTTCCCTCCTCCTCCTCCAAGACCTCTGTAGGAGGCGGGGTATCTCTTTACCTTCAAAACTGGCAACGGGTTACATCAGACCGTTGGGTCCTAAACATCATTCAGAGTGGCCACACCCTGGAGTTCATTCATCTACCACCACCCAGAGCCCCTTCCGCCATCTCCATGAAACATCTGCGTCTCCTTCGACTCGAAGTTCATCAACTGCTGATCAAGGGGGCAGTAGAGCCAGTTCCTTTATCCCAGAGGAACAAGGGTTTCTATTCCAGGTAAAGAAGACGTTGGACAAATGGCGACCTATTCTCGACCTCAGGGAGCTCAACACTTATCTCACAAAACAATCCTTTCGGATGGTGTCTCTCCAGGACATTCTGCGTCTTCTCAACACTGGAGATTTTATGGCCACTCTCGATCTCGAGGATGCATATTTCCACATACCCATCCATCCGGCCCACAGGAGGTTTCTTCGGTTTACAGTCGCCAAGAGCCATTTCCAGTTCAAAGTGCTTCCATTTGGCCTTCGCTCAGCTCCGAGAGTCTTCTCCAAGGTGCTAGCACTGGTAGCAGCATTTCTCAGGAAACATCATTTCCAAGTCTTTCCCTACCTGGACGACTGGTTGCTAAATGCCCCGTCCAGGGAGGCAGCAGCGGAGGCGGTCACCTCTTGCACCTGCCTTTTCTCCAATCTGGGCTTGACTCTCAACACCACCAAGTCTTCTCTTCGCCCTTCCAGAAAGGTTCAGTTTCTTGGAGCGATTTTAAACACATTTCTCAGCAAGGTTTTCCCTCTCTAGAGCGACAAAGAAATCTAATCTCAATGGCCCACCTAGTGCGAAGAAAAAAGTATCTTTCTGTTCGCCTCTACAAATCCCTGCTGGGGATGATGTCCTCCTGCATTCCCTTGATACCTCACTGCAGATTGCGAATGCGTCCCCTGCAAGAGCTCCTGAATTTACAGTGGAAGCAAGTGAGCGGATCCTTCAACGACAAGCTTCTGATCACTCAGGACATGCGCCAGGCCAGTCTATGGTGGACAAAACAAGAGCATTTGTCCCGAGGTCTATCCTTCGTAACCGCTCCAACACCTCAGGTGGTAACTACGGATGCGTCACTAGAGGGCTGGGGCGCAGTTTTGCAGGATCTGCAAGTCGGTGGTCACTGGCTTCCAGAACATCGCCTCCTTCACATCAATCTCTTAGAGTTGACAGCGATTCGTCTAGCTCTTCAAGCTTTCCTTCCAAGGTTGCAGGGTCTGTCGGTACTTGTCCGGACGGACAACACCACAGCCATGCACTACATCAACAAGGAGGGCGGCACCAGGTCCCTACCCTTGTCACTAGAAGCCCAAATGATCTGGGAGTGGGCTATCTTTCATGGAATTTCTCTGAAAGCAGAACATTTGCCAGGAGTGCTAAACGACAAGGCGGACAGGCTCAGCAGGCTGAAGTCTGTTAAACACGAGTGGGAACTGGATCAGACAACGCTGGAGAGGGTGTTTCGCCGGTGGGGCAGACCTTCCATAGACCTGTTTGCCGCACCAGAGAACAGGAAATGCCAGTGTTACGCCAGCAAGCTACACCATCGAGGGTCACTGGGGAATGCACTTTCGATAGCCTGGTCAGGCGCATTTGTCTACGCCTTTCCCCCCATTCCGCTAATTCCCAGATTACTCAAGAAGATGAAAGCGGAGCGGTGCAAGATGATCCTGATAGCTCCTGCCTGGCCGAGGCAGTTTTGGTTCACCGAACTTCACCTTCTCTCCTTGGACCATCCTCTTCAACTGCGACCAATTCCGCATCTTCTTACAATGTCTCGGGGTCAGATACTGCACCCAGATCCTCGCTCGTTACAGCTCTCAGCATGGCTCCTGAGCAGCGGGAATTTCTTCACCTAAATCTTCCAGAAGAAATTAAGGATGTTCTTTCGCAGGCGAGAGCTCCTTCCACGAACAGGACCTACCGCTTGAAATGGAAGCGTTTTAGTATATGGTGTCTAAGCAATAGTTTGGATCCTTTCTTATCAGAACCACACCAGGTCCTTCCTTATTTCCTGTCCTTGGCTAAGGCAGGTTTGGCTCTTTCATCCATTAAGGTGCACTTAGCAGCAGTTTCTCGTTTTCGACGCACGTCCTCTGGGCCTTCTCTTTGGTCAAGCAGAATTGTCAAACAGTTTCTTAAGGGCCTCTTCAGGGTGTTTCCGCCAGTGAAGCCTCCACCGCCTTCGTGGCAATTAAATTTGGTTCTTTCTCAACTTATGAGACATCCATTCGAACCGATTCATCGGACGGATCTCAAGTTCCTCTCCTGGAAGGTGGCTCTGTTGTTGGCCCTCACTTCAGCCAGGAGAATAGGAGAATTACAAGCTCTTACAATTCAGGAACCCTTCCTTCAGTTCAAGGGAAATACTGTCATCTTGAGAACTAATCCTAAGTTTATTCCTAAAGTACCTTCTTTTCATCTCAACGAACCAGTGATCCTTAAAGCCTTTTTTCCTCAGCCTACTTCGCCGGCTGAGAGAGCTCTTCACTCTCTGGATCTAAAAAGATGTTTGAAATTTTACCTGGACCGAACTAAGTCTTTCCGCAAGTCTTCACAACTTTTTGTATCATATAGCGCTCCCCGCAAGGGATTTCCCATTTCCAAACAGGGGATATCTCGCTGGGTTGTGAGCGCTATTCGATACTGTCACACAGCAGCGGGCAAACCCCTGGAGGGTATTGTCCGAGCACATTCGACAAGATCTATGGCATCTTCAGCTGCCTTGTTTGCTGGTGTCCAGATCAAGGACATTTGTAGGGCTGCAACTTGGAGCAGCACTTGCACCTTTACGAAGCATTACTGCCTGGAGTCATCACTCCAAGACGACGCGGCTGTGGGACAGGCCGTTCTGAGGAACCTCTTCCAATGAGTGGTGAGCTTTCCCTTGCTACCCTCCTTCCTTCTTTTATCTGCTTTATACACATTTTCTCTTGTTTATAAATGCACTAACTTATCTATGCCTTCGGCTAGTTGTAAAGCATGTATTTAGATAATGTGTTTTCAGACAAACAATGTCTTATGGAAAATGTGTATCCTTACTGCTAGCTATTCTGATTCCAAGCATGGGAATCTATGAAAGCTCCAATACTGGAGTAAGAAAACAAGTTACTTACCTGTAACTTTGGTTCTCCAGTATTGGAAGCTTTCATAGATTCCCATGCGACCCACCCTCCTCCCCTGGGAAAGCTCAGCCTCTATCTGTGTATGTTTTCACAACGTATACGAAAATCTGAGGAGCTGAGGTTCTTTCACCAAGGTTCTAGAGGGTGAGGCTGCTCTGATTGGCTAATGATTCTTTTTGGTCTCTTTTACAAAAAGACATGGTCTGACTACAAAATGGGATTAGGCCTAGGCCTGTTTCTCTTTTGTAATGTTATTTACTACTGTTGTATGTATATATATATATATATATTTACCGAGGCTCCCATCTCGACGACGGGGAATGATTCCAAGCATGGGAATCTATGAAAGCTTCCAATACTGGAGAACCAAAGTTACAGGTAAGTAACTTGTTTTCTTACAGGGTAAGTAACGTATTCCTTTTACATGTTCTGTCATAAATGGTAGACTCCCAGAATGCAAAGAAATACAGTTGGATGAATTATTGACACCTGAAATGGAGGCACTTGAGTTCAACAGTAGCTGAAAAGAACTTTGGTACTTTGGGACCACTAATTGTCTAGTTACTAATTTTGATAGGAGGTGCATTGTGTGCCATTCTGCAGGGACGATTGTATCCTCATCCTGCTTTTTATCTTACCTTCTATAGGCCTACCATGCATTCCTGCTTCTCAGTGCAAGGCCCCTGCCCACCATTTAACCTTCAAATCACAAGTGTGTGTACTTGAACACCGAGATCTAGCTTCTGGCCCCAGTAAACTTGAAAATTCCCAGTTCTGAAAGGAAGATGAAGTGCTTTGTTTAATTTTTTTTAATTTGTTTATGCAAGCTAAATATTCTGCAACTTAATTCAGCACTGTGAATTACGGTATAATTCAGGTAGATATCTTTTCTGTGATATACGAGCTTTGAACCCACAGACAAACATTCAGTAAGGCTTAACCATGTAAAAAATATGCATATATGTATACAGCTCCATTTGTGTGACCCGCCTTATACAAAATAACTTTAAGAGGGTGTGAATATTGTCAACGTTCTTTTCTCCAAGTAGACTTTCCCACTTAATGTCTCACTTTGAGAAAGCTTCGTAGATGGAGTGCACAGGCCAACTTTGACCTGGTTTCTTTTGACATTTTTCTGCTATATTTATTTCTGCCCCCAACAGAGAGGGTTAGAACGTCTTGCATGCATTTCAAAAGTCATCTCATGCATCATAATATGTATGCTCTCCATTTGCTTCAGAGTGTTCACTGAAATAGATGGAAATGTCAGGAGGAGGCATCATATGGAAAATGGCAAAAGGATAGTTGAATGTTCCTTCATAGAAAGTAATTTCTAGGTTACTAAGCACAGATTCTTATTTCAGCATCTTCAATTCACTACCGTATATCTACCCAATACCTCTCTCAATATATCCTCTACCTCCACACTGACTCATCCCAAACCCATTCTACTACTATGATCCCCAAAATAACCCTTTCTAGACTCTTCCCCTCTCTACCCCTCATTGCATCATCTAAAACCTCCTTTACTATTCCGATCTCCTAAAACAAGCCTTTCTAAACTCTTCCTCTGACTCTTCCCCCCCACCTCCTTAATCATCTCAAACCTCCTCCTACTGCTATGAACTCCAAAAACACTTTCTAGACCCTTCCCTCTTCTGTACCACCACTATCCTTTTCAATCCAACTAAGAGACTCGCATGTCCACTGCTCAAATTAATTTCATATTTCCCTATACTAATTCCAAAAGAATCCTTTTTGAGTTCTGGAGTAGCGTGCTACCCTCCGAAAAGCACTTTAAAATCTCATCAGAGGTAGCAAGCAGTATATAAATGCAAACCCTTCCCTCTTCGATCACTCCACTATCCTTTTTCAATCCAAGTAACAAACTCACACGCCCACCGCTCAAATTAATTTCATATCTCTCTATACTAATTCACCACTAATCCTCTTTGTGTTCCGGAGTAGCGTGCTATTCGTGAAAAGCCCTCCGACTCCTTGTCTGGGGTAATAAGCGCTATATAAATGCAATTACAATAATTTATGTATGTAATCATTGGCATTAACATTGGATGTATATTGTGACATGCTGCGTCTATCTTTACTTTAATGGTAAAATGTTAGCACCACTTTATGCTGATGTGGGCAGCCCGTTAATTTAACTTTAGAGTTACGATTACATACATGGAGGTCTTTTGACTATCTTTAATTAGTAACTGTGAAGTTGCTTTTTTCACAAGTGGAGCGACGAGGGGAATCTATCCTTTCACAGTTTTCTATAATTTGTATATTTTAATTAAATGCAGTAATAACATGTTAGGTTTAACGTAACACATTTTGGCCTATGAGCTGTAAGGAAGAGTAAAAGCTTGTGGAAAATTCTACTTTAGTGTCCGACTCTTGCTCTTTGGGTACTACTGATTACCATGGGTGTGCAGTTGGTGTCAGCTACTGCATTGGCTGGACCGTAGGAACCCCACCTGAGGCCTTTTTCAGAACCTGTGGATACAGGGTAAACCACACCTGCATTGTGATTCAATACTGTGGATGTTAGTAACTATTGTGTTAAAGCTACATTTTGTATGCATTGAATCAGTTCGCATTGTCCTTTTATTTAATTGTAAGCTTTTTTTACAGGCTTGGTAAGCTCTACAGTAAAGCGGTGCACTTGGTTAAATTTTTTTTTTTTTTTTTTATCTGAATTTTATTGATTTTAAAGCAATCAACCCACAACAGTTCCACAGGCCCAAATTAGAATGAAACCATTGATTGTACACCAACTGATCCCACAAGCGCATTTACATCCAAACATTCCATGATACTCTGTCCATTTCCCCCATACCTTTGCATGCTTTTTCTGGGGTATCCTCTAGCTGTGTATGCAGCCTCCTCTTGTGTTGCTCACCAATCATCCGTTGCCTGCTTCCAGAGAGCTATCTGGGAGGAGAGGCCAACCTCCACCATTTAGCAATATCCCTCTTTGTCGGTGCCACCCTAATCCCCATCAACGCCCTATCCTTACTGGCATCACACACCTCTTCCAAGAGAACGGGCACCTGGGAGCTGTCAATAGGCCTGACTGGGCACCCTGGACAGGAGGTCAGTTATCCTCCCCCGGTATGTCGCAATCACTGGACATTCCCATACTATACGGTATAAGTGAGTAGTTGTCCTCGAGCAGCGTCAGCACGCAGGTGACTCTGTAAACCCGTGCACCAAAGCTGCTCTGGGGGTCTTATAGTCATGTGTAGGTAGTTGAGCAGGATGAGCTGGAGCCGGGAAGAGACAACCTGTAAAATCCCTCCAATCTGAATCATTGAGGGGCCCCACTAGGTAATTTCTTTAAGCCATAGAATGGGCATACACTGATGGTCATTACCTTACATTTACCAGGAGCACATCCTACGTCCCTTCAGAACGCTCAGTTAATCCCTCCACACTGAGGATGGTGCAGCTGTATCTGAAACGTTAAACAATACCGGTAACCAACACAAAAGAATGGTTTGATACGGTCTTCATGTTGCCCATAAGGAAGTGAGCAATCCCGTCCTCTACAGGGAAGAGTTGATTTCATCAGGGTAGGGGAGATTCTAATAGACCCCATTTCTCTTAATGGGGCCAAAAATTAATTTTGCAGCCCAGTTTGAAAAAAATGTGATTCAAAACTCCTAGATTTACAAGCATTTATGACATTGTAATTTTAAAGTACTCCAGTCCTTCAGAGCCCTGAAACATTACCAAAGTGGAAGATTTCTCCTCAGCAGCCGGTCATGTTTGTGCCTATGGGCAAAATTGTGTGCTGCTCCCTCAGGGCTGCGTTTGGGGTTTGATGGGGCCAAGGAACTCAGCCCACCGGTACCTGAACCTTCCTGTTTCTACTTCAGCCTACCAAAAGATGATCTTTATGTCCCATATGGCCTGTAGTGCCTGGGTTACCCTGCTAGTGGACATATATGGAGATATGGGCTATCCAGCTAGGCTGTGGATTATCAAATGTGAATGCCTCGTGTCGAATTCATGATATTACTGTGTAACTTAATCTCTGTTTACTTTTGACGTGTCATTCCTCAATGCTATATTTTTGTTTTATCTGGAAAGTGTTTTAAAAAGGATTCCAACTGCCACTGGGAGGGTAAGTAATTAACACCATTCACAGAAATACTGTTGGTTTGGCTAACTCTATTGGTGACTTGTGAATGTTCATTTTAAATTGTCTTTTTGGTGTTGTGAAAATTGCTTGTTCGGCAAACAATGATTTCATATGCTTTTCAGGTGTCTGTTTCCTGTGGCATACCTGACTTCAGATCTAGAGATGGGATTTATGCTCGCCTTGCAGTAGATTTTCCCGACCTTCCTGATCCTCAAGCAATGTTTGATATAGATTACTTCAAAAAGGATCCAAGGCCATTTTTCAAGTTTGCTAAGGTACTTTTGAAAAAGTGTTTTGCTCTCGTTATGAAGATAAATGTGCTATTTCAGTTGCTTATCTAATGAGTATTTCTAGCATTTTAATTACTCTTATCCTCATTTAGATTTGTGCGTCATTGATGTGCGAAAAGGTGAGATTTTTGTCTTCCACTTTGTCCACCATATGTCGTTGCTTGCTTACTTACTTTTTTTTCTCCTCTCAAGTCTCCTATTGTTTGCCTAGATATTTGTAGCTCCTATCTGTAGAAAGCTGGGTTTCTGTTGCAGTGACCACTCCACTTTTTGCCAGATTTCTGATGCATTTTGACTTGATGTGCCCTGGGTCCCTGCCAGTCAGGTTCCCAGGGCCTGTTATTTCCCAAAACTGTACCTTTGTACCCCCAATTGGCACCTCTCTGGCCACATGCAAGTCCCTTGTAAAAGGTACCATGGGTACCAAGGGCACTGTGATCAGGGAAGGCCTCAAAGGGCTGCAGCATATATTGCGCCACCCTTAGATGTCCTGTTCTTTAACACACATACACACTGCCATTGCAGGCTGCGTGTTTTGGTGCAGAGAAAAGTGAAGAGTCGACATGGCACCCATTCCTGTGTGCCATCCCTGCAACCCACTGCATATGGTATAGGTAAGACACCCCTCTAGCTGGGTGCACTATACCACTGGTGAGGGTACAGTTGCATGAGTACCGTACCCCTACAGTGTCTAAGTGCAATCTTGGACATTGTAAGTGCAGTAAAGCCATAAAGAGTATATGGTCTGGGAGTTGTCATTACGAACTCCACAGAACCATAATGGCTTTATGTAATTCTGGGAAGTTTGGTATCAAACTTCTCAGCATAATAAACCCACACTGCTGCCAGTGTGGGATTTATTATACAATGCACCCAGAGGGCATCTTAGAGATTCCCCCTGAAAAACAACCAGCCTCTGGTGGGTTCCCTGACTGGTAAACACCAGCATGCCACCACAAGATGTTTCTGGACCCCAGTGGTGGGAGCCTTCGCTCCCTGGCCCAGAAACAAAGCCTTTCCTGGGCGGAGGTATTTACACCTCCCCCAGGTCAGGAAGAGTCATCTGTGGCAGGGGAGCTTCGAAGGCCTTGCTGCCTTTGTAACATGACCCCCCAGACTCTCCTGCTATCAGGAGCAGGACCCCTTCCTGTCTCACCCCCTTTTCGGTGGGAAAAATTAGAGCAGTCCAGAAGGGGTGCCCACCTCTGCCAACCCCACCCCTCAGGTGGGGGAGGCGAGGTGAAGCCCACTCTTCCGTGCCGGCCATCCTGCAGATGGCAGGCACTCCAATCAGGATTGGGGATTGTGCTCACTCCCCCACGTGGGGTGAGCACACCAAGGGTGTAGTCACCCTAAGGTCAGTAGCCCATTGGCTACTGACCTCGAGACCCCTAAAACGCCCCCTAAATACAGTATTAAGGGGGCAGCCCTGAACCAAGAAAGCAGATTTCCGCAACCTACGAAGGACAAAAGTAGATGCCCAGCAGAGGAGACTGCAGAGAAGAACTGACTTGGCCCCAGCCCTATCGGCCCGTCTGCAGTTTTCAGAGATCCTGCGCTAAAAGTTGCCTTGTCCTGCAGCAAACGACCTGCGGAACCCTGGGAGGACTGACTGCCTTCAACAAACACTGCATCTCCTGTGAACAGCAGCTCTGTTCAAAAGAATCTCCAAAAAAAGACTCTGAGCCTGCTGAGGACCAAGAAACCTGATGCCTGGAACCACCACTGCATCCGACGCCTACGGTCCGAGTCAGAGTGGCCCACCGGTCCCAGCGAGGTCCCCCAGCGCTCCAGAGGTTGACCCCTCCAGGACTCCTCGACATCGCCTGCAGCCTCTGCACGGAGACCCACTCCAACAGCGAGTGACCCGGTAAGGTGAAATCCGACCTCAAAAAACACCCCTGCATAAGCCACCCTGGAGAAGAGGACCTGAGGTGCACCTTGTAGGAAGCTGGCTCTGTATATACTATACCAAAGTGAGGTATAGTGTGCACAGAGTCCAGTGGAATCCCAAAGGTAGGCAGAGGTAAAGTTAGATAGCACCTCTCTCTCTATTTGTGGTAGTGTGGTCAAGCAGTAAGGCTTTATCAGAGGACAGTGTTAAGCATTTGTTGTACACACTCAGTCAGCAATCGAATTCACACACTCAAAGACTGAACTTCAGACCAATTGTTTTTGTATAAAAATATTCTTTGTTTTATTTCCTAGAACCAAGCAAGCCTGGCACAGGTAAGTGATAAATACTTTGCAGTAAATATACAGTTGTAACACAGTTTGAATTGCAGTAGTATATGTACTTTGATTTGATTATAATAGTGTTACTGATAATGCAATGCTTTTCAGAATACAGTACTTTGTATAGGGTTTTTAGTAAAATTACAAGTAAGTTACTTTTGAGATTGCTTTTCTTACACAGTGTAGTATACCTGGATACTACACTGGGACATTTCCTGTAAACAGGTAAGTAAAATCTTTTTTGTTAGTTAGTGCAATTTTAAAGAATTTCTTTAGGTTTTCAAACTCTACACTTAGAAACTTTTTCCAAGAAAAACAGTCAATGTTATCCTATGGAGGAAAATAGTGTTACCGGTTTTAGGGTAAGTATTTGGTAGTGGGAGTTGAGGTTCTGGATGTAGACTCGGGGGTCTCCCAGGGTCAGGGATGCACTCTCGTTACACCCTCAGCGGCACTAGGGCGGCCGGGTGCAGAGTGCTGAGGCCCAATGTTATCCAATGGGGGATAGGGGGCCTCCGGTTGTTGGCTGCTTACGAGCAGGCCACTTGGTTGTGGGAGCAAAGCTCCTGGACTTTAGCTCAAGCCAAATGGGGAAACTAAGTAGCAACAAAGGTGCACCCTCAGCTGCACTAGGGCGGCTGGGTGCAGGGTGCTGTTTCGACGTCGGGCGCTCTGTTTGCAATGGGGAACCTCCGGTTCGGGGACGAAGGTCTTCTGGGTGCGACCACCACTTTGAGGGGTATGTTGGGGGTTGGTTAGGCACCGTCAGTTGGGCCACACAAGGCTGTGGGGCGTCGGGTGCAGGGGTGCCTTTTAGGATCTGATCGTCTTACCAGCTCCTGGTCGCGGTTGGGGGGGTCCTTCTGGATTTAGGCTGCAGCGTCGGCAGGAGGTTTGAGGCAGGTCAGGGGTCGCCGGATCTCGGTTCAGGATCGCCGGAGAGACCTCCTCGTGGTGTTTGCCCCCTTGAGCTCGGGCTGTGGACGGCGGGTGCAGAGTGGTGCGGATCCGCGGTGTCTGGCCGGAAAGGTTGGAGATGAACAAATTCGGTGTTCACAGGAGACACAGTCTTTGTGGTTGAAGGCAGGCAGGTCCTCCGGGGTTTTCGAGGTTGCTGGCTGCAGGACACACAGGGATTTCGCAGGAGCAGTTTCGAGGGGGAGACAGGCCGGTAGGCCTGGGGCCCAGTCAGTGGGCGTCTTCCTCTTGTTAGCTTCGGCTTGGCTGTTCGGTCGTCCTCCTTCTTTTCTTGTAGTTTCTTCTGGTCCGAGGAAGCAAGGTTTAGGGGTGCCCCTAAATACTAGATTTAGGGGCGTTGCAGGTAGGTAAAAAGGTTGGGACCAATGATTCCCTTCCCCTGGGGTGGGTACACCCCCTATTATGCCGCCCTCCATTGGGAGGGGGGCATAAGCCTTTCCATGGTTGGCTGAGTTTCTCCCCCCCCCATCAGCAAGATGGTGGGGATTGAGAGTTGTGCTTCACCTCGCCTCCCCCACCAGAGGAGTGGAGTTGGCAGAGGTGGGCACACCTCTCTTCCTCACTTTTTTTTCCCGCCGGTTCTCCCGCCCAAAGTGGGGGTCAGAACCAGTGGTGACCAGTTGCTGAAAGCAGCAAGTGGCCTGGGGAAGCTCAAAAAGGCAGCAAGCCTTTGAAGCTTCCCCTTCGTGGATGCTGCCCATCCTGGGGGAAGAGGCTTGGCACCTCGTCCCAGGATGTGCATTGTTTCAGGCCCGAGAGAAGCAGGCTCTCGACCCAAGGATCCAGAAACATGTCTGGTGGTGGCAGCTGAAAGCAGCCACTCAGCCTGGACACTAGTGGTAGGTCGTTTTTCAGGGGGGGGCATCTCTAAGATGCCCTCTGTGTGCATTTTTCATTAAATCCCACACTGGCATCAGTGTGCGTTTAATGTGCTGAGAAGTTTGATACCAAACTTCTCAGTATTTAGTGTAGCCATTATGGTGCTGTGGAGTTCGTAATGACAAGCTCCCAGCACCATATACTCTTAATGGCAGCACTGCACTTGCAATGTCTAAGAATGGACTTAGACACTGTAGGGGTACAGGGCTCATGCACCTGTACCCTCACCACTGGTATCGGGCACCCAGCTAGAGGGGTGACTAATCAATGCCAGGGCAGTGGGTTGTAGGCATGGCACACAGGGATGTGTGCCATGTCGACTCTTCACTTTGTTCTGCACCAAGACACGCAGCCTGCAAAGGCAGTGTGTGAGTGTGAAGGTACAGGACCTCTAAGGATGGTACAATAAGTGCTGCAGCCCTTAGAGGCCATCCCTGGTCACAGTGCCCTGGGTACCTGTGGTACCATTTTCCAGGGGCTGATCTGTGGCTAGAGATGGTAATTGGGTTTTGGTTAGTTTTGGGGAAAGAACACAGGCCCTGGGAACCTGATTGGCAGGGACCCAGGGCATATCAAGTAAAAGTGCATCAGTAGTCTGGCAAAAAGTGGGGGAGTTACTGCAACAAACCCAGCTTCTCACACACCTACGTCCCCGAGACCTCCAACTTACCTGCCCAGCTGTTGGTTCCTCCTGGAATGAGCCTGCAGCCAATATCCAAAGCTGGCAGCTCCCATTGAAAAAAACAGGGCTCCCGATGCCAAAACAGCACCCTGCAGCCCGCCGCCCCTGTGCCACTATGGGTGCACTTTGTGTGCTAACTTGAATCCCCCTTTGCCCTGAGCTTAAGTCCAGGAGCTTTGCTTCCTCAACCTTGTGGCCTGCTCGTGAGCAGCTACCAACCGGAGGCCCCCTATCCCCCATTGGATAACATTGGGCCTCAGCACTCTGCACCCGGCCACCCTAGTGCCGCTGAGGGTGCTTTGAGTGCATCCTTGACCCTGGGGGAACCCTTGTTCTAACCCCAATAAACCAACTCCCATAACTAAGTACTTTCCGTTAAACCGATAACTTAATGTTCGAGGCATATGAGCTGCAGAATTCATACTTGTGCATAGATCGCCATCTGGTGTTGGGCTCGGATGCTTGCACCTTGTTGTTGTCTTGGAAGAAGTCTTTTGTAGTCACGAGATGAGTGACTCCTCCTTTGGACGATAGTGCGCATGGGCATCAACTCCATCCTCAGATTGTTTTTTTCCGCCATCGGGTTCGGATGCAACTTCAGCGTTCCGGTACCGTGTTTTCCAAACCTTTTCGACGCGCAAATCATCGCAAACTCGACTGTATTGTTTTCGTTCGCATGCCTTTCGATGCGCTAACTCTAATACTCGATTCCGGTCGTCGCCGCGGGGCCTATCGACGCCATTCGGGCCTTCAGCTAATGGAAAGGACTCCATTCAAAAAATGCCCCCAGTGTGGCGCTAAATTCCCACACAGCGACCAACATAAGGTCTGCAACCTTTGTCTCTCGCCGGAACACGAAGAAAACGATTGCCAAGCCTGCGCCTCCTTCCGGTCCTAGAAAACTATCCGTGATCGCCGGGCTCGACGACACATTATGGCGCAACAGGCTGCACCGGTGCCAGAAGACATCTTCGATGAAGGCCCCGACGTTCCAGAGGCAGAGGATTCGGAAGATCTCGACATCGTATCCCAAGCAGATGACTCCGATTCCGATGACCAGGTCAACGAGTGAGTACAACTGCCCCTGCCCCAACCCCACCCGAAAAACCAAAGGCTCCGGTCAAGACTTCGCCTGAAGGCCTTAGTCGCAACCGAAAGAAACCTTCAGAAGCCCCGCCTCCGGGCCCGGCTCCGAAGACAAAGGAGAAGCCTTCCGGCGGCTCTGGACCGAGGAAGCCGCACGCCGGTGTCCCAAAAACACCATCGACGCCGAAATCAGGAACACATCCTACTCCTGCTGTCTCCAAGAAGGCCTCGGCACCGAGCACTTCGGCACCGAAAGACCAAAAGGCCTCGGATCCGAACAAATTTCCAAAATCTTCGGATCCGAAAAAGATTTCCGACTCCACACCAAAGCCGAAGGACCCAAAAACCCCTTCTGAGGCTCCAGAGCAGAAATCCAAGGCGCGTCCGGAACCGAAAAAATCGGCGCCGAAAGCACACGCTATTCAGGAAGAACTGTTTCTACCAGATCCTATCGATCCCAAACAAAAGACATTGTATGTGGACCCTAAAACAGGCCATATTGTCAATCTCCCAGCCAAGAAGAGGAAATTAGACACCCCACACACTCCTGAGGTGCCTGTGAAGAAAAAGGACTATGCAACTTCACCACTAAGACCCTCTTCTCCCGTTCTTCCGGTTCTTCCTACTAAACCTTCTTCTCCTAGAAAGTCTCCCATACTTCCTCCATACTCACCACCACCGCAGGATGATGATGACTTAGGGGGTGGGGACCCACATAATGACCCTTTCAATTATCCTGATGATGACAGAAGCATACCACAGGACACATGGGATCACTACGATACCCCTGTAGATCCTCCAGATCTTCCTGATCCAGATGCATACCCCCACAAGGCCATCTCCCCCAGATGACAGCATTGGGTTTAGTCAGCTCATTGATAGGGTTGCCCAATATCATGGTGTCCAAATGCATTCAGACCCCACAGAGGAAGACTTCCTATTAGATATCTTTGCACAGTCACAAAAGACAGTACAAATACTACCCATGCTCAAAGGTGTCATTAAACATGCACCAGACGTCTTCAAAGACCCTGTCAGGACCAGGATTCTCAATCCTCGGATTGATAAAAAATATAAACTTGCACTCAATGATCCCACCTACATTAAAGGTCGGCTCCCTTTAGATTAACTAGTGGTGACCAATGCACGGAAGCGTGCTAACTCTCAAACCTCCGGTGATGCTCCACCTCCGGACAAAGAGTCTAAATTACTAGACGCCTCAGGCAAACGAGTTGCCTCACAGGCAGCTAATCATTGGAGAATAGCTAATACACAAGCATTGCTTGCCAGGTATGATAGGGCTCACTACGATGAGCTTGAGGGCCTAATGCAGCATTTGCCTGACCAATACAAGGCCAAAGTCAATGATTTGATTCAGGAGGGCAAGTTAATCACAAACGCATCCATTAAATGTGCCCTTGATGCCGCAGACAATGCATCTAGATCAATTAACACTAGTGTGTTATTGCGAAGACGCGCATGGTTGCGCATTTCTGGTTTCAAACAGGAGGTGCAGACTACTATCCTGAATCAGCCGTTCAATCAAGAACAACTTTTTGGCCCAGCTGTAGACCCAGCATTAGAGAAAATGAAGAAGGAAACGGAGACTGCGAAATCTATGGGAGCATTACAGTCCATCAACACGAGGCTCCTTTCGTCGTTCCTTTTATAGGGGCGCATCCAAAAACAGCACAGCCACTGCTTCCTCCTCCTATAAAAGCCCCACACAAACATTCCCCAACAAGGGATATTTCAGAGGTGGGTACAGGGGAAATAACAAAGGGAGAGGCCGAGGTAACAACACTCGCACCTCCCCCACTAACAAACAGTGACTTCCTTCTGCTCCCTCCAGACCTTTCCACTCCGGTCGGAGGGAGACTCTCACAGTTCCTACCTGTCTGGAATTCCATCACTACAGACAGGTGGGTAAGACAAATTATCCAGTGTGGTTACTGCCTGGAACTTACTGCAACTCCCCCCAACATACCGCCCAAACAGCGTCCGATGTCCACAGAACATCTAACGCTTCTCAAACAGGAAGTTCTCTCACTGCTTCAAAAGCACGCAATAGAACCAGTTCCCCTAGAACATCAGGGGACGGGAGTTTACTCCCTGTACTTTCTAATCCCCAAGAAGGACGGTACTCTCAGACCAATACTGGACCTCAGACCTCTCAATTTCTATATACAGTCGGATCACTTTCACATGATCACTCTCCAACAGGTCCTTCCACTGTTGCAGCAAGGCGACTTCCTTGCCACATTAGATCTCAAGGATGCCTACTTCCATATTCCCATACACCCTGCTCACAGGAAATATCTAAGGTTCACAGTGGACGGCCAACACTATCAATTCAAGGTTCTCCCATTCGGAGTAACCGCAGCCCCCAGGGTCTTCACAAAGTGCCTTGAGGTAGTAGCCGCACACTTGCGAAGACAGCACATTCATGTGTTTCCATATCTGGACGACTGGCTCATAAAAGCCAAGTCACACAGTAGGTGTGTTCACCACACTCGCCAAGCAATTCAGCTGCTACACGACTTAGGGTTCACAATCAACCACACCAAGTCACATCTACAGCCTCCCTACATACATCAGTATCTAGGGGCCACAATAGACACTTCCAAAGCTATAGCATACCCCAATCCAGCCAGGATAGCCAGTATGCAACTCCTCATCACAAAATTTCAATCCCAACACTCCCTTCCAGCTCGAGTGTTTATGCAGCTCATAGGAATGATGGCATCTTGCATTTTCATAGTACCTCATGCAAGACAACAGATGCGCTCCCTACAAGAATGCTTAGCACGTCAGTGGAACCAGGCTCAAGGTCAACTTACAGATCTGGTGTTGGTGGACAGCGCACACATCGCTCTCTGCAGTGGTGGAACACACAAAACCTTTCCAGAGGGCGGCTGTTCCTAGAGCCAGTTCCACAGATAGCGCTAACAACCGACGCATCCCTCACCGGCTGGGGAGCCCATCTCCTAAACCACACAATACAGGGCAGGTGGACCACTCAACAAAAAGTGCTCCACATCAATCATCTAGAATTACTGGCAGTATTTCTAGCGTTAAAACCATTCCAGGCACATCTCCTCAACAAGACTGTCCTAGTCCGCACAGACAATATGACAGCAATGTATTACATACAGAAACAAGGAGGAACACATTCTTTGCAACTGTCTCTTCTAGCGCAAAGAATATGGAGATGGGCTATTCCGCAGAACATATATCTTCTGGCAGAACACCTTCCAGGAGTCCACAATCACATTGCGGATCTGCTAAGTCGTCAGACACAGCAAATACACGAATGGGAACTTCATCCTCAAGTTCTTCAACAATTTTTCCAAATGTGGGGCCAGCCAGACATAGATCTGTTCGCCGCAAACGCAAAATGCCCAACCTTCGCCGCCAGGTTTCCACACCCGTTGTCCAAAGGCAATGCGATATGGATGAACTGGTCAAGCAGATTTGCATACGCTTTTCCGCCACTCCCACTCATTCCGCTAATAGTACGCAAGCTCGAGCAAGTCTCTCAAAATGATCCTAGTTGCTCCCACATGGGCACGGCAACAATGGTTCACAACACTCCTCGAACTCTCGGTAGTTCCACACCAAAAGCTACGTCTCTCTCTCCAAAACTGCTAACGCAGAACCATGGAGAGATAAGACACCCAGATCCAGCACAGCTGAATCTAGCTCCTGAAGTCCTAGAGTTCGGTTACCTTAACCTCCCACCTGACTGTATGAACATTATCAAAGAGGCCAGACGCCCTACTACTAGAGCTTGTTATGCAGCCAAATGGAAGCGATTCGTCATTTACTGCAATAACAACAAAATTGACCAGCTAGATGCTTCCATTCAAAACATCATCTGCTATTTACTGCATTTACAAAAATGTAATCTTGCATACTCATCCATAAGAGTACATCTGGCTGCCCTTGCCGCTTACTTACAAAACAGACAACATTTGTCATTGTTTAGAGTACCCGCTATCAAAGCCTTTATGGAAGGCCTTAAAAGGATAATTCCATCCAGACTGCCACCCTCTCCACTGTGGAACTTAAACATTGTTCTTACTAGACTCATGGGTCCCCCATTTGAGCCCTTACACAAATGTGAATTGCAGTTCCTTACATGGAAAGTAGCTTTCCTTGTCGCAATCACCTCTCTCAGGAGAGTAAGTGAGATCCATGCTTTAACCATACAAGAACCATCCTTACAAATACATCGTAACAAAGTGGTTCTTAGAACGAATCCAAAGTTCCTTCCAAAAGTAATCTCTGCTTTCCATCTTAATCAATCGGTAGAGTTACCAGTGTTTTTACAAAACCCTGATTCTGTAGCGGAGAGAGCTCTTCACACGCTTGACGTCAAAAGAGCTTTACTTTATTACATCGACAGGACTAAAGCCTTTAGAAAGACGAAACAACTGTTTGTAGCTTTCTCTCCACCTCATAAAGGCAACCCCATCTCCAAAGCTGGAATTGCCAGGTGGATAGTCAAATGCATTCAAATATGCTACCAGAAAGCAAAACGCACATTAACAATTCCACCTAGAGCGCATTCAACACGCAAACTAGGGGCTTCCATGGCATTCTTAGGGAACATTCCCCTAGAACACATTTGTAAGGCAGCCACATGGTCTACTACACACACCTTCACCAAACACTATTGTGTAGACGTGCAGGCGAAGCAACAAGCTTCTGTAGGCCAGGCTGTTCTTAAGACACTTTTTCAAACCACTGCAACCGATACAGGCGACCACCGCTAGGGGAGACACTGCTGTACAGCCTATGCACAAGTATGAATTCTGCAGCTCATATGCCTCGAACGGAAAATGCTACTTACCAGTATGCATCTGTTCTTGGCATGTAGAGCTGCAGACATTAATACGCCCACCTGCCTCCCCGGAACCTGTATCTGTTCCAGTGTTCTTACTTAGATACATTCACATGGACATCTTTTCTATTTCTTACAAACTCTATCATTTCCCATCATGGCGAAAAACAATCTGAGGATGGAGTCGATGCCCATGCGCACTATCGTCCAAAGGAGGAGGCCCCTATCTCGTGACTACAAAAGACTTCTTCCAAGACAACAACAAGGTGCAAGCATCCGAGCCCAACACCAGATGGCGATCTATGCACAAGTATGAATGTCTGCAGCTCTACATGCCAAGAACAGATGTATACTGGTAAGTAGCATTTTCCTTCCTCCCATAGGATTGCATTGACTGCTTTTCTGTTAAAAATGTTTTGTGTGGAGTTGGAAAATTGTATTTAACCTTAAACTGTAGATTTACAAAAACTGACTTACTCACCTTTTATCTAGGAAATGTCCCAGTGTGGTATCTAGGCATATCACACTGAGTAGAAAAAGTAACTTAAAGTAATCTGAAAAGGAATTTACAAAGTAATCTCAATAGTAACTGAAAAGTAATTCCAGCTGTTTTATAAACATGTGACTTACCTGTAACCAATCCAATTGCATTCAACTGCATTCAGACTGTATTTAACTGCATTATTCTTGCGAAGTACTATTACACTTACCTGTGCCGGGCCTGGCTTGGTTCTAGAAATAAAATACAACTAAATAATATTTTTATACAAAACAAATTGGTCAGCGTTCAGTCTTTGAGTGTGTGAAATCATTTCTTGCCTGAGTGTGTACAACAAAATGCTTAACTCTACCCTCTGAAAAAGCCTTACTGCTCGCCCACACTACCACAAATAGAGAGTGAGGTGCTATCTAACTTTACCTCTGCCTACCTTTGGGGATCCACTGGACTCTGTGCACACTATACCTTACTTTGGTATATAGTATATACAGAACCAGCTTCCTACAGTATCCTATACACCTGCAATGGTATTAAAAAAACTGAATATAGATAACAACTTGCTCTCTATTTAAGCCATATACAACTTTTACCCGATGAGCGAGACTTCTCTACTCTTTGCTAGACTTTGTCCCAGACCATGAAGGAAATGAGTCAAATGGAATTGTTTGACCTAGATGAAAAAGTCCTAGAGCTAGTGGACACTTGCCCCTCAACAACTAGTGCTCTCCTGAATCCAACAGACTCTCTTAAAAGTACCCTGAAAAGATCTGAACAAATCCATCGCGTGCTGACCAACCAAGAACCAAAATGTAATCCTGTTCCACCTGAAACACCACCTACCTAACGAGTACTTGCTCTCATGAGATCTATGTATAGGTTCCTGAACATTGTTGCAGGCGCCTTAACCTCACAGTCAACTAAACTGGATGCCCTAACTGATGTCATGCAAGAAACAACAAACCGCATCACCACTATCAACAAAATAATGCACAATGGAGAAAATAGTAAGCGACTCACCTTTTTGTAAATGAACTATGCACCACTCGACTATACTAACCTAATTGTCCAAAGTACCCAACAGTGATCCTAACATTGTTCCCGGAACAAGAGCAATTGCAACTTGGGAATTTGAATGTAGCCTCAAGAAGGCAGAAATCTGGGATACTAAATTTGACGACATCCGTCTCCCAACAGTGCAATTTCCTGAGATTTATAGCTATCAGAAGCCTCCTATTGAAGATGGCAGAATGACTACTAATTCTGCAACTGTAGCTCCAGCCGAATATGCATGGGAATTCCCTGATTTTGCTCCCCCTAAAGTACCACCAGGATGCACTCGAACCCAGAATGAAGTAGCTACAAATTGGAACATCAATCTTCATTCATCAAATTATCCTATTCAAACTGTCCAACAGACCCAGAATAGCTGCCTAAAGGATATTCGACTGGTGCACAGTCATGAGTAAGAGAATAGAACTATAATACCTCTAGCGATTATGGACACAGGGCATAAGTTAAAGGTCATTGTATTTGGTGAGAGTAATTAGTAATGATCGAGTTATGGGGAACCATGGTAGCCACAGTGAATCCAGTCCTATAACCATTTTATTTATATCAACTGATCGCTCCGCGAGGTAGCATGACACCATACACATAGGAAATTTCTTAAAATTAAGTTGACCCTTATCAGTAATGACTGTTACTAGTCAAATTCCAGGGCAAGAAACTTACCCTGAGCAGGACGTGCGAAGAACCCAGACATTATGGAACCCTGTGGTACAATACGTTTCTTGTTGGTGGAATTTTGATACATGGAGACATTCCAGCAAATTGGGAAATAAGTCTCTAAAGGAAGGGTCGACTTGTATCCAAGAATATTTGAAGGCTCGACTGAAGCCCACTCTGGTCAAGGACTACGTAATAATAAAGTTGTTAGGTCTGCGTGTTTCCCCTCTAATTATTACTTAGAGGATAGTAGTTTAAGTATATGAATAAAAAGTCTGTTTTCTTGGACAAGGTACACTACCACTAAGGTGTCCTGAACTTTGGGATAAAATTTGCTCGAAGGGTATTCAGAAAGTTCTTTTGTGGTAGTTGCGGTACACTTGGGAAGATAGATGACTGACTAGCTAAGGTGAAATTGTTCACCAAGTGCACTGAAGAACAAAAAACAGTCATACATATGCTCCACATATCTGAAAGACACGTTAGTGACAGATTCCTTACCTTAGAATATCCCCAGGCGTCAGGCTGGATCCGGAAAGTTTTTGCGTAGCAGTACCCTTGCGCGAACGTAGGCGGCGTCGTGCGGCTCCGCGTTCGTCGTCGGCGTCGTGATCGCCGGGATGACGTCGCGGGCAGTATTTAGACGCCGCCCCTGCGCGCTGACGTCAGTTCTTCTTTTTCCGCGCCAGCAAGCGCAGATCCGGGAAGAGCAGTGCCCTAGTCATTTTTTGACTAACTTTTTTGGTGAATTTTTTCACTGTTTTCTTCAATCGACTCCAAGGTGTCGTAGGGATGCCCGGCTTTAAACGTTGCGACGCCTGTGCTCGGATGATGTCCATCACAGACCCGCATCTGGAGTGTCTCTTCTGCCTTGGGCGAGACCACGACACGAAGTCGTGTTCCGACTGCCGGTCCCTAAACCCGAAAGCTTTGCGAGAGCGGTCTCGAAAGCTCCTCGAGGCCCGGCAGTCGGCTCCGCGCCACACCAAGCCCCGGTCGCGTGAGAGGTCGAGGGGTCGGTCGCGGAGTCCTCGCCGGTCGTCGGGATCCAAGTCTTCGTCGTCCGGTAAGTCTAAACACAAGAAGTCCAAAAGCATCATCGCTCTAGGACTTCGCCTCGCCGGTCTCGCGACTCGGCTGAGGCCCCTCCCGGCACCGTCCCCGCGGCCCCGGACATGCCTGTGGAGTCGCCCCGCAATAACCGTCCTTCCCGGGTTCGGGGCGGATCCGGCCCAAATACAGGAATTTCTGTCGGCCATGGCCCGCCTCTTCGGGCCTCAAGGTCCCTCCGGTGCGCCTTCGGGCCCCGCGGGCCCTGATGGGGTTGCCCCGGCGTCGCCGACGACTCCGGTCCTGGCGTCGCTCGTGCCTCCAGCCTCGGTCCCGGCTCCGGCTTCGGCCCCGGCCTCGATCCCGGCTCCGGTGGTACCGCAACCCCCATCGACGCCGATCGACCTGACCACGCCTCCGCCGGCGCCGATGTCTCCGGTGCCGTTCCTGACGCCGCCCGGGGCTCCGGGCGGCGTCGTCCCCATGTACTCTCCGGCTCCGGACATGGAGCCGGACCGACGTCGCTCGACGCCGGTTCCGGCGCCGATGAGACCTTGGGTCCCAAATGTCCCTCCTCCTCCTTATTTTGAACCGGAGGAGGACCAGGAGGACTGGGAGTGGTCTGAGGACCCTCTGGCACAACAGTGTCAGTATGATGAGGACTGGGCAGAGGAACTAGGGGATGCCAGTGGTCTAGATACTTCCCCTGACACTGGCATGCTGTCTCCTCCCGTGGCTACGGAGGAGGGAGCCAATTTTGCAACGGTGTTGCGTAGGGCAGCTGGAGCCTTACATCTCCGACTCCCTACGGTGACGGTCAAGACTAATCTCTTGACAGAAGTGCTTCAGCCGGCAGCCTCCTCCTTGGAGACTGTGCTGCCGTTCAACGATGCACTAACTGACGTTCTTTTGGGCGCCTGGTCCAAGCCCAACACAGGGGCTCCTGTGGATAGGAACGTGTCCCGACGCCATCGCCCAGCTACGGGCGACCCCTTGTTTCTCTCTGTCCACCCCACTCCTGAGAGCTTGGTTGTCCAAGCCTCGGCTTCCCAAACCGCCTTCCCTACCGCCCCTCCGGATAGGGAATCCAAACGCCTGGATCAATTTGGATAGAAGGGTTTTTCTTCCTCCAGTGCTGGCTTGCGGTCCATCAACACCGCTTGTCTTTTGGGCCGATATACCCACTCCTTGTGGGATTCGGTGGCGACTGTTTTGCCCCAGTGTTCTGAGGAGGTCCAGACACTGCTTACCCGCGCCATTGCGGAAGGAAGGGATGCGGCCAAATACACCATACGTTGTGACCTTGATACCGCCGACTCGCTGGGCAGATCTATTGCAACAACGGTGGCGCTGCGTCGCCACGCCTGGCTGAGAACCACTGGTTTTTCGGGTGATGTCCAGAATACACTCATGGACATGCCCTTTGATGGAGTCGATCTTTTTGGTTCCAAAGCAGACCATGCGTTGGAGCGTTTTAAGGACTCACGGGCTACTGCCAAGTCCCTGGGCCTTTCTGCTACACGCCCTCCGCTACCTTCTGCTTTTCGCCCCTATCGTGGCCACGGAAGGGGCGCCCAGTCACGTCAGCAGCCCAGCCACCGGCCCGCGCAGCAGGCGTCTTCGCGTGGCCGAGGACGTGGATACCGCCGTGGCGGTTCGGGCAACCAGCGTGCGGGTCGGGCCACCACCTCCAACCCGTCCGCGGCCTCCAAGCCCTCCTAGTCCCTCCTTTCAGGTGCACAGCACGCCAGTAGGGGCAGGGTCCGCCATCACCTTCACCACTGGCGTCCCATCACCTCGGACAGGTGGGTCTTGGACATTGTCCGAAGGGGCTACTCCCTCCCCTTCGAGACCACCCCCAGCCATGCCACCTCAATTCCACCGCATGTCAGGGGATCACTTGGTACTTCTGCAGAAGGAAGTCACGGCCCTCTTGGCCAAGAGGGCCATCGAGCATGTTCCGACCCCAGAAGTAGGACGTGGTTGCTACTCCCACTACTTCCTGGTGCCCAAAAAGGACAAGGAGGACATGCGTCCTATCTTGGACCTCCGGAACATCAATCGCTTCCTCCGGAAGGAGAAGTTCAAGATGCTCACCCTAGCTCAGGTCTTGACTGCCCTCGACCCTGGAGACTGGTTGGTAGCGTTGGACTTGCAGGACGCCTATTTCCACATCCCCGTCCTGCCGGCCCACCGGCGTTACCTTCGGTTCACGGTAGGCCTCGAGCATTTTCAGTTCACCGTGCTCCCCTTTGGCCTTACCAGTGCCCCTCGGGTGTTCACGAAAGTGATGGCGGTGGTCGCAGCTCATCTGCGCCGGGCAGGGGTTTCAGTCTTCCCCTACCTTGACGACTGGCTGCTGAAGGCGGGCTCGTCCCAGGCAGTCGTCTCCCACCTCCAGACTACGGCCGAACTCCTGCACTCGCTGGGGTTCTCCATCAATGTGCCGAAGTCTCATCTGATTCCTTCTCCACAGCTCCTTTTCATCGGAGCAGTTCTGGACACGACGCAGTTTCGGGCCTATCCTCCCGTACGGCGAGTCCGGGATATTCAGGCTATGATTCCGATCTTTCAGCCTTTATCCTGGGTTTCGGTACGGATGACCCTGAGGCTGCTGGGCCTCATGGCCTCCTGCTGGTCAATCATGCCAGATGGCATATGCGGGCTCTGCAGTGGGACCTGACGTTCCAGTGGGCGCAGCACCAGGGCAACCTGTCCGATCACGTCCAGATCTCGGAGGGGACTGCAAAACAGTTGCAGTGGTGGCTCTCGAACCGGCAATGGGTCATGGGCAGATCCCTCTCCCTTCCCCAGCCAGAGCACACAGTTGTGACGGACGCGTCCCTTCTGGGATGGGGTGGTCACATGGGAGAGGCGGAGATCAGAGGCCTCTGGTCTCCGGCGGAGTCCTGGCTCCATATCAACCTTCTGGAGCTCCGGGCGATCCGACTTGCACTCAAGGCATTCCTTCCCTCTGTCAAAGGGAAGGTAGTGCAGGTGTTCACAGACAACACCACCGCCATGTGGTACTGCAACAAACAGGGCGGGGTGGGGTCGTGGACCCTTTGTCAGGAGGCTCTGCGCCTCTGGACATGGCTGGAACATCAGGGCATGTTCCTGATGGTTCAACACCTGGCAGGTTCCCTGAACGCCAGGGCGGACGAACTCAGCCGCAGGTGCATGATGGATCACGAATGGCGTCTTCACTCGGAAGTGGCGCAAGGACTCTTTCTACAATGGGGAGAGCCTTGGTTGGATCTATTCGCCACCGAAGAGAACGCGCAATGTCATCAGTTCTGCGCGTTGGAATTTCCAAGTCGGCACTCGCTCGGCGACGCTTTTGTCGCGAGTGGAGTTGCGGTCTGTTGTACGCCTTTCCGCCTATACCACTTCTACCCAGAGTGTTGAAGAAGATTCGGCACGACCGGGCCCAAGTTATTCTTGTGGCTCCAGACTGGGCTCCAAGAGTTTGGTATCCCGAGCTACTCAGTATGAGCGTAGATCCCCCGATCCGTCTGCCTCTTCGGGAGGATCTTCTGTCGCAGCAGCAGGGGACGGTCCTCCACCCGAACCTGTCCAGTCTCCACCTGCTTGCGTGGAGATTGAGCGGCGGCAGTTGATTCCTTTCGACTTGCCTCCCGAAGTTTGTGATGTGATTCTGGCAGCCAGGCGTCCCTCCACTAAGGTGGTATACGCCTGCAGGTGGAACAAATTTGTGGCATGGTGCACAGCAAAGGCTGTGAATCCCCTTTCTGCCCTTCTTTCTGAGGTCCTTCTGTTCCTTCTTTCTCTGGCCCAACAGGGTTCTGCCCTGGGTACCATCAAGGGTTATCTTTGTGCTATCTCGGCCTTCCTCAGGCTCCCTGATCAGCCCTCCTTTTCAAGTCCCCTGTTGTTAACAGGTTCTTAAAAGGCATTACACACCTCTTCCCTCCTGTTCCGTTTGTAATGCCTCAGTGGGACTTGAACTTGGTTCTTACCTTTTTAATGTGCGCTCCCTTTGAGCCTCTACATAACTGTCCTCTTCGTCTTCTCACTCTGAAGACAGCCTTTCTGGTGGCCATCACCTCCGCTCGGCGGGTGAGTGAGCTCCAGGCTCTATCTTGCAAACCTCCCTTTCTGTCTGTTCATCCAGACAAGGTTGTTCTTCGGACGCGTCCGTCCTTATTGCCAAAGGTGGTTGCTGCCTTTCACATTGGGCAGACCATCACTTTGCCTACCTTCTTTCCGCCTCCTTCCAGAGAGGAAGAGAGGCTCCACCGTCTGGACCCAAAACGTGCGCTCTCCTTCTATATCGACCGCACAAAACACTTCCGGGTGGATGACCAGCTCTTTGTTGGCTACGTGGGCGCCAAAAAAGGTCGGGTGGTGCACAAACGAACCATCTCCCGCTGGGTTACCTTGTGCATCAAGACCTGCTATTCTTTGGCTAAGAAGGAGCCTCCTGTTGGGCTGCGTGCTCATTCCACCAGGGCAACGGCTGCTACCACGGCCTTGGGCCGCGGTGTTCCGCTGCCGGTTATCTGTCAGGCAGCTACGTGGGCCTTGCTGCACACGTTTACAAAGCATTACTGCCTTGACAGTCAGGTCCGGAGGGACGGCTTCTTTGGCCGTTCTGTCGTCCAGGACTTCCTTGTCTGATCTTTGTTCGCAGACCCACCACCGGGGTTGGTATTGCTGGGGTATCTATTCTAAGGTAAGGAATCTGTCACTAACGTGTCTCTTTCAGATGCACAAGTTACTAACTTGTGTAACGATATATCTGTAAGAGACAGTAGTTAGTGACAGATTCCTTACCGCCCACCCATCCTCCCCGTTCTGCGAACTGATTTCTAGGGTTAAGGACATCCCTTTCAGGGCCCTAGTATTTTTCAGACACCTATGTCCGCTTCTTGCATGGCTCTGCGTTCCTGGCGCGGAAAGTCGTGTACAGAACTGACGTCAGCGCGCAGGGGCGGCGTCTAAGTACTGCCCGCGACGTCATCCCGGCGATCACGACGCCAACGACGGACGCGGAGCTGCACGACGCCGCCTACCGACGCGCAAGGGTACTGCTACGCAAAAACTTTCCGGATCCAGCCTGACGCCTGGGGATATTCTAAGGTAAGGAATCTGTCACTAACTACTTTCTCTTACAGATATATCGTTACACAAGTTAGTAACTTGTGCATTTGGATTTTCCCCTAAACATGGAAAAACGCATCACCTATGCCAGAGGGAAAATGTGGTATTAGCATATGTGACTGTGGATACACATGCTCTTCATACTCCTGCCATCTAGTGTTGCCTACTACACTGGCCTGCTATGCTGCTAAATTGAAAATATTTGTTCATTACTGCATTGCTAAGCATATAGACCCGCTTCAACCTGAAGTTCAGGTGATCGTCTGCTACCTCCATCTACAGAAATCTGGCCTTGCCTATAATTCCATAACCCTTCGCTTAGCCGCTTTTGCGCCTTACATGAAGACCAGGGTGCACTCTTTATTCAAAATCCCGGACTTTTATGGAAGGGCTCAACTGGGTTATTCCGCCCAGGGTGCACCCTGCCCCTTCCTGGTACTTTAATGTTGTCCTTACTGGACTCAAGGGCTCTCAATTTGAACTCCTACATTTGTGCCAATTACAATTAGTTTCCTGGAAGGTTGCTTTCCTTGTTGCCATCACATCTCAAAGATGTGTTAGCGAGTTGCATGCGCACCCATCAAGACCCTTTCTTTCAGGCTCATACCAGAATTGTCCTGAGACCCAATCCCAAATTCCTTCCAAAAAAGAGGTATCTGCCTTCCACCTCAAACAATCGAGCATCTGGTTTTCTTCCCTCAACCAGACTCTGTTGCAGAGAGGGCCCTTCACCCTTTGATGTCATGTGTGTCCTCATATTACATTGATAAGTCGCAGCCCTTTCATAAAACGCCACAACTTTTTTTTTTTTTTTTTGCTTTCACCAAGCAACACAAAGGTTTGTTAGATGTATCCAAACCTGCTACTTTAAGGCTAAAAGGACTTTACCTGCCCCGGCCACATTCTGCTCGCAAAAAAGAAGCTACTAAGCTGAAGATAGTCTTCCTGGCCCTAAAGGCATTACAGATCTAGGTCAAGGGAGGAACAGTTCAGGTTCAAACTGACAACATAATCACCATGTTCTACCTCAACAAACCGGGAGGAGCAAGGTTGCACGCACTGTCCCAGCTAGTGCAGGAATTTCGGAGGTGAGCCATCCAAACAAGGATAACATTGGTGCCTGCCAGGATTCACAGAGGCATGCAGCTTAAGCAGGCAAATGGACTGCTCACATGAGTGTGAGATTAAACACCAGATAGTGGAAGAATTGTTTCCAAAATTGGGAAAACGACAAATAGAACTATTTGCATCATGGGGGAACACAATGATAAAACTTAGCAACTAGGTACCCACACCAACAGTTGTGGGGAAATGTCCTGTCTTTAGACTGGTAAAGGAAATTTACATATGCTTTTCCCCAGTTCCACTGATACCACTGGTGTTAAGCAGATGCAGACAAGCGTCCATGACTAATCCTCATTGTCCCTCTGTGGGCCAGACTGACATGGTTATCTGATCTGGCGTAGATTGGACAGGGCAATAAGACTGCCACCTCATCGGTTCTTGTTAACAATACAAAGGGAACAAGTATACCACCCAGAATCTGCATTATGCAACCTCAGCCTAGTAGCATAATTTCTAGGGACTTGGTGTTTAGCACATGGGGCTCCCACAGAGCACAATGGAGGTACTAAAAGAGGCCAGAAGACCTAGCAGAAGAAGGTGCTAAATAGGAAATGGAGCAGATTCATACAGTGGTGTGAAACAGTGAAATGCTAGACACTACAGCGGCCAAGTACCTCACTCGCTTGTTAGATGGGGGCTAATGTGCTTTTCTTCCATAGTGGCCTACACTAGAGGTGTCTTAGAAAGAAGTTACTTTAACACTACGGTAATCAGGACAAAGAAGCCCACCCCACTGAGTTTGGTGCCGACACCACTATGGAACCTAAACCTGTCGCTAATACAATTCAGGAAGTCCCCGTTTGCACTGATACATGAAGTAGGATTCAAATGTCTACTACTCAAAACGGCCGCCTTCATTGCCATCACGTCTTTACAGAAAGTTAGTGAGTTGCTAGCACACCGAACACAAGAAACCTAGTTGCAAATACACATGGACAAAGTGGTAATGAGGACACACCCAAAACTTTTGTCTAAAGTCATCTCTCACTTCCATGTCAAACAGGCTATGCAGCAGCCAGCTTTTTTCCAAGATCAAAAAACTCCAGCAGACCGGGCCATACACATTCCGGATGTTAGAATGGCAGTCATGTATTGCTTGCATTTCTTTAGCACCAGCAAGCAAAAGCTGACTAGTCACCAAGGGGACCATTGCAAGATGGATAGTCCAGACGATCCAGATATGTTACAAAACAGCAGTTGTAGCGCTGGGACAAATACCAAGAGCGCACTCAGCAAGGAAAGGGGCACACTTGCACTCATGTCTCCAAAAATGACCTGCATGGCAGCCACATGGTTTTCTATACATAGCTGTTCGTAACATGTGTTGGCCGTAGATGCATATGCTTGGCATGCTCCTGCCCTCTAGTGTTGGGCTTGGATGTTTGCAACTTATTTTTCTTCAGAGAAGTTTTTTGACTCACGAGGTATAGTGACTCCTCCTGTGGCCTGTATTGCACATGATCATTGGCTCCTTTAATAGATTTTTTTTTTCCCGCCATCCGGTTCGGACATTGATCTTGGAGCTCTGTGACCGAAGCTTGATTCCTGCCATGAGGACGTTCCAGTGCCACATTTTCTTCACCCTTTGGAAACCTTGACAGTGAATGCACCTATTGGTGTTCCTTCCATTTTTCGATCTGCCCGCCTGGGCTCTGTTCAACTTCGTTTCATTTTCAGACGCCACCTTCCTCTGCTCGACAATGAGACACCTTTTAGTTTGTGCCCCAAGTACCACGCCAAATACTCCAGGCATGACCAGCACTCGGTCTGTAATCTTTTCTTGTCCCCGGATCCCAACGAAGTGTCGTGCGAGGCATGCCTGGCTTTTCGTTTCAAGAAAACACTTCGGTAACGGAAAGAACGTCGTTGGGCCCACTGCAGACACAAGAAGCTAACGATGTGCCTGATATTTTTGGGGACCAGTCGGTAGAGCCGGAAGAGATCGAAGACGCCAAGGCACAGGCTGTGCCTATGAACATCCCCAAACTTTTGGCTAGCAGTGGTGAAGGTTCTTACTCCGACCCTGGTCCCTTCACATCGCAGGGGCACCCAGGTACACCGGCTAAAGCCTCCCAGACCTCTGCAGAACCATCTAAGGTATCTCATGTAACCCCACTGTCCTCAGGCTCTGATGGTCTCCAAAAACAGGCAAAGGAGCAGACACCAGTTCCTCAGCCCCAAACATTTGAAAAGCATCAAAGTCTAAGACTATAAAAGTTGCCTCATTGCCAGCACCGAAAAAATCAGATTCGGTGCCTTCTAAGCACCATATGGTGTCGGAGCCTAAACTGTCATCTTTGGAACTGAAGACCCCTTAGGCTCCAAAACACCATCAGCCACCGAAACCATCATCGGCGTAGAAAATTATTGATGCGGAAAATACCCTCCGTGTTGAAACTGCCAAAGACAGTGTTTGAGTCCAAACAAAGGCCCATTGAAGCAATTTTCGACCGCTTCAAGACCAACTGGATAGAAGACAAAATACTTTATTCATTCATCCAGATACTGGCAAGGTAGTGGTAGTGGCAAAACCGCCTCCAACCACAACGGACACATTTCCAAAAAGGAAGAAGATATTAGAGTAATATATCATGGTGACATGCCTGCCTAAGGCTCCCAAGAACAAACACAAAGATAGGGGCACCAGCCTTATTCTTTTTCCTCTAACTCCACCTCCTCCACCATCTCCGACACCTAGATTTCCTCCTCCTCCTCTGCTTCCTATATTGCCACCACCTGCAATATTACCAGCTCATACACACTCACCTGAGCACCCTCCTTCAGAGCAGCCACACACATCACCCGCACCATCCTCAACAGGTGACATTGATACAGGGGAAGACCTAGCACCATACAATGTTCTATCTTTTACAGACCCACATGGTGACCCAGACACCGGACATGATCCATGTGATCAATATGATGTAGACCCTGTGGGGGGGCGTGGCTGAGCCAGCAAACATGGCAGACATGCCCGAATAGAGCTCCGCACGCCGACCTGCACAAACGGCACAGATCCTGGTCGGTGGAGCCCAGCAGAGGCGAGGAATAGCGCCTATCTATCGCCAAGCACTCAGCGTACCGGTGGAGACCGCTAGCAACGCTGACAAAGGGCCGCACCGCACAACTGACTGTGCCCCGGCCTCGAGGCTGCTCTCTTCCCCAAAATGGCGGTTGCCACGGACGGAGGGCAGCCGTAAAGGCAAGCCGTGAAAGACCGTGAGGCACAGGCTCGGGGCGAAGTGGGGCTTCGGCACTGACCCACCGCTGCCACCTGACTGCGACTGCCGGACCGTCGTCATAGGGAGAGGAGCGGTGAGGAGCGGGGGACAGTTTGACACCGTGAGGCGGGAGTGTCTGGGCCCGTCTCCCTCCCCGCTGACAGCAACCAGGACCTCACACGGACCGGAATAGACCCCCCCCCCCAGTGGAAAAACCCTGCCCTCCCAACTCCTCACCAGTGCTTGTCGACGTGAGGACCCGGCAGCGAGGGAGACAGAGCGTGCAGCGGCCCTGCGCGCGGGGGCTCAACCGCAGCGGAGATTAACGAGCGGCCGGCATACATCCCCGGAGGAGACCCGGGGGACTCGGAGCGGATGCAGGACTGCCCGAACTGAAAGAGAAAGTGCGGAGCGGGCGAACGACCTGGCGGCAGGGGTGTCCTGGCCCGTTGCCCTCCTGCCTTTCCTCTAGCAACAACGGGGGCCGTGCGCAGGCCGGAAGTGTGCCCCTGTAGGTGGAGATCCTCCCCCTCCCAACTTCTTCCCGCGACCTGCCGGTCGATGACGGCCTAGTGCGAGGACCCAACAACGAGGGAGGTGGAGTGAACAGCATTTGTATGAGCAGGGGCTTGAGCGCGGCAGGCGCTGGTGTGTGGCCGGTGTGCGGCCCAGGGAGTGTCCCGGGAGACTAACCAGCGGGGGGCCCCAACCTCGAGGCTGCTCTCCTCCAAGATGGCGGGTGGAGAGCGGCTGTAGGGACAAGCTGTGGACGGCCGCGAGACACAAGCCAGAAACGAAGGGAGGCCCCGGCATTGGCCCACCGTCGCCACTTGACCACAGCGGCTGCTGGACCACCAGTGTTGAGAAGGTGGAGGTGAGGAGCGGGCGGGGCGGCCTGGCGGCGGGAGACTGGGGTTGCCTGGGCCGGTCCCCCCCCCTCTTCCCCCGCCCCTCGCTGACAGCAACTGAGGCTGCATACGTGCCGCAACAGTGCCCCTGGATACAGAGACCCTTCCCTCCCAACATCCCACCACAACCTAACTGGGGCCAAGAGCCTCACCAGCACATCCAACGACTGCCTAGTGCAGGGCCCCAGCAGGGAAGAGGGCAGAGTACGCCGCCACCCCGCGAGCAGCAATACGAATATAGCAGAGGCTGGTGGAGTGTCGGTGCGCTGCCTGGGGGGCGGTCGAGGAGACACTAGCGGCGCAACAAGAGGGACCCCCCCCCCCCGAAGAGCAAAACTAAGGTACACAAGAAGAGCAGGTGAGCGTGAAGGCCCCCCCCCCCCTTCGTGGCCACAGGTACCTGAAACACCGGGGAAGAAGCAGACGCAGGGCCTCCGCTCAGGGCGCAGTGGAATAACTAACATAGTCTGAGACAAGGGCATCCGGCCGAGACTACATTGGGCCCAGTCGCCGAAATTGTCCAGTGAGAGCCTGGCCAGGCCGCAAATTTAAATAAAGCGACAACCTAGAGTGCCGACCTAGCAGAGCGTACTCGGGCGGAGAACGGCGGCAGAGAGAGCACGGTGCTGGCGGTGCCTGAGCCAGAGGCCACATAGAAGGCGACGAGTACCCAGCAGAGCTCGGACCACACACTCCCTGGGCCGGAAGACGTCGGAGGAGCCTAGAGCAGACAAACCAAGTAACCTTGGAGCTTGAACTAAAAGGGGTGCCTCCAGCCCAGACACAACCCCATTCTACTCAGACACCGTTGATCAGGAGGCATAGAACACAGGAAGGAAACCTTGGCTCCTAAAGCTACTCCACTTCCGAGACAGACGCTGTGCTGAGAGCGGCTAGACAGCATGGGCCACTCCTGGTGGAAGACCAGAGTGATTAACTTCCCCGACTACTCCAGGGCCGTGCAGCAGCAACGGGCCTCTTTTCTGGAGGCAAAGCGGATCCTCCGCCAAAGGGGGATCCAGTACTCGCTTCTTTACCCTGCTCGCCTCAAGATCATACATGATGGGGACACCCACTTCTTCTTAGACCCAAAGGCGGTGTTCAACTGGATGGAGCTCCACCTGTCTCTGGATCCCCTCCAGGGGATGACTTCCGACACGTGGGAATCGCGGCGCATACCTCACAGAAGGAACAGGCCACCACGGAATCGAGGACCGAAACATCAGCACAGCGGCTGGCCCCCCTAGTCTTGAGGAAAGGATAGCTGAGCGCAGGAGGGCCCTTCAGGCCGCGGCAAACCTAGACTTGGCCCAAACGGGCTCAGACCGAGAAGATGGCCCGCAAATCTTTACCTCTGAAGAAGACTCCAGACACACGAGTGTATCCCGAGCCGACACAACGACCCCTCCCCTGGTGACCCCCCCCCCGACGGCAGATACAATAATTTAAGAGGACGCAACACACGGGAATGCGTTCCACCTCTCCAACCCTTGCTCTCCCCCAACTGTGACACCACACCACCCATACGCGGGGAAAGGCACGCTAAGACAACACTATCCCCTCAGGCACTCCAACTCATCATTCCTCTTCATACACCGCGGGCCCAACCGACGCCCTCCCCGGGAATATAGGCTGTCCCAAGCAGAGGGTAAGGAAACACCCCAAGCACACGACCCCCCCACGCAACACACTAGGAAGTTAGCATGATTCATAGTTTGGACGTATCGCCTGTTGCGGTAGGTCCGGAAGGTTGGGGCTTGACCCCCACGACCGGTTCAACTTTATGTTCAGTTTTGCAGCGTGAATCTTTCTGGATTCACTATGCTGTGCATTATTCCGCCATCTTGTGGTTGGGTCCGGAATTGTAGTATTTTTTCTCTTTTTCTTTTTTTTTTTTCGTGGCCCAGGTGGGCGGCGACGTCTCACCATTTGGTGTCCTTCGTGACGTCGGCGCGCTTCCTGCGGAAGCTCCCACCCTTGGTCGCCATCTTCAGATTCTTTTTTCCGCCGTTGGGTCTGGATCGTCGCCGAAGAGTTCTAGAAGTTTGGAAGAGGAATCAAGGCAAATAGAAGAAAACCGACGAAAATCAGTTTGAAGTACACCGGACTACGAGTCAAGTAGCCGGGACGACGAGGGAGAAGGTTTACGACCGAGATCTCGACGTCCTACAGAGAATGCGCTCGCAGGGGGCTCCCTGAGCGCAGGTATGGACAAGACACCGTTCAAGTTTTCCACCAACTGCCACCACAAGTACGCCCAGAAGGACCAACATCCAGTCTGCAACCTCTGCTTGCCGCTCGACCACAGCAGCGAGGACTGCAACGCGTGCTCGGCGTTTACACCCAAGACCCTCAAGGTGAGGGAGAGGCAGAGAAGGGCGAACCACAACATGCAGGGGCAAGGACCACCCCCATCGCTCCGAGACCTGGGCCTCTCAAGTGGAGAGGAGGACAACATCGCCGAAGGACCGGAGGACTGCACAGTCGTCGAGGTCCAAAAGAAAACGTCGAAGGAGGTAACGGAGTCGTCGACCCCTAAGCACTCGAGCGACACTCGAAAGGGTGAAGCCAAAGCCCCGAGCGACACTCGTAGGAGTGAAGCGAAGTCCTCGAAGGGAGCATTGCCGCCGAAACATTCGTCGAAGGCAACGGAGACCAAGGACAGTCAGCCGAGCAGATCCTTCGAAAAGGACTCCCAATCGGCAAAAACCCTCGAAAAACCAAAGGCGTCGAAGGTTGCCCCCGAAAAGCACACCTCGGCGCCGAGAAGGGAGGGGCAATCGTTGACGGCCCCGAAGAGAGCCGCTCCAGCCCTCGACGCCGAACAGGCACAAGAGATGGAGAGGAAAAAGAGGAGGCTCGAGGCTGAAATGGCGAGCATCCTACAGCGGAAGAAGGATTTCGACCGCAAAATGAGCGAATACTCCATCCCGTCGAGACCCGCGCTCGTGGTCGAAATAGACTACGAAGACGCCGAACACGCCCGAACCGGTCGAGGAACAGGGGGACGAAGACTATTACTTCGAGGGAGAAGGCGATGAGGACCTGCAATCCTACCGGGACTCGACATCCTCGGAGGCACAAGACCTGGAATGGCAAGACCTCGACGCAGAATCGCCGGAAGAAGGGGTAGACACTTACCCTTCGAGCCCCTCGCCGCCAGACATCGGGGTCTACAACACGGTAGTCCTGAAGGCGGCACAAACCTATGGGGTGAAAATGGAAGAAGAGAAGCCCAAGGCATGTTTCCTCCTGGAAACTCTACTGCCTCAACAAATCAGGAGCCTATTCCTCCCCATGCTCCCTAGTGTGCTGGACCAAGAGAGAGATGCCTTCAGGGAACCAGCAGTATGCAGGGCTGTCACTCCAAGAATAGAGAAAAAGTACAAACACTCTTCCCAAGACCCTGCATACATACAAGGATCAGTGCCAGCTGACTCCATAATTACGGCTACGGCCAGGAAAAGGGCCAATGTGCCCACTAATACCGGACCACCTCCAGACAAGGAGAGTAAGAGGATGGATCGGACAGGGAGAAAGGTGGAGAGAAATGCGGCAATACAGTGGCGTATCGCAAACTCAAACGCCCTGATCAACAGGCACGCATACCATCATTGGGACGAAGTGGGGCAACTCCTCAAGCATCTACTAGATGAGTACCAACAAAGGGCAGCTCACCTGGTGGAAGAAGGCAAAAGCATGGCAAACACATGTTTGAAGTCAGCCTTGGATGCTGCAGAAACATCCAGCAGACTAATGATGATAGGAGTGACCGAGAGGAGAAACGCATGGCTTAGGATTTCAGGATTCAAGCCAGAGGTGCAGAGTAACATCCTGAATACGCCCTTCAACGGCGAAAAACTGTTTGGCACGCCAGTTGATGAAAAGCTGACGCAGCTCAAAAAGGACAACGAGACAGCAAGGTCCATGGGAGCGCTGCAGTTCAGAGGGATGAGAAGAGGGGCACCCACCAGAAGGCCGGGCGGTAGAGGAGGCAACGTGCCTGCCACATCGCACCAAACGTTCCAGCAAGGCTACCAAAGGAACAACCAAGGCCAGCAGCAGCAAGGACAGCAGCAGCAAAACTGGCAGTACCAGCCCCGGGGCCAGTCCTTTCGAGGGGGCGGAAACGGACGAGGACAATCTCGTAGAGGAGGCCAACAGCCCACCTCCAAGTGACTTCACCATCAAGCCCACAACCACCCTAGCAAAACCTCGTGGTGGGGGCAACAACAAACCGAGAAACAAAAACCTAACGATCCACAGTAAACAGTCCCTAGAACACACAACACCGGTAGGAGGCAGGATAAAGAACTTCCTCAAGCAGTGGAGGAAGGTCACTACAGACAAGTGGATACTAAACATCATACAATACGGATATTGCATAGAACTGGAAAGACAACCCCCAACAAAAGACCAAGAAACAAGACCCACTCGGCAAGAGAACTCTCGCTCTTGCAGCTGGAGGCCAAGGAACTGCTCAGCAAAAAGGCAATAGAGACAATACCGCACAACCAAAGGAAAAAAGGGGTTTACTCAACCTACTTCCTCGTGCCAAAGGTGGACGAAACACTACGACCTATCCTAGATCTGAGATTCTTAAACAAATTCATAAGAACTCAAAGATTCAAAATGACTTCCCTACAGGAGGTAATACCACAAATACAAAAAGGGGATTACATGGCAACAATAGATCTGAAGGACGTGTATTTACACATCCCCATCAACCACAGGCACAAACAGCTACTACGGTTTGTAATCAACCAGACTCACTACCAGTTCACAGTACTAGCATTCGGACTCCAATCCGCACCAAGGGTGTTTACAAAATGCCTAGCAGCAGTAGCAGCGCACCTACGAAGGCAAGGAATACACGTATATCCCTACCTCGACGACTGGCTCGTAAAGGCAAGCTCTTACAACAAATGCAAAGAACACATCCAGCAGGTCGTGCAAACACTAAGTCAACTGAGTTTCTCAATTCATTGGGAGAAATCGTCAACCGACCCAGAGCAGATCAAGATATTCTTGGGGGCCGTGATCAACACCATACAGGCCAAAGTGTTCCCCAGCAGGAGGAGAACATTGGCGATACAAAAGGAAACACGTCCTTACCGCAAGGGGCAAGTCCTGACAGTGAGGACGGTGAGCAAGCTAATGGGAATGATGGCGTCATGCATCCACCTAGTCCCAAATATCAGGCTACACATGAGACCATTCCAGGAATGGATTCAGCAGCAATGGTCACAGGCAACAGGGAGTTGGGAAGATCTTGTGGTTGTCACACGCAGTGCATCAGGAAGTGGCGTGGTGGAACAAGGAAAACATATCACAGGGGAAGCCATTCACACAACCAACTCCAACAGTGACCATCACAACGGACGCCTCCCAACTGGGGTGGGGCGCACACATGAACAAGCTCAGGGTGAGGGGTCTATGGTCGCAGCAAGATACGGTCAGACACATCAACTACCTGGAGCTGAAAACGGTGTTCCTAGCCTTAAAAGCCTTTCAGAAACAGCTGTACGGAAACAGGGTATTGATCCAAACAGACAACACAACCACCATGTTCTACATCAACAAACAAGGAGGAACACAATCAGTGGCAATATCAGGGCTAGCACAGGAAATATGGAAATGGGCCATCCCGCTAGAAATAGACCTACTGGCAATACATCTCCCGGGGAAGGACAATGTGGAAGCAGACCGACTCAGCAGGCAGGCGTCAGCATCCCACGAGTGGGAGCTCAATCAACAGGAAACACAGAAGCTATTCCAGAAATGGGGTACACCGCAAATAGACCTATTTGCAACACACCAGAATGCAAAATGCCAACACTACGCATCCAGACAACCAGACCATTGGTCTCACAAGGGAATGCGCTATGGATAGATTGGTCCAAGACATTTGCATACGCTTTTCCCCCCCCGATACCACTGATACACAGGGTACTCAGCAAATGCAGAATAAGCAACATGACGCTAATACTAATAGCACCCCAGTGGGCCAGGCAGTCCTGGTTCTCACAGATAGTAGAAATGGCACAAGAACCAGCACACAGGTTCCCAAGAAGAAAAGACCTGTTAGCAATGCAGAACGGAAAGGTGCTACACCCAGAACCGGAGAGCCTCAGCCTAGCAGCGTGGCTCCTGAAGACTTAGAATTTGCACACCTCAAATTACCACCAAGTACCATGGCAGTACTCAGGGAGGCAAGGAGGCCTTCCACAAGGAAGTGCTACGTAGCAAAGTGGAAGAGGTTTCTCTGAATGGTGCATCAAGGAGAATCTACAACGGAAGATGACAAGGGAATCAACGGTACTAAAATACTTAACGCACCTGCTATAAAGCGGATTAAGTTATACATCCGTGAGGGTGCACTTGGCTGCGGTAGTGGCATACACAAGAGGGGAGAGACAGAAGTTTCTTCACCTCCCAAGTTGTGAAGAGATTTCTGGAAGGGGCGAAAAGAATCGCACCCCCAAAAAGGATGCCAGCACCAGCATGGAACCTCAACGTAGTGCTCACTCAGTTGATGAAGGCGCCAATTGAACCAATTCACAAAACTACACTGCACATGCTCACGCTAAAGACGGCCTTCTTAGTGGCTATCACGTCACTACGAAGAGTAAGTGAGGTGAGTTGCAAGAACTGACACTCCAAGAGCCGTACCTGCAAATACACAAGGACAGGATTGTAATGAGGACGGACCCACACTTCATGCCAAAGGTGGTGTCTCGGTTCCACATTAATTTCAACAAAAAGATTATGCTGTTCCTCTGAAATGAGACAAACACAGGGAATCATGAACCAACCTGACCACTGGGGTTCAAAGTTGGGAATCCATTGTATTGGATTGTAATGCCCTCACACACCCTAACGGGTGTCATGCTTCATCATCGGGCTGCTCCTTGTCGGGTCGGCGGTGCAATACCCGACGGGCTCCCTATAGTAGGGGCACTTTAGCGGAGATCTTTTTTCCAACAGCCGTTAGGTGAAGAGCGGGTGGGGGGACCTCATGTGTGTAGATGTGTGTAGATGTGTGTAAATGTTGAAAGTGAATGTAAAATAGGGTTGGGAGTACCTAAGAAAACAACTTTAATCAAGGGGTCTCCTACCCTAAGTAAAAACAAAACTATAAGGCGCAAGGCTGAGGTAATGTCTCAGATTGTGGCGCTCTTATGAGTAGTAGGTCAACATGTTTCTCGCAAAAATGCATAATCTGCAGGCGATTCGTCAGGACCAGAAGGGGGGAAAAAAACTATCTACAACTAAAAGATGGTGTTGTGGCTACACACTCACATCAACCATAGGACTAAAATAGTCGAATACCTGGTAGTGCTGGAACTACCCAGAGGAATAAACTAACCAGGCATCACAGTACCCGGTAGGTTATACACACGAGGGGTTCCTCATGTAGTTTGTGCCGATCGCACGAAGCTGTAGACCTACCCACTCCTACCGGGCCCGGGAAAAAAGATTTCCGCTAAAGATTGTAATGAGGACGGACCCACACTTCATGCCAAAGGTGGTGTCTCGGTTCCACATTAACCAAACAATCCAAATACCAAGTTTTTTCCAAAACCCTTCCACACGAACCGAAAGGGCGCTGCACACACTAGACACCAGAAGGGCCGTAATGCACTATATGGAAAGGACAAAGGAGTGCAGGAAAACAAAGCAGTTCTTTTGTCTCCTTTGCCAGCAGTTTTCTGGGACGACCAGTCACCAAAAATACCATTGCACGATGAATTGCGCAGACAATTCAACTCTGCCACAAACCGGCAGGACAACAATTACAAGGAGCAGCTCAAGCTCACTCAACAAGGAAGAAGGGAACAACAATTGCGTTTCTAGCGAACCCACCTATCCATGACATTTGCCAAGCCGCAACATGGTCTTCAGTGCACACGTTCACTAAGCACTACTTTGTGGATATCCAAATGAACAAAGAAGCGCAAGTAGGACAGAAGGTCTTGAAACATATTTTCAGTAACCAATGCTCATCTTCCACCCAGCCACCGCAATAAGGGAAAACCGCTACTAAGTCTATGCACAGCATAGTGAATCCAGAAAGATTCACGCTGCAAAACGTATAGTTTCTTACCTGTCGGTGTAGTTTTGCAGCTTGAAGACTTTCTGGATTCACTAGCGATCCCACCCTCCTCCGCCAGAAAGATTAGGCTTAAGGACAAAGGAGGCTAAAATTATATACATAGCTAAAGGGATCAAACAAGCGGACAACAAAACAAGAAAGGAGAAAAAAAGAATCCGAAGATGGCGACCAAGGGTGGGAGCTTCCGCAGGAAGCGCGCCGACGTCACGAAGGACACCAAATGGTGAGACGTCGCCGCCCACCTGGGCCACGAAAAAAAAAAATAAGAGGAAAAAATACTACAATTCCGGACCCAACCACAAGATGGCGGAATAATGCACAGCATAGTGAATCCAGAAAGTCTTCAAGCTGCAAAACTACACCGACAGGTAAGAAACTATACGTTACCCCCTACCTTCACGAATGTACTCCTCCTCAGGGTGGGCATCTCCACTGGGCGACAGCATATGATGACAGGCCGGGAGCGGGCTCAGAGCGGGGTGTCCGGTACCCAGTTCCCCGATTTCAGAATGCATCCAGACAGGCCAGCGACTGCAGACACTAGTATCGTGTCCCTCAACGTCCGGGGAATGCACACAGCGCGCAAAAGGTACGCGGTCTATTCATACACTAAGCGCCAGAAAGCGCAGATAATACTGTTGCAAGAGACGCACCTCACAAAGGTAGAACTCGAACGGGTACAAAAGCTCTGGCGGGGCACCTTCTGCACCACTACATTTTCTGCGTTTGCGCGCGGCGCACTGATTTGGGTACGACCGGGAGTCCCGTTCAGGGAAACCCGTAGGGTAGTGGAAAAAGACAGGCTTTATGCCCTCATGGAGGGTCTCCTAGACGGCCAACCCCTACTCCTAGGTAGTATCTATGCCCCAAACATAGAACAGGGGTAGTTCTGGAACTCACTATCAACCATCCTGACACACTTCACAACATCGCCTTGGATACTGGGGGGAGACTACAACTGCGTGCTGGACTTATCCCTAGACAGATCCCACCCCCCAAAAATTGGTTCCCCTGCAAAAGCACAAACGGAGCGGTTCAGAGCATGGGCACAGCAGTGGTCCTTAGTAGACCTATGGCGACACCGGAATCCATCCTCCAAACTATACTCTTTTCATTCGGTACCTCATAATTTGCGGGTGCGCCTCGACCAATTCCTGTGCTCGCCGACAATACTTCCAATGGTCCGACAAGTAGACTGGGACGTGTGATTTCGGATCACGACGCGCATATACTGACACTCCAATGGCGACCGCCTCACCCGCCAGTCCCCACCTGGAAGCTGCAGTGGGAATGTTTTGAAGACCCGGTTTTCCAGCATGACCAAACAAACAGTATCGAAGAATACTTCGCGAACAACGCCAACACCGGGTGGGATGCCTTCAAGGCGGTCATCAGAGGGGCCTGCATCAGGTAAATAGCGGGAGTCCGCAAGACGCTCGACCGAAACCTGCTGAAGGCGGAGCAGGAGTTGGCGGCCTTGCTCAAGGCAGCAGACTCTGGTCTAGCAACCCCAGCACGAGTCGCGGAGGCCAAGGTAGCATACGCGGAAGGGCTAGCAGACCTCCGTCGATACAACTTCAAACTATACGCGCTCAGGAAGCATGGGGAGGGGGACAGATCAGGGGCACTTCTAGCCTGGCTTGCCCGCCAGCACCAGGATGCAAGTCCAATTACTGAGCTCAGAAGCCCAGATGGCAACATGGTCACGTCACAGGCAGAGATTATGGAACTTTTTTAGAACTACTACACAGCGATATATAGAAGCCCTGCACAGGGCAACCAGGCACAAGTTGACCACTTTCTTGCGCCCCTCGACCTGCCCCAAGTCCCAGACAAAGATAGGGATCTCCTCGAAGCAGAGATTACAACCTCAGACGTAAAACGAGCAATACGAGCCCTAGCACGGAATAAGACCCCTGGGCTAGATGGCCTGCCCCTAGAATACTACAGCGTCTTTGCCACATTACTGGCGCCAAAACTAGCGAGCATGTATGAGGGGGCATTGGAGGAGGGGATGTTGCCTGCTTCACTGCGAGAGTCCCTCATAGTTTCAATCTTGAAGCTTGAGCGTGATGCGACGCAGCTGACCTCGTACAGACCAATAACATTACTGTCCGCTGACTGTAAGATCCTAGGTAAGATCTTGGCAGACCGACTGAGCCCGCTACTCCCGCCGCTTATACACCCAGACCAGAACGGGTTTGTGCCAGGTAGGGAGACCTCCCAAAACATTCGTAGACTTTCATGTCCAGGACCGGGCACCGAGTTGTTACCCCAGAGCGGCGTGCCTGATCCTAGACCTAGAAAAAGCATTCGACACCCTGACCTGGCCGTATTTATTCGGGACACTGCAACGGATGGGCTTTGGACCTACCTTTAGAACACAAGTGCAGCTACTATACACAAACCTTACGTCCAGGGTGCGGTTGGGCAAATATATATCCCTGCCTTTCCAGATTGGGAGGGGCACCAGGCAGGGGTGTCCACTCTCCCCTCTTTGCCCTGGCCATGGAGCCCCTTGCGAGACGACTACGCCGGGAGGGGAAAGTATGGGGTATTCCGATAGCAGGCACTACACATGCTGTGTCTCTTTATGCAGACGACCTGTTGCTGTATATACGGGACATCACAGAAGACCTCAACCCCATATGGGACACGCTCTCAGACTTCGCGGCCGCAGCAGGGCTGAAGGTCAACTGGGCAAAATCAACCCTGAACCCAGATCTCCCCCCACAGGTGATAAAGGTTGGAGGCTCGAACCTCACCTGGACGGCCAGTGCCCCGAGATACCTCGGTATTAGACTTTACCATCGCCCCTGCGGCTCTATTTGAGGGCAATCACCGTAGGGCCCTAGCCTGATTTAGGACCCGGGTGAACTTCTGGACGACTCTACCGTTGGCCCCTATCGGCAGGAGAGCTCCAGCAAAAATGATTTTAGTGCCGCAGTTCCTCTACTACTTCTCTAACACTCCTGTCATTCCCCCCGCTCCTTCTTTCGTGAGCTGGACGCCTTACTAGGATCCCTCATATGGGGAAACTGACATCGGAGAGTGGCCCTCTCAAAACTCCCGACGGACCAAGGGGGACTGGGAGCGCCGTCCTTTGAGGCCTACTTTCTTGTGGCGCAGCTCCAGTGGCTCTCCCGCTGGACTGCGGGGAGGTACCTGGAGGAAACCGACTCAGAGACGGGACCCATGACGGTACAAGCTGTCTCCCGCCTGCTCCTTCCCGACGCCCGCCCTAAGTCAGCAAGCCCCATACATGTGGCAATCGCCCGCGCAAGCATGTTGCTTATTCACCACTTAACGGATGAGACTCCCCTATACACCCCGCTACTCCCGCTAGCGGGGCTCCCCAGGAATGGAGGCCATTACACTGCCCGAACAATGTGTGTCTGGACGAGCCACTCGATCCTGGAGGTGGGATCCCTGTTCTCAGAGGGTCAGATGTTTACATTTGACCAGCTGGTGGAGGAGACAGGACTCCCACAAGGACCGTTCCTACTCCACAGACAAATAATTCTAATTTGTCGCCGCCTGTGGGACCTCTCAGGGGGAGAGCCTACGACACACCCGGTGCTCCACACAATACTTAACATGGGCCTAGGCCGACATTTGATCACATGGCTTTACAAGGCCGTCCGAGATCTTATGGCCACTACTCTCACCCCGCTGCGGCAGAAATGGGAGGATGAAGTGGGGCGCCCACTGCACGATAAGGAATGGGAACAAGCCCTAGAATTCCCAAAGAAAGTGTCCCGTAATGCTAGGTTTAAAAACATACAATTCTTTATACTACACCGCGCTTATCTCAATCCGGCCCGGCTCCAGCGATTCTACCCAAATACACGGTTCCTATGCCCAAGACGCCAGACACTGGATGCAACATTTAAACACATGTTCTGGCTTTGCCCCACTATTTAACCCTATTGGAGCACAATACACAAGACCCTGAGGGAACTAACAGGGCTCACCAATCTCAACACCTGGGAGGCCAGTGGGCTTGGGATATTCCGCAGGAATAAAACCCTTAAAGTGCAGACATGCTTCGCATCCCTAACCCTCTTGCTGGTGAAGAGGGGTATCAATATGTACTGGAGAGCCCCAGAGGGATCCCCATTGGCGGCTCGGACGGGGGCAGTCAGTAAATGTGGCTCAGCAGAGGAGGACACAATCAGGCGGGAGGAGATACAGGGAGTGCGCAAGACGCACATTTCCATGGAATGGGCCACGATCCTCCACCAATTCAGGCAACATGCAGTAAGCGCACAGCAGCCCCCACAGCGGCCGAATGCAACCGAAGCCCGCGACCAAGGCACACGGTTGCAATCGGACTCACAAGCCGAAAGCTCTGCTCACACGCCTAGATAAAACGGCAGCTCTTGACCCAACGCAACCTTCGCAGGACAACAAGCCAGCGCATAGCATGCACCCTCTCCAGCACCCTGCTACTGAAGAGCCCTGCTTCCCCCTGCCCCCTCACATAAGAACCCACACAGCAACAACATCCTTCTAATTCTGGTCGCCCCTGGAGGAAGATGCTCCATTCAACTTGCCCTACTGCCCCAGTTTTTGCCCCAGTTTAATTATTCAAGCCGGTAGTTCCAAGAACCGGGCAAAGAACAAAAGCACACGTTTGTCATCATAACCATAACAAGACACACTACGACAAGACGTGACCACGACGGGGAACTCAATAATCACCCTCCAAATGAATACGCCATTTTCGACCCCTGATGGACTGGTTAAATCACTATGTACACTCTTGATACCTGTGCTAAATGGTCAATATTATGTCAATGTATGATGTTAATGGAAAATTCAATACAAATGGTTTAAAAAAAAAAAAAAAAAGACGACCCTGTGGATGATACTAAACCAGACCTGTACCCCTCTAAACCGTCGTCACCAGATGGTGCCACAACTGATCATGAGGTCTTTAGTCGGGCCGCACAATATCATAAAGTGGATCGCCACATTTTACAGGACGGAAATGGCTTCTTAGTGGAGACACTAACTAGTTCACATAGGACAGTACAATTTTTGCCTATTGAAAGGAATGCTTAAATCCACGGAGGAAATTTTTAAGCAGCCAGTTAAATCCAGGGTAATAACACCCAGGGTAAACAAAAAATACAAGTCAGGTCCATCGGACTCCCCATACATCAAGGGTCAAGTTCCTCCTGATTCCTTTGTAGTTCACACTGAAAATGCTCCTCCACCAGGCAAGGAAAGTAAAAAATATGATGCTTCAGGAAAACGTGTTACTGCACAAGCATAGGTAATGCCGTAGGTTTACTTTCACGTTATAATAGAGCCCAGTGGTACCAGATGCAAGAGCTACTTGCAGCATCTTCCTGATCAGTATCACCAAAGAGGGACTCAATTGGTGGAGGAAGTTGGAACAATTCCAATGCCACCATCCAATGCGCACTAGATTCCACAAATACCACAGCACAGGAAGTCAATATCACTATTCCTTTTAACACAACACCAGTAGGGGTACGGCTGCAACAGTACCAACTACACTGGACACAAATTACCACCGATCAGTGGTTCCTTTCCATCATCAAGAAAGGGTACTGCCTGGAACTACCCCACCCACAATACCACCACAAAGACACAATGTCACCAGAACATCTTGCACTCTTACAAGAGGAGTTTCAAGCTCTGCTTCAAAAGGGGCTATAGAAATAGTCCCAATACAACATCAGGGACACTGGGTATACTCCCTCATTCCCCCTCCCAAAAAAAGACGTTCAGGCCTGTTCTAGACCTCCGGTCACTCAACAGATGCATCTCCTCAGAACACTTTCACATGATCACACTACAGGACATGATACCATTGCTGCAGCAAGGAGATTTAATGACAACCATAGACCTCAAAGATACCTACTTTCACATTCCCGTAACATCCAGCACACCGTCGTTATCTCCTTTTTCATATCAACGGGCAGAACTACTAATTCAAGGTATTACCATTTGAAGTAACTGCGGCTCCAAGCGTATTCACCAAATGCCTCGCAGTGATAGCAGCTCATCTCAGAAGGGAAGGGGTGGAGGCACACGTGTTCCCATAGCTGGACAATTGGCTCATCAAAAGTCCCACCAGAACAGCAATGTCTATAGAACACACAAAAGGTAATCGACCTTCTACAAAAGTTAGGCTTCTCACTCAATACAGCAAAATCTATCCTCCAGCCTTTGCAAATACTGCCATTCTTAGGCGCAACTAAGTTACATCCAAAGGTTATCCCAGTCCGGAAAGGGTACAAAAGTTCCAGTTAGCATTACCTCTAGTTCAACCACATCGTATCTCAGTGAAGATGATCCTGGGTTTTCTTGGAATGATGTCATGCATATCCATAGTACCAAATGCCTGACTACATATGCGCCCCCTTCGACGCACCCTTCAATCACAATGGTCTCAACAGAGGGACATCTACAGGATCTAGTGTTGGTAGGGCCAGCGACCCATCGCTCTCTGCAGTGGTGGAACAGCAACAATTTGTTGCAGGGGTGGCCCTTCTTAGCCCTAATTCCTCAAATCACAATTACCACAGATGCATTCCTTCAGGGTTGGGGGCTGATATGCAGAACCTTACTGTACGTGGTCTATGGTCACCAATTCAGAAACACTTTCACATCAATCATCTTGAGCTTCTAGCAATTCAGATAGCTCTAAAAGCTTTTCAGAACCATCTTCACAACAAAGTAGTCCTTGTCCATACTGACAACATGACTGCAATACATTTTATTCCTAAACAGGGGAGCACACATTCTCTACAGCCCTCCCTCATAGCAGAGCACACATGGCATTGGGCCATACTTCACAAAAACCACCTCCTAGCAGAATATCTACCAAGGGTGGACAACATTATGCTCAGTAGAATGCAGCAGCAGGTACACAACTGGGAAATCCACATAATACTTCTCCACTCATACTTCAAGCGGTGGGGGACCCTGGAGAGAGACCTATTTGCAACACAACAGAATGATTTGCCTCCAAGGTTTCCTCACCCCCAATCCAAGGGGAGAGGGGGAAAAGTGTAAGCAAATACCCGTGACCAGTTTTTTTGCTTACACTCCCCCCCCCCTCCCCCCCCTCTCCCATTCATTCCATACGTGGTTCAAAAGCTAACCCAAACATCGCTCACACTAATCCTAATAGCCCCAACATGGGCGTGCCAAGAATTGTTCACAACCCTACAACAACTATCTGTATGGCAACACGAGAAGTTACCTCTACGGCCACATAGTCTAACTAAGCCACACAGGAGGGTAATGCATCAAAATCCCACACAGCTCAATCTATCTATTTGAACACCTTAATCTCCCACAAGAATGCATGGGCATTCTAAAACAAGCATGTAGACCAACTACACGAGCGTGTTATGTGGTGAAGTGGAAAAGATTTGTACATTACTGTTTGAACAAACAAGTCCAACCGCTATCGCCAACAGTACAAGACATCATTTATTATTCCATTTACAGCAAGCAGGCCTTGCTTATACATCAATTAGACTACTTTTAGCAGCTCTAGCTGCTTACATGCAAAACAGACAACCTATGCTACTTTTTAAAGTTCCAGTAATCAAAGCTTTTATGGAAGGCCTATAAAGTCTCATTCCACCCCACCATCCCCCATCTGGAACCTTAATATTGTTCTGACTAGACTCATGGGACCACCCTTTGAGCCACTTCATTCCTGTGATCTCCAGTTCCTCACATGGAAGGTAGCTTTTTTGGTAGCTATCACATCCCTTAGAAGAATAAGGGAAATCCATGCGTTTATATTGGAGGAACCTTTCTTCCAAATCTATCCAACAAAAATACTAACCCAAAATTCCTTTCTAAAGTGGTGTCCTATTTCCATGCAAACCAAACAGTAGAGCTACAGGTTTTCTTCCTTGAATTGGATTCAGTAGCAGAGAGCTCGCCACACGTTAGATGTTGCATAGAGAGAACTAAACCTTTTTGTAAAACTCAGCAACTGTTTGTTGCATTTGCAAAACCCTGCAGCAAGGTTCCTATATATCCAAAGCGGGAATAGCCAGATGGATAGTTAGATGTATTTAGAGTTACTATCACAAAGCAAAGAGAGAACTACCTATAACTCGAGTAGCTCGCTCCACACGTAAAAAAGGAGCCTCAATGGCTTTTTTAGGAAACCTACCACTAGCGGATATTTGTAAGACCGCTACATGGAATAACCCACATACATTCACAAAACACTATTCACCAACTAATCAACAGGCTAGAGTGGATCAAGCTGTATTGCAAATACTTTTTCAAACCTCTATGGCCACCATTAACTAACCACTGCTTTTGGTGAGCACTCCTGTATATTCCATGCTAAGTATATGTATCTACATCCAACACATGCTACGGATGGAATATGTTACCATGTAAACATCTATTCGTAGCGTGTAGTGCTGTAGATTCATATGCACCGACCCTCCTCCACGCAAGCTACCGATTGATGTATTTACTACTTTATTAATATCTTACCTATCCTAATCTTTACCCACATGCTCATCTTTTCTGCCACTATCTTGCTCCTATCCTAAGTTCACCCGATGAGCTAAAACAATCTCACAAAGGAGATGATGATAATGTGCAATACAGACCATAAAAGGAGTCGCTATACCTCGTGACTCAAAGAACTTCTTTGAAGAAAAACAAGTTACAAATGTCCGAGCCCAACACTAGAAGGCAGGAGTATGCTAAGCATATGAATCTACGACACTACACACTATGAATAGATGCTTACATGGGAAGTAATGTGTTCCTTACAAAACACAACTGTGTAGATAGTCAAACAAAGAAGCGCAGATGGGACAATGCTAAAGCACCTGTTCTCATCCACAAATTCATTTTGAACCCAGCCTCCCAGGAGAGGACAATATTTCTACATAATCGAGGCACAGCATGTGAAGCCAGAAAAGATTCACACTGCAAAACTAAATCGTAACTTACCTGAACAGATTAGTTATGCTGCTTTAAGAAGTTTCTGAATTCGCATGCAACCCTCTCAGAAATGAGGAGGCTGCTGAACACAAAAGGTATAAGGAAGATATACAGGGACTATGAAGCCACAAAAAGACAAACGTTGGCAAGGGGAAAAAGAATCTGAAGATGGCATCCATGCATAGGGGGCTTCCAGGGTGGGTGTCACAGAGGCATGGACAGGACCCTAAATGGTTCACACAACACGGGTACAAAAAAAGTAACTTAAGACAATTCTAGACCCCGCCACTAAATGGTGGAATGATGCACTGCATGTGAAATCAGAAAATTCTTCAAGCTGTAAAACTACTCCTGCAGGTAAGTACTTATTTTGTTATTGCTAAATGGAATTAACTTCTTAAACTGGTCTGATTGCTTGTTCACATTTTAGCATAGGAGTCTTTGGCTGGTCATTTTTGCTATGTCTTCATATACAAAATTGGAAAGTTGGTGGGGTTTTGCTGGAGAGTCTACTAAGGAATGTACTTGAACACCCTTGAATCTATTGATTTTATCAGTTTGCTTGAAAATTCTCCCCCCTAATAAGGCTTCACTGTCCTGCAAGACCTCCACCTTCTTGCACTATATGGATCTATTGATCTCTGGCCTAGACACACAAGTCTGCATTTCGCCTTCTGGTCTGCCTCGGCTTTACAACTTCTTACGCCCCTTCCTTTCAGTTGTTGAGAAAGCTAGTCTGCAGCATGGAACGATCATTAAATGCCCCAAAGTAAATGGAGAGTATACAATGTTTTGCGTGGTTGATTTTAAAAATTGCCTTGTGGAAGTATTATCACCGTTTTCAGTGTTGATTTGGAATTTCATACACGTTTTTTTTTTTTCTTGTCCAAAATGTAAACTAGGAATAAATAAAAATTGCTAATATGGTGGAGGTTTCCAATCACTTGCTCAGCGTGTGCTTTTAAGTAGGTAGAACTATGAAGGACTATAGATTTATATTTAATAGATTAGATTTTTTGTGTGTATCCTCTTCTTTTGGCTAAGAATGTTTAGCTCTAATTTATTTTTCGAATGGATTGTTTTTTTAGGAGATATATCCTGGCCAGTTCCAGCCATCGCTATGTCACAAGTTCATAGCTATGTTGGATAAGGATAGAAAACTACTTAGGAACTACACACAGAATATTGATACTTTGGAACAAGTTGCAGGAATCCAAAGAGTAATTCAATGTCATGGTGAGTACATGCATTTTCAGGTCTCATTTTTATGTACGGCAGTCTACTAGTTTGACTGCTATACAAGAGGTGTTTCCTTTAGATCACATCCATACTGAATTTTTTAACCAGATTCTGCTGACACTTTACCATCCAATATCGTTCTTGCTATGTTCATGAGCCATTTATTAAATTCATAACATTGTAGTAACCTTGTAATGATGTTTATATTTTCTTTGTTTGAATCTTATGCACTGCATGACTGTTGGACCTGACCCCTCTGCGGGATCACCCCAACCTTTTGCTTTTACCCTCCACGTTTTGCTGAATAAATTTTTGCTGGGCGTAGAACTTCAAGCACTTTACCACTGCTAACCAGTGCTAAAGTGCATGTACTCTGTCCTCTGTCCTCTAACCATGGTAATTTTGGCTCCTACCCAATTTGCTTTTTAATTTACTTCTAAGTCCCTAGGAAAGTGTACTATATGTACCCAGGGCCTGTAAATTAAATGCTACTTGTGAGCCTTCAGCACTTATTGTGCCACCCACTTGAGTAGCCCCTCAATATGTCTCCGGCCTGCCGTTGCAGAGCCTGAGAGTGCATTTTATACTGCCATTTCAACCTGGAAAAATAAACCTTTTGCCAGGCCCAAACCTTCTTTTTTCATACATGTCACCCCTAGGGTAGGCCCTCGACAGCCCAGAGGGCAGGGTGCAATGTATTAAAAAAGCAGAACATGTAAAAAAAGTACATGTCCTGGCAGGCCTATAAATGTTTTCTAGACTTGCTGGTCTAGTGACTTGAATAATCTACTCGACCCAACTGTAATATACTTAATCCATAATCTGGTCAAATATTTGATTTTACAGAGCCGCCGTTTTCTTTATTATCACATATGAGAACACCTTCAAATATGAAAGTTCAGCATCTCTGCTGTACAAAAAAATATTTTGTTTTGATTTAATAGTCTAAGTGTTTTCTCCAAGTATAATAAGGATCTAGCCCACATATAAGGTACACATAACCCCTGGCCTGCCTTTTAGTTCACTAATAGCATTGCCATCAGGACGGGGACAGGAATGATCCTCAGTTCATGTTTAAAAACTCACTTTTACTAAATTTGTTACTAAAGCATGATTTGGTAGCGCACTGGCATTTACATATTGCATAATTTTCAATTAAAATGGCCATAAACCTTCCCACTAACATGCAGTTTTACTGATAAAGCTATTTAGTGTATAAACAATCTGTGGAAATTGGGTTTCAGCAAAAATGTTTCATTAGCACATCACCAGGTAAAGGGTTCTGGTTTGTTTTCATCCTATTAAAAACCTATTCATCGCACAGAATTGCACAATAAGGGCTTGTATAACTACTAAAATATATTTTGAAGTGTTTGTACTTTTGAATTACAAGCTATTTAAATGTTGTGTTGGAAAAATACCTGACATCCTACAGCCTTTCATTTCTTACTCTTTGTAAGAACGATTGTCCGACAGTTCTTTACAAAATCTTCTAATTATGCTGCTTATTTTATCCTGGAGGTTGTTTACTTTCATTCTCTGACTGCAAATTGTAAGACCTAAGCCGATATTTGACCTCTGTCTCAACACAGACCAAATGTGATAAGATAAAAAAACAAAATTGAAAGGTATCTTTATTGAACATTTACTTTCTGAGATCACAGAACACCTGTTCTATGTCAGCTCACCAGAATGGGCCAGTAGGCCCTAAAAATAGCTTCCCCTGTTAAAATCTGACTCTCCATATCAAGTGGGCGAGTGGATTTCTTAAGGCCTGCCTGGTAGTTTTGCCAGGCCTATCTCTTCCCATAGAATACCATTGGAGTTTGCTTATTACATTTTATAAGTGTAATTTCCAAATGGGAAGAGGTGAACCCAAGTTTGGTTTCTCCGGAACCACAATTTAAAATCCTAACTTATGGTGAAGTCAGATTTTAAATTGCAAGTCTTCAAATGCCACTTTTAGAAATTTCGTATTTTCTTGCCTTGGCCATTTGGTGCCCGCAGCCTGTCTCTGGTCATATGACTGGGTGTAGTTGACAGTTGGGCTTTATGTATTTCTCCTAGACAGCCACACACAATGGAACCACAAGTGTGACTGAATGGGCCAACACTGGCAGGAAGGGAGGAGCTGGGCCCAGCCTCACTTACACCTGAATAGGCTATGTCTTGTCTCCAGACAAAGGACTGCATTCCCCCCTGTACTTAGCCTGGAGCCAGGGCAGGGAAGGCAGGTCATCTGTGCAATTCAGAGGCATACCTCTAGAAGCCTCTCTCCACTTCATAGGCACAACTGTGTAAAAGAAGGACCTCTGACACCACCACTTCAGTACAATTCTGGACCTGTGGATACTCTGCCAGAAAGGACTGCTGTGTTGGCGAAGGACTGCCACTCTGTTCGACTGCACTCTGCTGGACTTCTGCTTCGCTGTGCTGACCTGCTGCCCTCTTGCCTGGGTGAATTGGACTGGACCTACATCTCTTGAACCCAGAATGAATCCAAGAGCTAATTGGCTGACCTCCTGAACTGAAGCCTCAGGGTCATAACAGGCTTCCAGCCTTCTTGCACATGGACTCTGCCATCTGTGAGTCTACCCTGTCAAGTGGTGCAATCCCTGTCCTTGACCCATGGAAGTGCGCCTAAGGTGCTTGCCAGCGGAATCAACATATCTCCTTGGCTGAGCAAGGCATCCTCTAGCAGAACCGATGCATTGCCGCTGCTGAGTAGATTGGACCCGTCACAAAGACCCACATTGCCCTGACGGCATTGTTCCTCCACAGCCCAGGTCCTTGCAGCTCGTCAACGGAATCCTGGACGACCAACTCCGCATCACACCCTCGCAGCTCGACGCATTGCCTGCTGCGTGCCCCATCCCCGACGCTGAACTTCACATCGCAAGCCCCACCGGGATCCTCAAGGACTCAACAGGACCTTGCACCGCAGCCTCGCTGCATCTCAGAACGGACTAATCGCTTCGGCTCCACGGTGCAACTTTGACGCGGATCCACACAACTCTCCGCAACCAGGATTTAAGGTACTCTGTTCAGTGGGCCTAACTGGGTATGTAGCCGGCCCGCGCACTATCGCAGTCGGACTGCACTTGTAAGTTTGTCCTGGTCTGGTGCGACCAGATATCCTCAGTTGGCGCTTTGTCCTTTTTGGCGCTATTTTCACTGAATGTTCAAATTCAATATGTCCGGTTCTGCTAATTGGATTTTTGTCATTTTGGTCTTGTTTTATTTATAAAAAAATCACTCTATTTTTCTAATCTGTTGTGGGCTCCTTTTGTGGTGTTTTCACTGTGCTACTGTTTGAAGTGTTCCACAAATAGTTACATATTGCCTTTGAGTTAACCCCGACTGCTTTGTGCCAAGCTACCAAGGGGGTGAGCACAGGTTAATTTGGGGTTATTTGTGCCTTACCCTGATAAGGATTGTGGTTGCTGCTTGACCTGGGCTTACACCCCAGTTAATAAACAACCCAATTTCTTACAATGACTCATCAGAAAAATACACAAAAAACAACAAAGGGAAAAAATATGTGCACTCACCCATGTGTATATTGGAGAAAAAAGGGCCATACCATGTACATGCAGAATAGAAAAGATGTGTCTCAAAGCGACAAAGGTGAAGTAAATCTGAATTAATCTTTTGGTTAAGTGTGAAAGGTAGTTGATACAAGTATTAGTCTGAGTCTCCCAGCAGACAGTAAAGGGTCTATCCCCCTGCAGTGAAGACAAGCTGCCCAAAGCAAGGCAAGATACATGCATAATCTATCACAGACATTTCCCGTATCGATCATATGACTAATTGTCATTAAGGATACAAGTATCTGCGCACACGTTACAGGGTGAAGATAATGGTTGATGAAGTCTCTGGAGAGTGATCATAAAGAGTCCATTCAAGTGGTTCAGAATTTCTTGAGTTATTTAATCTTATATCGTTAGAATGACACAACCAGCCAACACGTGTTTTGTCACAATGGGAAGTATCCCGTGACTTCTTCAGGGCACTATGCCGGTGATAATTCCGACCCGGCCGGTCTGGTGGAGTGTAAATGAAAAACGGAGTAGTCCGTGGGAATAATTAATTAAAAGGCAATCGGGAAGCTCCTAGGTGAAGGAGATTCCAGACAGTGAGTGCCTGTCTGCAAGTTGAGCGGTGGGTCCGCCTTTTCAACAGATCTCCACTTCCGGAACAGATGTGAACCAGTGCCTGTTTTTCTCGTAGCGCACACGCTAGAGATCTGTTGAAAAGGCGGACCCACCGCTCAACTTGCAGACAGGCACTCACTGTCTGGAATCTCCTTCACCTAGGAGCTTCCCGATTGCCTTTTAATTAATTACTCCCACGGACTACTCCGTTTTTCATTTACACTCCACCAGACCGGCCGGAATTATCACCGGCATAGTGCCCTGAAGAAGTCACGGGATACTTCCCATTGTGACGAAACACGTGTTGGCTGGTTGTGTCATTCTAACGATCTAAGATTAAATAACTCAAGAAATTCTGAACCACTTGAATGGACTCTTTATGATCACTCTCCAGAGACTTCATCAACCATTATCTTCACCCTGTAACGTGTGCGCAGGAACTTGTTTTTCTGTGAATTGTGTGTGTCTCTACCCATACACATATAGGGGTTATAGGGTAATTCCCCTACTTGGCTGCACCGTGTCACACTTTAGGCTCACATACCATACGCACACATAGCAAGGCGCCATACTTCCTGGCACGTCCAAAACCCTACTCCCGAGACAAAAAGGATACAAGTATATGGATGAGCTCATGAGAGCAGACTACTTTCGTGAGTAACAACAATGTGCAAATTTCCAGCAGAGTGCTAAGCAGAAGTGAGTTTTTAAAATCAAGCTTCCTCTGAGTCCTTGGAGGATGGAGCCATATAATGTAACTCTGGATAAAAGCGATCGAAAATAATTGAATAAGCTGGGCTCACATTGCCTGATGCCATATTCTATGCATTTTTGTCAATGACAGTCATTCCTAACCAAAAGACTAGTCTGAGCCCTAATGAAATACTTGCAGCTCTTTGCTAATTGGTGAAACTGTCATTAAGCACATCGCTTAAATACCAGCTGCAATTTAAACATTTACAATATACTATTTCCTTTCAAAGATAGATGCATGGACATCTGCATGTCGACTGAGCAGAAAGACAAAGTTCATAATATTCAGTTGAAACGATACAGATTGTGTATAGTCTCAATCAATGATCATTTCAGGAGGTACAGCAGAACTCTGTTCCATCTCTCGGCTCACTAGGGAAGAGGTTAATGTGCCTCTAGGCCAGACCAATTGTGGGAGAAAAGTAATATAAATATCTGTTCTGTTATTAAACTATACAAGATCTTTCAGCCATCCCTGAACTAAAGGGTGTAGATTCCACCCCCACCCATTGCCACATACTGCTTTGCTGAAAGTGTAGTTGTGCTTTATTTATGTAGTGCTGCCAGGATATCTCAAACGTATACAAGGAGGATCACCAGAAGGACTGGATGTAGTGCCATTCCATCCATAAGAGATCTCTAAACACGGCCTGCCAGTAAACCACACCATCTGTCATTGTCTTATCTCAGCCCACACTTTCTCATCTCCTTGGGTCCTTTCTAAACCCTGCCCATAGACTTCCAATTATTACTAGGTTCCCCAATTTAAAGATCTCCAGCTTGTACGCAGCAGTATGTGCACTAGTCATGTCAGTTGTAGGTCATATCTGATTTCCACTTGTTCCAGCAGTCAAACTGACTTACAATGGGCTCTTGCTGTATTGGACTGTACAGCCGGGAGACCAGAAACCTTGAATTAAAGTTAATAATTATTTGCCTTACTGCAATAAGCTGTAAGGTTTCCAGAGAGAATGTCTGGTATTAACCTCAAAATACAGCCTACAGGCAGTAGTAAAGATGTGCCCAGTGGGGTTGGAGCATGCACTACTCCTTATAACTTGCAGTTTTAAGATTCAGCCCTCGGGGGGAGTTGTGGGGGTGACGACGAGATCCCAGAGTGTTTGCAGACCCAGTTTTTGTTACTGTGCAGTAGCTTGGACTCCATTGCAAGTTAGAATAGTGGATTACCTGGAAGGGGCATGTTTGGAGAATGGAGTATCTTCTTGACTACACTATGAAGCCATCTTTGTTCAGGCCCATCCATTACGGTTGTTTCTAAAGTTGAAGGGCCTACCATTAGGTACACCCATCTGTCTAACATTTGTCTTCATCACAAGGTGTGGAAGAAAAGGTGGTGGATAATGTCAGTTTTGAGCGAAGAGGACCAGAACACATAGGTAATACAACTCAGTCGGGCCATGATCCAAACCTTCTTGTATGTTAAAGTTAGTGTGTGCCATTTAATTCTAGACTCTTTTCCCATCCAGGTGTATTTGATGAGAGAGTTGAGCGTGGCAAAGGACTGAGAAGGCAGTGGGATTGGAATGTTTATGAAGAGAGCAAACCGTTTAGGTAATATTTTCATCAGAGCTACTTGAACCGCCAAGATCAGCTGAAAACCTATGCACAGATTTTTCTCCTCAGTTTTGCAGCATGAATCTTTTCTTGATTTACATGCTGTGCATATTCCATACCTATTTTTAAACTTTTTTTTTTTTTTTCTCCTCTTGGAGATGGGTGTCTCTGGTGAAACCACATTGCTTAAGTATGCTATTAACTCCTAGACATCTACCCACATATTCCTGATCTTAGAATCTGCCCCAGGCGCCAGACTGGATCCAGACTTTTTTTCAGCTGTACCTCTGCGCGTCAGTAGAGGTTGTCCAGTGACTCTGCAGCGATGTCCCGCCCCGAATGTGACATCAATGGAGTCCATATAAGCCTTCCTGGTTGGCAGGAACCCAGGGCACAGTTAGTCAAAAGAGCATCAACATCAGGCAAAAAGTGGGGGGGAACCATGTAAAAAGGGGCACTTTCCTACAATTGGCTTACCCACAATTGGCATATTTCATTTACTTCTAAGTCCCTAGTAAAGTGCCCATGGCCTGTACATTAAATGCTACTAGTGGGCCTGCAGCAGTGGTTGTGCCACCCACTCAAGTAGCACTTTAAACGTGTCGGGTCTGCCACTGCAGAGCCTGTCTGTGCAGTTTTAAACTGCCATGTCGACTTGGCAAGTTAACCTACTCGCCAGGCCCACACCTTCCTTTTTATTGCATACAGGTCACCCCTAAGGTAGTCTCTGGACAGCCCATGGGCAGGGTACAGTGTATTTAAAAGGTAGGACATGTACTTTTAGGTTTCCCATGTCCTGGTAGTGAAATACTCTCAAATTCGTTTTTCACTACTGCAAGGCCTATCTCTCCCATAGGATAACATTGGGATTGCATTATTACAATTTATAATTGTAATTTCCATTTGGGTATAGATGGGTAGGTGTGACTGAGTGGCCATTTGCATGCAGATGGGTCATCCTGAGCAGGATGGGAGGGAGGAGCTGACACTTACACCTGAAACGGCTGTGTCCTGCCCACGCACAAAGGGTTGTTTACCCCCTGTAGTGAGTCTGGAGCCAGAGCAGGAAAGAAAAGGACTCTGTGCACTTTAAACCATCTCTTTGAAGTCTCCCCCACTTCAAAGGCCCAACTGGGTATAAGTATAAGATCTCTGACACCACCAAATCAGGACACTTCTGAAACTGAGTAAATTCTACCAGGAAGGACTGCTGTGCTGCTGGATGGACCACCACTTGCTGAACTGCTTTGCTGTGTTCGCCTGCTGCTTCTTTCCTTGGAGTGAGAAGGACTGTACCTGCATCTCTACCTCCCGGAACCAAAGTATCTCCAAGGGCTTGTTGGCTTGCTGGCTTGCCTCCTTTTTCTGAAGTCTCCGGGATCTCAAATGCTTATCTCTTCAACCTGCAAACAGCTCCTGGGCTGTCTGTGAGTCCTGCTCTGCCAAATGATGCCAATCCAGTCCTAGGCCCTTGAATGTGAGCTCAAAGTGCTGTCTTCTAGATCCATGCATCGACCTAGTTGCGCCGATCGGAACCAATATGTCCCTGCCGTTGTGGGACCAAATCAACACACCGCCCTTGAGACCGCTGCTTCACCGCCGCTGCGTGGAGAAGATCTATCCATCCCCTTTAAAACGTGGAAAAACCTGGCGCCTCTTATTCGGAACCGCTGCACCTCCTGAATCTACCACCATAGCATGGAGAAATCCAGGGCATCACCCCATTTGCATGGGAATCACCATCGCATCTTGTTGCTTGTGACCAGGGTCAAAGTACTTTTGCTCAGCGGGCCCTGCGTGGGTCCTGTATTCGGCCCGCACTCCATCATGATCGGCCTGAACTCTTGACTTTGTCCCGGTCCAGCAGGACCAAATTAACTGTTTAAGCACTTACTGCTTCATATCTGGAATTCAACTGATTTGATTTCGTCATTTCGGTCTTGTTTTATTTATAATTTTCTCTATTTTTCTAAATGGGTGTGAGTCTTTCTGTGGTGTTTTCACTGTTACTGTTTGATATGTTGCACAAATACTTTACACATTGCCTCTTAAGTTAAGCCTGACTGCTCTGAACCAAGCTACCAGAGGGTGAGCACAGGTTAATTTAAAGTGTTACTCACGTTCTCTGACTAGGATTGTGGTTCCTGCTTGAACAGGGTGCATACCTCTGCCAACCAGAAACCCAATTTCTAACACCAAGAACAACTGGAGCATTCAATGACCTCCAGAGTGACAAGAAAAGGAAGAACAAGAAGTCGTCTTCGAAGATGATGATCCTGAAGCACAGGGTATGTTCCGAGAAACAGAGGTGGTCAGAATACCTGGATATTCAGTGGCAGGACATCGAAATGTATTCCCCAGAATAGGGGGATACACGTATTTGTCTAGTCAGTTGCCACCGGATGATATTGCAATGTACAGTCAGTTAATAATGAAGATGGCGGCAGACAAACATGGAGTACACATGGAAGAAGATAAATCACATTTGTGTTTCCTTTTAGAGATACTGTTACCTTCCCAGTTACTGATCTGCATGTTGCAGGTTCCTTGAAGACTTCTCTTCCCTGATCCAGTATGCTTGGCAGCATTGGTAGATATAGGCTCACGTTCCGTGAAGGTAACTGTCTACTACTGTGATTTCACTTCTTTCATTTGGTGCAAAAGAATGCAATAAAAACGGTGCTCTGGAATGAGATCAACCAGGGAAACTACTCAACATATTTCCTAATATCAAAACAAGACTGGCCTCTACGCCCTATAATAGACCTCGGTTTCGTAAACTATGCAAGAGCAAAGACCACATAAATACAGTAATTTTGACACTCCACATCCTGGGGTTCGCTATAAACCGAGAAGTCCTCTCCCAATCTAGAACAAGAGAAACTATTCCTGGGAACGAGAATCACCTCCAGAGATGCCAAGGCTTATCCTTGCGAGAAAATATTATTGCTAATGCACAAAACTCACCAATGCCAGAAGGGTCAGTCTCTAACAGTGAGAACTGTGGGAGAAATGCTGGGGAAAATGGCCTTCTGCATACGTCTCGTACCTTATGCAAGGCTACATATGAGACAAATTCAGGAATGGGTACAAAACCAATGGTCATCAGCCACGGGGGATTTGGGAAGATCTAGTGGTTGTCACACAAAGAGTACAGGAGGAAATGGCGTGGTAGAACAGGACAAATATACCAAGGGGAAGAGCATTCATATTCCCAACTCCCACTGTAACAATTACAAAACACCTCACATACGGGCTGGGAAGCTCATATGGGGAAGCTCAAAATTTTGGAATTTGGAAAGAGCAGGAAGCTGTACAACATATCAATGTACTGGGGAAAAAAAGTGTTCCTAGCCCTAGGCCTTTCAGATACGGCTGTGGGTAAAATCGTTACTTATTCAAACAGACAATACAATAACGTTATATCTCAACAAACATTGGGTGTCCACCCGTTTTGCCACTTACTTGGCAGGTTACACAGGAGCTGACAAACTCCTTTACCTTCTGCGACATCTGGGGCCAGTAAAAGTGGCTTACTAGCCTTTCCCTGGTTTTGGTTTGGCCCAGATGTCCAGCTAGGGGAATGTCATGAGCTAAAGTTAGTAAGAACTCCCTTCATATCTGAGGCACTACCACTCTCCTAGTGGCTCCAGGGTTGGGGTCTTTGGCCTCCGTGTACAGTAGTCCCTCCTCCCAATAAACTCTGTGGGTACCACTGACCTCTCCCTTTTCCTGGGTAGCAGCTTGCCTCAGGCTTTCAAGAGTTGGAGAGTCCTGCTGTCCAAGGCACAGCTCTTCCCTAGAGGGTCCCACTGGGCCTAAGAGTTTAACCTGGTAAGGGTCAAGCTCCATGGGGTCAGTTCCCTCTGGGGTGTCCAAGTCCTCTCCCTGAGGAGAGGGGTCCTGATCCTCTTGCTGTACAGAAGCTGGTTTCCCAGTCTTCTTACCTTTTCTCCTGTGAGGTTGGGCCATACTATCAGGCTCCAACTCTTCTTTTTCACCCTGTTTTCTGCTCTGTGCTCTTGTTTTTACATATTAACAAATTAGAGGACTATGGGCTATATTTATCCAGGTCCAGCATACATGCCCAAAAGTGATACGAAGCAGAACGGTATGCAGTTCCTAGTGAACACTATAGGTTGACGTATGGTTAGTGTGTAGTGAGTAACACACTAAGAGCAGGAGAACATTTCCTCCTTTCGGAAAAGAGACCCTCACACACCCCCCATCAGTGGGGTGTCTTGCTTCATCATCGGGTCTGCTCCTTATCGGGTCGGCGCTGCAATACCCGATTGGCGCCCTTAACGGGGCCTTTTGGCGGAGATCTTTATTTCCTTTTGCCGTAAGGTGCGGTGCGTGTGAGGGCCCTAGTGAGTGTAGATGTGGTGAGTGTAGAAGTGAGGTTAAAACAGAAGGGAGTGGTCCACCCAAAACTACTTTAATGATCGTGGCCACTCTCCTGATTAAAAACGTGAAAGTTGCGCACCCCTGTTATAAGGTCACGGGCCTGTGCGCATTTGGGGTCAACATGTTTCTTGCCAATACTTCAATTAGAAGGCAATTCTTCAGGACCAAATCAAGATCTAGCCACACTTTTTGGTAGTGGTACACAATTAACTAATAAAGTGACCACCCATACAGCACCCTAAAAAGTGGTACCTGCAGATCTATGACATCAACCTGTAGAAAAATATAAGTGTAGAACTATGTCAGGACATTGTATGAACCTACTATACTTATATAGTGTTCTAATTAAAATTGTGATAAGAGCATGCATCACACACAGTGGTAGTGACCATGCACAAAGCGATATGGAGTAGCAAGGAGAATTAAAAACTATGATAACAAAGGAGCATTATGTGTGAAATATGTAAAATATGATTGCTCCTAGCGTCAAGAGAACTCACCTAGTCTGGGTCAGAGAGATGTTACATCGGTGGCCGGCGAGCTCAAACACTGAATAGTACAGTGTCCTTGAATAGGCGAGAGATACAAAGAAATTTGTCAAGTTCTGGAAAGTAACTATCAGTATAGGGTGCTCAGGCACAAGAGGTTGAGTACACCAATAATGAGGGTTGATGCTCTTGTAGCGCATGTGTCATGTTTCCCCCATGCTAACCGGTGTGATCCCACAGCAAACCAAACCCAGACGTCACCTAGTAGGTAAACCTGAGGTGTCAGCCGAGAGGTCCACCCGCCTCGTGTGTGGGAACAGCCTCAGCGTGTACAATCACATCTTATCCACATAACAATAAAAAATGCTGAACACACAGGGTACACCTCCGGTCTACTGGTAAGTCACCCATTGCCCCCAACATAGCCACACCAATCTCCCCGTGACGAGTCATGGTTAAGTATTGGTGAGTGAAGTAGGTTTCTTAGCATACACTAGAACCGGTGCGCCACTCGTGGAATCGGTATTAGTTCCCACGTAGTACCCCGGTATGGGTTGTAATCTCGCCCATATTGTGTCACAAGCTCTAGTTAAGCCGGCACAGGTACTTACTTGGACATCCGCGCATAAAGTTGGCAGACCTACCCCGCTTCGCCGGTCCCGCTGGTACACTGGAAGCAGACAGTGCTTCCCCGTATGTTCACCGAGCGGCTGATGCAAGGGGCGGGTACTTCCGGCTGCACGTAAGCCGCGTTCAGTCATGCGCACTGTTTACAACCGGCGCCATCATGCGATTGGCTTGTAAAGTCTGTGGTTTGTTCCGTACGTAGCCAACCAATGAGGTAGTAGCGTCCTGGATGTCGCGCTGCTCCTTACTAAAAATGTCTGTCGTTAAGCAAAGGTAATCTGCGGTGTATATCGAGTCATATCTAGGGAACGCTAGGCCTATCAATCATCAGGATGCGCCATACTGGTATGTCATGACCACAGTGCGTTAGTCCCACGGTCGTGATGGTGGGTGTTATCTGATACCACGGGGGGTGAACCGTTCATTTATAACCCTAATATTGCCTTATGTGCACAAAATGTTGCTAACTGATCATAGTCCAAGTGCCAATTATAGGAATCCGGTTACCCGGTGGACTCATAAATGGAATGAGCTAAGGTGGCGAAAGTGAAAGCTATTGAGAAGGTAATGTACGACAGATAGCGTCATACTACATCCTGGATGTGTAGCTGTTAACGACAGACACTCTCCCGACCTCTAAGTAATGGAACTAATACCGAAGGTGTACTGAATCCAGGCTTGATACTCATCTCGGTCAGTGATGCCCAAGGAATGTCTTCATTTAGACCCTCTCTATCAGATGCCAATCGCAGTACCCATCTTTGTTCGATTCTGAAGAGGGCACCTTTCGTTATACCAGGGTGTGCTTCTAGGACACACCATCTGATGGAATCTGGTGGATGGTGCAAGGTGTTCAAGTGTGCCGTCATCTTGGTGTTGGTCTTGCGGCACCTGACATTGCTACGGTGTTCCGTGATGCGAATCTTTATGGGTCTCGTGGTCATCCCTATATAAAGGAGACTGCACGGGCACATCAACATGTAGATGCAGTTATTACGTGTTGCAGTTCGTGTGTTTATTAAGCTGCCACCTGAACCCATTAGCAAATGTGATTTCTTTAGTCATCTTGGTAAACGGACACACAGTGCATGAACCACAGGGGTAATGTCCCTTCACAGGTGGCATATCCCACAAAGATCTTTGGGCTATTATGGTGTGTACCTTGGGTCTCGTATGTATTAACATGTCTTTGAGGTTGCTCGTCCGTTTAAAAGCAAACCTCGGTGTTGGGAACTGTAAATCCCCTTAATTCAGGATCCCCCAATGTTTCTTAATGATGCTTTTTAAATGGTTGGAGTCGGGTGTAAATGTGGTCACACAGGTCAGTGAATCATTTTTTGTTTCTTTAGGTCTGGTTTCTAGTAAGCCTTATCTGTTGTTGTTCCTTGCTCTTTTTTGAGAGAGAGCTATGTTGCATTGGGGATAATCCCTACTGCGTAGGTGTCTTGCCAGAATCTGGGACTCCTTTTGGAAGTCTGTCACCGAGCTACAGTTCCTCCGGATACGGAGGAACTGGCCAAACGGAAGGTTTTGTTTAAGGGCTCTCGGGTGGTGACTGCTGAAATGTAACAGACTGTTCTTGTCTGTAGGTTTACGGTAGAGAGTAGTGCTGATCTGACCCCCATCCAGTTTTATTAGTAAGTCCAGGAATGGTATCTCACATTCAGAGATAGAGCTAGTAAACTTGAGAAATGGGTTAAGAGTATTAATCCATTGGCAAAAGTCTTCGCACCTAGTCCGATCTCCCTTCCAAAGGATCAAAATGTCGTCGATGAATCTTTTCCATAGGAGCACGTTCGCCTGAAAGGGCACTGTACTATTCAGTGTTTGAGCTCGCCGGCCACCGATGTAACATCTCTCTGACCCAGACTGGGTGAGTTCTCTTGACGCTAGGAGCAATCATATTTTACATATTTCACACATAATGCTCCTTTGTTATCATAGTTTTTAATTCTCCTTGCTACTCCATATCGCTTTGTGCATGGTCACTACCACTGTGTGTGATGCATGCTCTTTTATCACAATTTTAATTAGAACACTATATAAGTATAGTCGGTTCATACAATGTCCTGACATACTTCTACACTTATATTTTTCTACAGGTTGATGTCATAGATCTGCAGGTACCACTTTTTAGGGTGCTGTATGGGTGGTCACTTTATTAGTTAATTGTGTACCACTACCAAAAAGTGTGGATAGATCTTGATTTTGGTCCTGAAGAATTGCCTTCTAATTGAAGTATTGGCAAGAAACATGTTGACCCCAAATGCGCACAGCCCCGTGACCTTATAACAGGGGTGCGCAACTTTCACGTTTTTAATCAGGAGAGTGGCCACGATCATTAAAGTAGTTTTGGGTGGACCACTTCCTTCTGTTTTAACCTCACTTCTACACTCACCACATCTACACTCACTAGCCCTCACACGCACGGCACCTTACGGCAAAAGGAAATAAAGATCTCCGCCAAAAGGCCCCGTTAAGGGCGCCGATCGGGTATTGCAGCGCCGACCCGATAAGGAGCAGACCCGATGATGAAGCAAGACACCCCACTGATGGGGGGTGTGTGAGGGTCTCTTTTCCGAAAGGAGGAAATGTTCTCCTGCTCTTAGTGTGTTACTCACTACACACTAACCATACGTCAACCTATAGTGTTCACTAGGAACTGCATACCGTTCTGCTTCGTATCTCTTGTTTTTACACACCTCATGGATATCCAGCATTGCTGCATGGGTTTTCAATTCTATCTCAGCCCATGCTGAGGTTTCCATGTCATTACCAAGCAGACACGCAGCTGGAAGCTTTGGAGAGGCCACTACCTGTTTCAGGCCAGTAAACCCCCCCTCCACCCCCCTCCACCCCCCCTCACCCCCTGTCTAATGTCACCATAGCCATTGCATGGTTAGTGGTAACACTGTCCGCATTGGTGACTTGGTAAGTTCTCCCAATAAAGTAGTGCTCTGGGGAAACCAGTGTATCTCTCACCATAGTGACGCTGGCACCTGTATCCCTCAGGGCTTCTATCCTAGTCCCATTGATCCAAGGGTATTGCAAATATTTCTTTCAGTTGGGTGGCCACACAGCTAAAGTGGCAAACTCCACTTCCCCTTCTGTGACTAGAACTGCTTCAGTGTGCAACCCGATTTGCTCTTGGCACAATGCTGAACCCATCTGGAGACTGGCTAAACCAGGAGTAGCTGTAGTGGGACTAGGGGGCTTCTTGTTAGGACAAGTAGCATCTCCAGTTAAGTGTCCCAACTTCTTACAGTTGTTACACCAGGCCTTTGCAGGATCAAAGTTCTTTCCCCTGTACCTATTATTGGACTGGGGAGAGTTTTGGAACCCACCCCCCTGTGCAGTTTTTTGGGGCCCTTTTGAAGACTCTGTCTTTTTATCTTGGGGATTCTCTCCACCTTTCCCCTGGGGAGGTTTAGTAACCCCTTTCTTTTGGTCACCCTTGTCTCGACCCAGTGGTCTGCCTTCTTTCCCAATTCTTGGGGAGAAATTAGACCTAGGTCTACCAAATGCTGATGTAACTTTTCATTAGTGCAATTACTTAAAATATGTTCTTTCATAAACATAGTAAAGTCCATTGAAATCATGCACATTGTGTCCAGTTAACCAACCATCTAGTATTTTAACTGAGTAGTCTCACGAAGTCAATCCAGGATTGGTTTTGGGTTTTGTGAGCCCCCCTGAATCGAATTCTATATTCCTCAGTTGTGAGTCAAAATCCCTCAATCAGAGTTCTCTTCATGAGGTCATAAGACCCAGCATCTGCCCCAGAAAGGGTCAGGAGTCTGTCCCTGCAGTTACCAGAGAACAGTTCCCAAAGTAGTGCCCCCCAGTGTGACTTCTTCACTTTTCTCATTTCACAAGCCCTCTCAAAGGCTATGAACCATTTTGTGATATCATCACTCTCTTCATATTTAGGGACAATTCCTTTGGGGATTTTAGGATCACAAGATTGCTCTTTATCCTTATTAAGTAAATTGCTGCCACCATTGATGGGTGCTAGGCCTATCTCTGCTCTCTCTCTCTCTAGAGCCAGCAACCTGGTCTCTAGATCCAGTCTTTTGGTCAACCTTGCTAAAAGGCTGTCCTCCTCATTGAGGCTTTCCTCAATGTCCTCAGTAGTGCCTGACCCACCTGTGTGGGATCTAGGTACTGAGAGGTTGATTATTGGAGTCAGGGCCCCTGGGGCCCTTTTCTCCCTAAGAAGTGGGGGAGGGTGATCTACCTGTCATCCTTTCCCTCTTCTTCCTCATCTGATTGGTCTTCACCATTTTCAGATTGGTGGTCCTTAGCATACACAGCCATCAGCTCCTGGAGCTTTAGTTGGTGGGATGGGACCCCATGGCTATGTTTTTAATTTTACATAGGGACCTTACCTCCTTGAAAGACAAGTGAAGGTAAGTGGTGAGGTCATGCTCCTCAACCAGGTCCTCTATGGCATTGTGGTTACTTTCACTAACAGCTGGGTTCTTGTTTTTGTTTTGTTTTTTTAATAGCTTTATTGATTTTGCAGGTTTTACCATTGGACTTTCAGAAAGTAAAAACACATACTGCTACAAACACGTAGCAACAGTTCTCATCTCTTTTCGTAGTTTCTTTCATATATGATGGACCATGTATAAGGTTCCGCAGTAGCTAGGAGAATGTGTCCGCTCGTACATGCTACAATTATCTGGCCACATCGCATATATCACATTACAGTATTTGCTGTTAAAATGTGTTACACAGTAAGCATTACGCCATTACCAGCGCAAGGTAGGTACATCTGACATATTGTGCGTTCAATAAAGAAAGGGGGAGAATAACACATGGGGGAGTCTGGTTACAGAACTTGGAAAAGAGCTGGTGTAGCGTCCCGCAGCTGTCAGTTTCTGCACATGTGCGTGTCGGTTATTGTGCCCCTGCTTATTGCTGTGGTGTTTGGTGACCGAAACGTGGTCACCCCAGAGTGTCAATTCACCATTGGAAGACAACGATTCTAGTGTCTATAAGTGAATGTGAGGGTGTGGGACGCGTGCACGGAGTCACTCTACCGGGGCAGATCTATGCTTGGTCTGGACTGGTAGATCCGTATCTTGTTGCAGTGTCGCCAGGATTGCCTCCCAACTGGTGGATATGGGTATTTTCCTGAGGCCCATGATTTCTTCACGCCGGATCGCTATACCCTCTGCCCTAACCCACGCGAGAGTGGAGTGGAGTGGAGTGGAGTGGAGTGGAGTGGAGTGGAGTGGAGTGGAGTGGAGTGGGTGTTGCTTTCCACCTTTTGGAGATTAATCTTTTCACTGCTACCATGCCTAGGTCCAGGATTCTGGAGGTGACTTTGGTGCTGCGCCTCCTACTGAACATGTGTAGCAAATAAGTTGGGTGGTGTATGACCCCAAATCACGTGGGTAGCGCGATCTGTGTGTTTGTTCTGTTAATCCTCTGATTTAGTAGAACTATCGGATAATCAAAGTGTTTACGTCACCGTTCTAAATACATATATCGTTCCATTGAGTCAAATCGTATGTATTATAGTGCACACACAGTAGGTGTGTCACATCACTTACCACTATTTATTCACCTCACTTTTTAGGTCACTTAGGAGTGGAACGCACAGGGCTGGCCCCTGTGTGGTCCTGAGGAAGAGCCCTGGGGAGGCTCGAAACATGTTGACCAACACTAGAAGCTTTTAACTCATTATGGTTACATTGTTCTCTAGTACCACCCCTCCTTTTTAATATACCGACTAGGAGCTAGAATAAAATATTTCGCCCACTAGCCAGGTATTTTTAATTTTTCTTCCACTCCACTAACACTGCACGACAGTCTCATATTAGTGCTCCTATGTAATTTCGCAAGTCGAAGCACGCCTCAATCCGCAGCGGATTGAGAGGACCCCAATGATGAAGCATGTCACCAGTGGGAAACCCTGGTGAGTGAGGGGACTCGAAAGCAATTGTTCTTTCTTGTCTGAAACCAAACTTTCCAACTCAACTTGATTTGGGGGTCATACACCACCCAAGCTAGGTTCCATATCCGGTATTCTGTTTTTTCTGTGTACATGACTGAAAGGAAGGTGGACCTAGCCTAATACCCTCTACTTCCCCTTATTTTGAAGTGTAGCAAATAAGTTGGCCAGTCGAAAGGTATTTCTCTTTCAGTACAGGCGCGGAGCATGTTCGCCACTCCCTCCCAGAACACAGTCAATCTGGTGCAGCACCAAAGCATGTGCACCAAGTCCGCATCCACAGTGGCACCCCGGGGGCAGGCTGAGTCGGTGCGGTGAAAGTATCTGTTGATGTTGGCTGGTGTGAGGTACGCTCTTTGTGTGATGTAATATTGGATTTGTCTAAACCTAGTGTTTCTAGGGATTTGTACTGGGCTAGCCAGCGCTCGCTCCCAGTCTTTATCTGTGAGTTGACGGCCCAAGTCATGTTCCCATTTGTGTCTGAGGGGGGCTAAATTTACCGCTGCGAGCTGCCGCAACGAAGCCTCAAACCACCGCATCAGGTGCCGACCTCGTCCCATGACATGCAAATATTGCACTGTGAGATGTGTTTGCAGTTCTACTGCAAGATCTCCCCATTTCGCTGAAAGTGTAGTTATCAGTGACCGGTGAAGGAGGAATTGTCCTGCCGGGAGTCCCTCGTCAGACACTAGCGTAGTGTACAGAATAAGTGAGCCTTCCCGATAGAGATCCCCTAGCGTTTGTACACCTGCGTCGTGCCAGTACTGCAGCGTAGCAGACGTAAGTGTTGCTCGGCCCGCAGGGGTACCCTCCAGAGGAAGCGCAGGGGCGTAAGGCGTTGTGCCTCGGGTTAAGTAGAGGCTTCTGCGGTAGCATCTGTACGCTACGTTCAGAAAACTGGGTTCAGGGGGCCGCACCCTTGTGCCGGGGTGAAAGAGCGCAAGGATCTGGGGGAGTGTGTAGGGTGGGCGTGTGGTCGCTGTCGTCGTCACGCTGGCGGTCTGCCATCCATCTGGCGATCCATTGAAGTTGGGCTGCCAGATAATAGTGTTCAAAGCAGGGCAAGGCCAGGCCCCCCTGATCAGTGGGTAAATATAGCTGTTTGATCGCCACTCTGTGTCGATTCGGACCCCAGATGAAATCTCTGACTAAGTTCTCCAGTGCAGCAAAAAAGGAAACTGGGACATAGATGGGCAGATTGGCGAAATAGTACAGAAATCTCGGCAGAGCCACCATTTTGAGCAGTGCCACTCTACCGACCACAGCGAGAGGGAGCGTACTCCAAAATTGCATCTGGGATTTTGCAGCTGTCAGTGCTCTGCCTAGGTTACCGTCAAAGAGGTCCAGTGGTTGACGATACACCCGTATGCCCAGATATCGGAATGTGTCAGCGCTCCACTGCACTCTCACGCCATTGAGGAATAGACCGGGGTCGCAACAGTTCTCTTTAAAAGCATATAGTTTAGACTTAGCAACGTTTACTTTTAATCCCGTCACAGAAGCGAATTCTCTGAGGATTTGGGGTAGTTGTTCTGGCACCTGAGTGATGTCTCTTAGGTAGATTAGCAGATCGTCGGCGTATAGTGACACTACGTGTGTGCCATCGCCCAGCAGTATGCCATCGTGTAGCTGCGTTCTTAAGGATTCCGCCAATGTCTCCATAGCAAGCGCAAAGAGGAGAGGAGACAGCGGGCAGCCCTGTCTCGTTCCCCGTCTTACCGGAATGGCAGTCGATATATGGTCGCAGTTTCACTCTGACCACAGGGTTGGTGTAGAGGAGGCGGGTCAATTGCAGAAAGTCTGGGCCCAATTTGTATTTTTCAAGGGTTGCAAACATATAATCCCATTCAAGAGAATCAAATGCCTTCTCAAGATAGAGTACAAGGCAGCCCGCTCTTGGCCATTCACATACGGAGTAGGTTGCGACTCTAAAAAAGCGGCGCAAATTAAGTGAGGTGTTGCGGGATGGCACAAAGCCGTTTTGGTCTGCATGCACTAGATCGGGGACTGCTTGTGCCAACCTGTCTGCTAGGATTTTCGCTAAGATTTTGTAATCCGTATTGAGCAGGGCAAGGGGTCGATATGACCCCATGTCTGTTGGATCTCTATCCGGCTTGGGCAATGAAATCAGATGCGCTTCATTTAGCGTTGGCGGGAGCTGTCCCGCATCTAACGCGGCTACATAAAGGTCACATAGTCGGGGCACCAGTGACACTTGATACGCCTTATAGTATTCTGCCGGGAGGCCAGCAGGTCCTGGAGTCTTCCCCGTAGCGAGGGACATAATGACTTCTCTAATCTCTTCTGCTGAGATCTGCGCGTCTAGTATATCATTGTGCGCCCGTGTCGCCTCAGGTAGTTGCACCCGCTCCAGGAAAGCTGAGACGGCATGCGGTTCGTACTGACTTTGGGATTGGTAAAGCTTTTGATAATGTTGCGTCAGAGCCGCGTGGATGTTTCGTTGTGTGTGCATTAGGAGGCCTGTGTCATCGTGCAGCGCCACTATTGGTGTGCGGGTGTGTTCCTGGGAAATCAGTCAGGCCAGGAGTCGACCTGCGCGGTCAGCTGCAGCGTGGGTGCGGGCCGTGTGCGCGGCATAATTATGGCAGCGGAGATGTTCCATTAACTCGGCGTGTTGCGCCCGCAGCGTCTCTAGACGGTGACTGTCTCTACCCCCGCCCTCCCCCGCCTCATGTCTCAGTAGGTCTAGTTCTATCGTGTTCAGGTTGGAGGTGAGAGTTTTGCGTATGTTCCATGTGGCGCCCATGCAGTGACCCCGCATCGTCGCCTTGCATGCTTCCCATTCTATTAGTGCGTCTCCTGCCGTGTCTTCGTTAAGCTCGAAGTATTCGAGGATCGCAGTGCCCAGGGAGGAGCGAAATGGTGGATCTTCAAGTGCAGCAGTTTGAAGTCTCCGCAAGGGGGCGTTCAGGGTCCCAGGTAAGTTTCAGCAATTGGGGATTGTGGTCAGAGTGCGTCCGGCCTAGGTATTCTATGCGGTGGACTAGTGGGAGCAGTGCGGCGTAGCCAACTATTCTGTCTAGGTGTACATGTAGGTGGTGTACCGCTGAGTAGTGCAAGTATGTTCGGGTCTGTGGGTTAATGCCACACCATATGTCTAGTAGCGCCCAGTGCGCCAGCCAGTCAGTGAGAGCCTGCGCATTAGACCGTGCTGTAGTTCTGGACAGGGGCGAGAACGATCTGTCTAGCTCAACATCAAGCACAGAGCGCGCTGTTCCTTTTGCAACAACACGGAGTCTAGCAGGGAATAGCGTGGAATAGCAAGGAATAAATTAGTCCGAGTTCCCGGAGTTGTTTTTTCACAGCTGCGTACGCGCCTCTGCGGCGTTGGACCTGCGCTGTATAATCTGGAAAGATCATGACTCTGCTGCTGCCGACGTTTATGTCCGCCAGCTTACGGGTTTCGCGGAGGATCGAGTCCCTGTCCCTGTAGTTAAGGACTTTAAAGAGGAATGGACGTGGGCGGGCTCCCGGTGGTGGTTTTTGTGCCGGGACACGGTGCGCTCTCTCGATCTCAAATTGAGGAGACAGGGTGCCAGCGGGGAGTTAGTCTTGGATCCAACGCTCAGCATATTCCTCTGGCTGTCGGCCTTCCTCTCCCTCCGGAAGTCCTACTACGCGGATATTGTTGCGACGCGAACGTCCTTCTGCATCTTCTACCTTGTCTTCCAGGTCGTGGACACGGTCTATCAGGTCTTGGAGGCCCGCTGTGTGGCTATGTGTGACTGGTTTGAGCTCCGGAAGTGTTTGCTCTTGGAGGTGCACCTTGTCTCCGAGCTTGTGATGGTCCGCTTTCAGAAGGGTGAAATCCGAGGTGACCTTGTCAATTTTGCATTCCAGCGAGGAGCGGGTCTCCTCCAACGCCGACCCTATCTTCTCCACGGCTGCCAATACAGAGTCCAGTTTGGCTGCTAACATTGCCCGTGGCATTTCCACGTCTGCGTCACCTCCCGCTGTCGTCAATTCTGAGCTTCCAGTGCGTGTGTTGGATTGCTGGGTGCTCGCATGTAAACGGCCCATTACTAGTTGCTGCACTGTCGGCATTAGTCACTCTTTTGCGTAGTCATTATCAGGGCGGGGTAGCTATCTTACTTGCGCAACGGGCCCAGCGGCATGGAGTTGCTTGCTTGTTGATCAAAGGTGGGCGGTCGCTAGAGCGTGCGTGTGCTGGCTTCGTTCCCGCGTTCAATCTTCTGGTTCTCTATCCGGTACGGACGTAGAAGGGGCCTGCTCACTTGTTCGTGGAAGGAGAGTTCTCTCTCAATGCCTGACTTTCCCGCGTCCCAGCATCGGGTCTGCTGGCCTGTGGGCGTATGTGTAGGCAGTTCTGGGCATCAGACGTCTGCTGGCGTTGCTGCGTGGAGAGGAGGGCGGGCCCGCTGTATACACAATTTTTCTGCACTCTCTCCACCGTAGCGCGGGACACTTTGCACCCCCTTGTTTATAAGTGGTCAGGCTAGCCCGTCTTCCACCATCTCAGTCAGCGGGGCGACGGCTGGGCAGGTAGTTTTCCAGTTCCCACCCCGTCTGTAAAAGTGAGGCCCAGGCGCGTGTCACTCTCCTGCCAGGGCGGCTTCCGTCCACCCCCACCACAGCTCGCGTGGCCGTTTCTCACACAGCTCAGCATACAGCAGTGGCCGAGGTCCACCTCAGCAGCACCAGTCCAAGTGGGGGGAGGAGAGAGTCGCGGGCAGGCTGTGTCTCTTAGTGCTCATACAGCTGCCTCATATTATGGCTCTGCTATGCGGCTCCTGCAGTGTTGTCTCAGGGTGGTTAAGTCTCGATGGGTGCCTCTCTGTGGCACTCGCATGATCCAGACGCGCCTCACAGGGGGCGAGCCGGAGAGGGGTCTGGCGGTATGGCAGCACCTCACTGACAGCCTGGCAGGTTGGAAGGTGTGGGCCCGTATCGCATGGGCAGCACACGCAGGTCCCAGCACTCCCGCAGCGCTCAGGGTACAAGGGCCGGTGTCGCTTGTAACGCGTTAGCGGCGACAGGTTTTAGTAGCAGGCAGAAATTCAGGCTGGGGCAGGCCGCTCACCTTCTCGCAGTTGCGGCGGTTGCTGCCAACTGCTCCGCGGCTCAGTCACTGTGTGTGCGGTGTTCATCTCGGGAGCCGCCAGGCCGCTTCAGTAGTGCCCTTCCACCGTCCACTGCAGGCACGCGCCAACAGCAGCCGGCCACGATCACCGCACAGCAAGGGGGCACCCGCAGTCTCCGGATAGTGGGCCTTGTGAACGGCCGATTATTTCCGATTCATCTGGCGGTCTCGCGGCTCCAGGCCCGCACCTCGTGGGCCGCGGTCGCAGGCCGCGGCGTCTCGTCGCTCGTGCACACCTCCCCGCCGAGTCCCCACAGGGTCCGTGGTTTCTGCAGTCGGACGTGGGGGGGAACGCTCGGGCAACGGCCACCAGCAATCCTCTTTGGTCGTAAGCACTGCAACGCCAGCGCTGGCCGGGGGAGCCGAACACTCTGCCTCTATCTAGAGCGCTCACGAAGACGCTCGGCAGCGCACCTCTCCGCTCCAGATCCTACGGGATCACAGTCAGGGCTTAACGGTCACGTCCGTGGGTCGCCACCGCACAGGCACTCCCGCGGCGGTGGAGGGCACCCGGATGGTGGGGGATATTGGTGATTATCAGGATAATTAGGGGTTGTGAGGACTGAGCGCTAGCAATTTGCGTCCGCCATGTTTGGCTGGCTGGCCACGCCCCCCAACAGCTGGGTTCTTGTTTTGAGACATTGTTAAAAAAGATGTTCGAGGCATGTGAGCTGCAGAGCTCACACTGTGCAGAAGCTCACACTGTGCATTAGATCGCCATCTGGTGTTGGGCTCGGATGCTTGCACTTTGTTGTTGTCTTCGAAGAAGTCTTTGTAGTCATGTGATAGGTGACTCCTCCTTAGGACAATAGTGCGCATGGGCATCGACTCCATCCTCAGATATTTTTTTTCCGCCATCGGGTTCGGATGCAATTTCGACACTCCGGTTCAAAACTTGTTTTTTTGCAGCATTTTCCACTTTTGAACGCCTGATATCGACATCTCGACGTCCCTTCCTCGATCTCCTTTCCAGCCGTCGACGCGGGCCGTTGGGCCCATCGACGCCGTAAGGCCTACTGCCCATGGAAAGGACGCCATTCCGAAAATGCCCCCAATGTGGAGCAAAGTTTCCTCACAGTGACCACCACCAGGTCTGTAATCGGTGCCTCTCACCAGACCATAACGAGGCCACTTGTCCGGCCTGCGCCTCCTTCCGCTCCAAGAAGACAATCCGCGATCGTCGAGCCCGAAGGCACATCATGGCGCACAGGTCCGCTCCGGAACCCGTCAACATCTTCGACGAGGGTCCCGATGTTCCGGAAGAAGACTCCGAAGACCTCGCTATCATCTCCGAGGCAGAGGACTCCGACAGTTCCATCCCTTCAGGGCAGCATGTGAGTACTACTGCCTCTGCCCCAACCCTCCCTGCAAAATCGAAGGCACCGGTCAGTACTTCGCCTACGGGCCCCAGTTGAGACCGTAAACGTGTTTCGGACGCCCCGCCTTCGGGCTCGGCACCGAACAAGAAAACAAAGCCTTCTAGTTCCTCGGCACCGACCAAACCACATGTGCCCGTTACACCGGCACCTTCGGCGCCGAAACACAAAGACCACCCGGCGCCGAAATCCAGTTCGGTCCCCAAATCCGCCTCCAAGCACGCGGATCCTCGGCACCGAAACCGAAGCTACTCGACACACCCCTAAACTAAAGCCGGTCGAGCCTGTAGCTAAACCGAAGGACGCCTCGACGCCTTCTAAAGCAAAGGAACATTTAAAGAAGCCATCACCACGTTCGGGACCGAAAAAGTCGGCGCCGAAAACTAATATTCAAGGAGAGGAACTGTTTACACCGGATCCCATCGATCCTAATCAACACAAACTTTATATCAATCCTAAAACAGGACACATTTCCTCTGTGCCACGTCACAAGCCTGTCCCTCCGAAGAAGAAAGACTCTTCCACTTCCCCTATGCCTCCTTCTTCCCCTATACCTCTCTCTAACACCCTCCTCTCCACATCCCTATCACACCTCCTCAACCTGCGGATTCTCCCCACATGAGTATGAGGACAACATGGGGTACGGGGATGACCCTCATAATTTATATCTGGATCCAGATAATCCACCACAGGATGACTGGGGTTATAATGACCCCAGACCCTACAGACCTCCCCAGCCCTCCACCTTATCCCACAAAACCATCTCCACCAGATGATCACATAGGTTTTGGGCAACTCATACATAGGGCGGCCGTTTTTCATGGGGTGCATATTCATACCGACCAACCAGAGGAAGATTTTCTTCTAGACACTTTTGAACGGTCTCAAAAAACTGTTCAAACTTTGCCCATGATCAAGGGTGTCATTAAACATGCACCTGAAATTTTTAACGACCCGGTCAGAGCCAGGATCCTTAATCCTAGAGTGGATAAAAAGTATAGACCTGCCCCCGATGACCCCACCTACATCAAAGGTCAGCTCCCCTTGACTCACTGGTCGTTTCTAATGCCAGAAAACGCGCCAATTCCCAAACTTCAGGGGATGCTCCGCCCCTGATAAAGAATCCAAATTGTTAGATTCCTCTGGCAAACGCGTAGCTGCGCAAGCCACCAACATCTGGCGCATCGCTAACACCCAAGCTCTACTAGCTAGGTACGACAGGGCACACTACGATCAGCTAGAAACCATCCTTCAACATCTACCTGATCAATACAAAACACAAGCCACTGACCTCATTCAAGAAGGCAAACTTATTTCCAATGCCTCCATTAAGTGCGCCTTAGACGCAGCCGACACCGCCGCTAGGTCAGTTAACACTAGCGTGCTTATCAGACGACACGCCTGGCTTCGCATTTCAGGTTTTAAGCCAGAGGTTCAGACTACCATACTAAACCAGCCATTTAACCAAAACCAACTATTTGGTCCTGCTGTCGACACAGCACTAGAAAAGATGAAGAAGGATACTGACCCTGCCAAATCAATGGGAGCATTGCAGTCCCCGCAGCAACGTGGCTCCTTTCGCCGCTCCTTTTACAGAGGGGGCTCCAGGAATACCACCGCAGACAGTTCCTCTTCCTATCGAACAAACACCCAAACCACTCCTAATAGAGGGTACTTTAGGGGTGGTTACAGAGGCAACCACTCTAAGGGCAGAGGTCGAGGTAATAATAACACCCGTACCTCCACCACTCCCAAACAGTGACTTTCCTCCACTTCCCCCGACCACAACACCCCTGTCGGGGAAGGCTATCACAGTTCCTGCCTGTCTGGAACTCCATTACAACAGACAGGTGGGTGAGACAGATTATCCAACATGGCTACTGCCTGGAGCTAACAGCTACCCCCCACCATACCACCCAGACAGCGTCCAATGTCCACAGACCATCTTACACTTTTACAACAAAGGTACTTTCCCTGCTTCAAAAGCACGCCATAGAGCCAGAGCCAGTGCCTCTGCTACAGCAGGGCACAGGGGTTTACTCCCTGTACTTCCTCATTCCCAAGAAGGACGGCACTCTCAGGCCTATTTTAGACCTCAGACCTCTCCAATCAATACATACACTCAGATCATTTTCACATGATCACTCTCCAACAAGTGCTTCCCTTACTACAACAACAAGACTTCCTTGCCACATTAGACCTCAAGGACGCCTACTTCCACATTCCCATACATCCTGCTCACAGGAAGTATCTAAGGTTCGTTCTCAATGGACAGCACTACCAGTTCAAAGTACTCCCATTCGGAGTCACCACTGCTCCAAGAGTGTTTACCAAATGCCTTGCAGTAGTAGCAGCGCATCTACGAAGACAACAAATACATGTCTTCCCATACCTGGACGACTGGCTTATCAAAGCCAAATCATCCAACCAGTGTGTCCAACACACCCACCAAACGATACAAACATTACACAACTTGGGGTTCACAATAAACTATACCAAGTCCCACCTTCAGCCCTCCCATGTCCTTCAATATCTGGGAGCCACAATAAACACTTCCACTGCTCTAGCTTACCCCAGCCCAGCCAGGATAGCCAGTATAAAAACCCTTGTCCCCAGGTTTCAAATGCAACACTCTCTTCCAGCCAGAGTGTTTATGCAGCTCATCGGCATGATGGCATCCTGCATTTTCTCGTCCCTCATGCAAAACTTCAAATGCGTCCTCTACAAGAGTGCCTAGCGCGCCAATGGAACCAGGCTCAGGGACATCTTACAGATCTGGTGTTGGTGGACAGCCGCACACATCGCTCTCTGCAGTGGTGGAACACCAACAATTTGTCCAAGGGGCGGCCGTTCCTAGAGCCGGTTCCACAAGTAGTACTAACCACGGACGCATCCCTTACAGGATGGGGAGCACACCTGTTACACCATACAACACAGGGCAAGTGGACCACTCAGCAGAAGCTGTTCCACATCAACCACCTAGAGTTACTAGCTATATTCCTAGCTCTCAAGTCCTTTCAACTCCACGTACAAAACAAAGCTGTCCTGATCCGAACAGACAACATCACAGCTATGTACTATATACAAAAACAGGGGGACACACTCGCCACAACTGTCCCAACTAGCACAGGACATTTGGAGGTGGGCCATTCCACAAAACATATACCTTCTAGCAGAACACCTACCAGGGGTTCACAATCAGATGCAGATCTGTTAAGTCGACAGACACAACAGATTCACGAGTGGGAACTACATCCACAAGTTCTTCTACCTTTCTTCCAGATGTGGGGCCAGCCAGACTTAGATCTGTTCGCCACACACCAAAACGCCAAATGCCCAACCTTCGCCGCCAGGTTTCCACACCCGCAGTCCAAGGGCAATGCGATATGGATGAACTGGTCCGCCAGATTTGTGTACGCTTTTCCACCGCTCCCACTCATCCCACTTGTAGTACGCAAGCTTCGACAACAGTCTCTCAAAATGATACTAGTAGCCCCTACATGGGCACGCCAACCGTGGTTCACCACACTACTGGAGCTATCAGTAGTCCCATACCAAAGACTACACCTCTCCCCAACAATGCTAACGCAGAGCCATGGAGAGATAATGCACCCAGATCCATCTCAGCTGAACCTTGCAATTTGGCTCCTGAAGTCCTAGAATTCGGTTACCTTAACCTACCCCAGACTGCATGGACGTTATAAAAGAAGCTAGACGCCCAACTACCAGAGCCTGCTATGCAGCTAAATGGAAAAGATTCGCTATTTACTGCACTAATAATAACATCCAACCATTACAAGCCTCTACGCAAAACATCATTTGCTATTTGCTACATTTGCAAAGATGTAGTCTTGCATACTCATCCATACGTCTGCACCTCGCAGCCCTTGCTGCTTACTTGCAAAACAGACAACACTTATCACTATTCAAAGTTCCCGCCATTAAAGCCTTCATGGAAGGCCTTAAGCGAATCATACCTCCCAGATTACCACCTTCCCCAGTGTGGAATCTTAATATAGTACTTACCAGGCTCATGGGTCCACCTTTCGAACCCTTACATAAATGTGAACTTCAATTCCTTACATGGAAAGTTGCGTTTCTAATTGCAATCTCTTCTCTCAGGAGAGTCAGTGAACTACAAGCTCTAACTATACAAGAGCCTTTCTTACAAATACATCATAAAAGGTAGTTCTCAGAACAAACCCAAAATTCCTTCCCAAAGTCATTTCGCCTTTCCACCTTAACCAATCAGTAGAACTACCTGTGTTCTTCCAAAACCCAGATTCCGTGGCAGAAAGAGCTCTCCACACCCTAGATGTCAAAAGAGCCCTTATGTATTACATTGACAGAACCAAATCCTTTCGCAAAACCAAACAATTGTTTGTGGCTTTCTCTCCACCACACAAAGGTAATCCCATCTCAAAAGCCGGGGTTGCAAGGTGGATTGTTAAATGTATCCAAATCTGCTACCAAAAAGCCAAACGCACATTATCAGTTCCCCCTAGAGCGCACTCAACACGCAAACTAGGGGCATCCATGGCATTCTTAGGGAACATTCCCCTAGAAGACATATGTAAGGCAGCCACGTGGTCTACAACACACACCTTCACTAAACACTATTGTGTTGATGTGCAAGCCAAGCAACAAGCTTCCATGGGCCAAGCTGTCCTTAAAACCCTTTTTCAAACTACTGCAACACATACAGGTGACCACCGCTAGGGGAGATACTGCTGTACAGTCTATGCACAGAGTGAGCTCTGCAGCTCACATGCCTCGAACGGAAAATGCTACTTACCAGTATGCATCTGTTCTTGGCATGTAGAGCTGCAGATCCTCACACGCCCACCCACCTCCCCGGGACCTGTATGTGCTCCAGTCCTATCTTAATTAGATACACACACATGGACATCTCTTTTCTACTAACTCCATCACTCCCCAATATGGCGAAAAACTATCTGAGGATGGAGTCGATGCCCATGCGCACTATTGTCCTAAGGAGGAGTCACCTATCACATGACTACAAAGACTTCTTCGAAGACCACAACAAAGTGCAAGCATCCGAGCCCAACACCAGATGGCGATCTAATGCACAGTGTGAGCTCTGCACAGTGTGAGGATCTGCAGCTCTACATGCCAAGAACAGATGCATACTGGTAAGTAGCATTTTCCTTCTAACCCTAGCTAAAGTGACTTTTTATTTTTCAAAAAATTCTACAGGGACTTAACCAAGGCCCTAGCAAGACTTTTAGTAATTTTGCAAAAATGGCAATTTGAAAAAAATCTGAATTCTAAAGACAATTTATGAGTTCTGTCGTGTGATCAGGTGGTAACCAAGTAGTCCAACAAATGCAAAGTTGTATATCCCACCGCTGATGCACCAATGTAGGAAGCTGGCTCTGTATATACTATACCAAAGTGAGGTATAGTGTGCACAGAGTCCAGTGGAATCCCAAAGGTAGGCAAAGGTAAAGTTAGATAGCACCTCACACTCTATTTGTGGTAGTGTGGTCGAGCAGTAAGGCTTTATCAGAGGACAGTGTTAAGCATTTGTTGTACACACTCAGCAAATGAATTCACACACTCAAAGACTGAACTTCAGACCAATTGTTTTTGTATAAAAATATTCTTTTAGTTATTTTATTTCCTAGAACCAAGCAAGCTTGGCACAGGTAAGTGATAAGTACTTTGCAGTAAATATACAGTTTGCAGCATAGTTGGGATTGCAATTGTAAATGCACTTTGTTTTGACTTACAGTATTGTTTCTGAGAAATGCAATGCTTTGTAAATACAGTACATCTGCTTTGTATAGGATCTTCAGTAAGAATATAGGTAAGTTACTTTTGAGATTACTTTTCTTAAACAGTGTAGTATATCTGGATACTACACTGGGACATTTCCTGTACACAGGTAAATAAAATCGTTTTTGTTAGTAGAATTTTAAGGAATTTCTTTAGGTTTTCAAACTCCACACTTAGAAACTTTTCCAAGAAAAACAGTCATTGTTATCCTATGGAGGAAAATAGTGTTATCGGTTTTAGGGTAAGTATTCGGTAGTGGAGTTGAGGTTCTGGGGTTAGACTCGGGGGTCCCCCAGGGTCAGGGATGCACTCTCGTTACACCCTCAGCGGCACAAGGGCGGCCGGGTGCAGAGTGCTGAGGCCCAATGTTATCCAATGGGGGATAGTGGGCCTCCGGTTGGTGGCTGCTGACGAGCAGGCCATTTGGTTGTGGGAGCAAAGCTCCTGGACTTTAGCTCCGGGCAAATGGGGAAACAAAGTAGCACTAAAGGTGCACCCTCAGCGGCACTAGGGCGGCCAGGTGCAGGGTACTGTTTCGAAGTCGGGCGCTCTGTTTGCAATGGGGAACCTCCGGTTTGCAAAGGCACTGCAGGCTCAGGGACAAAGGTCTTCTGGGTGCGACCACCACTTGGAGAGGTAAGTTGGGATCTTGGGGGTTGGTTGGGCACCGTCGGTCTGGCCACCCAAGGCCGTCGGGTGTTGGGTGCAGGGGTGCTTTTTAGGGTCGGATATTCTTACCAGCCAGCTCCTGGTCGCGGTTGGGGGAACCTTCGGGATTTTGCCTGCAGGCGTCTGCTGGAGGCTTGAGGCAGGTCAGGGGTTGCCGGATCTCGGTTCAGGATCGCCGGGGGAGACCTCCTCGTGGTGTTTGCCCACTGGAGCTCGGGCCGTGGATGGTGGGTGCAGAGTGATGCGGATTCGCGCTGTCCGGCCGGAGCCACAGGTTGGAGATGAACAAATGCGGTGTTCACGGAAGACAGTCTTTGTGGTTGAAGGCAGGCAGGTCCTCCGGGGTTTTCGAGGTTGCTGGCTGCAGGACACACCAGGATTTCGCAGGTTCGAGGTGAAGACAGGCCGGTAGGGCTGGGTCCAAGTCAGTGGGCGTCTTCCTCTTGTTAGCTTCGGCACGGCTGTTCGGTCCTTCTTCTTTTCTTGTAGTTTCTTCTGGTCTGAGGAAGCAAGGTTCAGAGTTGCACCTAAATACTAGATTTAGGGGCGTTACAGGTAGTTAAAAAGGTTGGGACCAATGGGTCCCTTCCCTGGGGTGGGTACACCCCCTATTATGCCACCCTCCAGTGGGAGGGGGGCGTAAGCCTTTCCCTGGATTGCTGAGTCCCATCTGCAAGATGGCGGGGACTGAGAGTTGTGCTTCACCTCGCCTCCCCCACCTGAGGGGTGGAGTTGGCAGAGGTGGGCACTGTGAGAAAGTGCCCTCTTTCTGCATTGTTACCCCCACTTTTTGCTGAATTGCTGATGTACTTTGACTGAGCCCTGGGCCCCTGCTAATCGGGTACCCAGGGCCTATGTTCTTTCCCTAAAACTGCATTGAAGCCTAAACCCAATTGGCATCTCTGGCCACAGGTCAGTCCCTGATAAATGGTACCACAGGTACCCAAGGCACTGACCAGAGAAGGCCTCTAAGGGCTGCAGCACTTATTGTGCCACTCTTAGAGGCCCTGTACCACTACACTCACACACTGCCTTTGCAGGCTGCGTGTTTTGGTGCAGAACAAAGTGAACAGTCGACATGGCACACCTCTCTGTGTGCAAAAACAACAGTTGATGGACAGAATGCAGAACAATGTCATACATTCACCCCAGTACAGAGATCTGGGCCTAAATCCATCGCTTTTTGCTCACCATGCCATTCCAGTTTGAACCCAGCCATATGCAAATCAGTCTTGACCCTGTGCCTCATGGGAACAGTCCAGCCTGAACTGCCAAGCCAGGTCCTCCCTGGACTGGAAACAAGCATCCTAGGACCGGTTTCGGGGTTTCACCCCTCTTCAGCCAGGATAGCTTGATTCCAGTGGCATGGAGAGCACGGGACCCACATCTGGGCATACCCGTCCCACTCGGGGTGACAAATGCATAAACAACAGTTGATGGACAGAATGCAGAACAATCTCATACATTCACCCCAGTGGGGGTCAGAACCAGTGGGGACCAGTTGCTGAAAGCAGCAAGTGGCCCGGGGAAGCTCAAAAAGGCGGCAAGCCTTTGAAGCTTCCCCTTCGTGATCCCTGCCCATCCTGGGGGAGGAGGATTGGCACCTCCTCCCAGGATGTGCATTGTTTCAGGCCCCCAAGAGCAGCAGGCTCTCGACCCAGGGGTCCAGAAACATGTCTTGTGGTGGCAGCTGAAAGCAGCCACTCAGCCTGGACACTAGTGGTAGGTTAGTTTTCAGGGGGCACCTCTAAGATGCCCTCTGTGCATTTTTCATTAAATCCCACACTGGCATCAGTGTGGGTTTAATGTGCTGAGAAGTTTGATACCGGGGGGGGGGGTGGGGGTGTGTGTGTGTGTGTGTGTGTGTGTGTAGGTGACCTCTTAGGGTGGCACAATAAGCGGTGCAGCCGTTAGAGGCCTTCTCTGGTCACAGTGCCCTGGGTACCTGTGGTACCATTTACCAGGGGCTGACCTGTGGCCAGAGAGTGCCAATTGGGTTTGGTCTTCAATGCAGTTTTAGGGAAAGAACATAGGCCCTGGTTAGCAGGAGCCCAGGGCACACTCAGTCAAAGCACATCAGCAAAAAGTGGGGGCAACCATCCAGAAAGAGGGCACTTTCTCACAATAACTATTGATACAAAGAAGGCATCTAGTGATTTTATGACCTTTCCTAGAAGCTTAAAAATGGCACTGGATCCCTTTCATTGTAACATTGATCTGCTTAGCTCCTGGCCCCACAGGGAATCTTAGATTATTCCTAAAAGCTTAGACTGTTCGATTACGTTTTTCTCAGGATATAGAACACTGTCATAAGTTGAAGATGGATACAAGTTTAAGTACTAACATTTTTCTACAGCCAGGTCCAATCTTATCCTTTTTTTTTTTTTTTTAAATTAAACTTCTCTTAAGGTTAGATGTTTAATTATGAACCCAGAATATGTTCCATGTGTTAGAATTGTGTCCAGTGATACAGGAGGCTAGAATGTTTTTTAAAAAAAAATCTATTAATTGTGAATTTTGATGTTATATACGCCACTAATTGATTCAACTATTAATACACCCCAAATACAAAAGTATGTTTGAAGGTGTTTTCATTTTTTGGTATTTCTTTCCACTAGTGTTTTGAAATGTAGATGAGGTTTTTTTTTCTCCAATATGTATGATTATATGGCCTTGTTTTGTGTGCCGTATCTATGACCATATGTAATAGATTGTTTGATCTCAGATGAGTGCAAAAAGAACAATTGATGGACAGAATGCAGAACAATATCATACATTCACCCCAGTGCAGGGATCTGGGCCTAAATCCATCGTTTTTGGGGGAGAATGTTTGCATTGTCAGCATTCCGTCCATTTGTTTGCTGTAACACTGATCTCAGATGAGGCCAAAACCAATCTGAACAAACCCATGAACCTTTGTACTCCTGTGGTGGATTGGGACTTAAAGAGCTAAGTTAGAAAGTAAAAATCGTTGACCAGGATGAAACTGGCAGGTATACCCAACCTGCTCTCTATTGCAGTCAGTGGTCCCTTACATGGTAAGTCGTAGTAATGACCCAATTTCACAATCAAGATTGGGTCTGTTGGTGTCTCATTTGACAATTAAAGGATTTTATTCACAAATAATTCAAACAAAACATTACATGAAAATGGTGAGTGAGCAGGACGTGACTGGGTGTTGGGAAATCAGCCGATTTCCTTACCACAGGCAAGTGACTTAAAAGTGACTTTTAAAGTGAAAAAATGTTAATAAGCAAAAGTCCTAATCAAAAAGACATCTTGTACTCCACAAATATAATTTTGCAGCGTGAATCTTTCTGGATTCACTATGCTGTGCATTATTCCGCCATCTAGTGGTTGGGTCCGGAATTGTAGTTTTATTTTATTTTTTTATTTTTTTCGTGGCCCAGGTGGGCGTCGACATACCACCATTTGGTGTCTTTCGTCACGTCGACGTGCTTCCTCCGTAAGCTCCCACCTTTGGCCGCATCTTCAGATTCTTTTTTTCCGCCGTTGGGTCTGGATCGTTGCCAAAGAGTTCCAGAATTTTTGGAAGAGGAATCGAGGAAAATCGTAGGAAAGCGACGAAAATCAAGTTTTCAGCTACACCGGACTACAGGTCGGGTAACCGGGACGACGAGGGAGAAGGTTTACGACCAAGCCCTCGACGTTCTATGGAGAATGCGCTCGCATGGGGCTCCCTGAGCGCGGGGATGGACAAAACACCGTTCAAGTTTTACACCAATTGCCACCACAAATACGCCCAGAAGGACCAGCATCCAGTCTGCAACCTCTGCCTGCCGCTTGACCACAGCAGCGAAGACTACAACGCGTGCTCAGCGTTTACACCCAAGACCCTCCGAGTAAGGGAGAGGCAGAGAAGGGCGAACCACAACATGCAGGGGCATGGACCACCTCCATCGCTCCGAGACTTGGGCCTCTCCAGTGGAGAAGAGGACAACATCGCCGAAGGACCGGAGGACTGCACGGTCGTCGAGGTCCATAAGAAGACGTCGAAGGAGGAAAGGGAGTCGTCGACCCCTAAACACTCGAGCGACACTCGGAAGGGTGAAGCTAAAGCCCCGAGCGACACTCGTAGAAGTGAAGCTAAGTCCTCGAAGGGAGCATTGCCGCCGAAACACTCGACGAAGGCAACAGCAACCAAGGACAGCCAGCTGAGCGGATCCTTCGAAAAGGACTCCCAATTGGCGCAAGCCCTCGAAAAACCAAGATTGTCGAAGGTTGCCCTCGAAAAGGACACCTCGGTGCCGAGAAAGGAAGGGCCGACGTCGACGTCGTCGATGGCACCGAAGAGGGGCGCTCCAACCCTAGACGCTGAACATGCCCCCGAGATGGAGAGAAAGAAGAGAAGGCTCCAGGCCGAAATGGCGAGCATCCTGCAGTGGAGAAGGGACTTCGACGAGAAGATGAGCCAATATACCATCCCGCCGAAACCCGCGCTTGGAGTCGAAAGAGACGACGAGGACCCCGAACCGCCAAACGCCCGAACCAGTCGAGGAACAGGGGGACGAAGACTATTCTTTCGAGGGAGAAGGCGACGAAGATCTGCAATCCTACTGGGACTCTATGTCCTCGGAGGCACATGACCTAGAATGGCAAGATCTCGACGCAGAATCGCCGGAAGAAGGGGTAGATACTTACCCTTCGAGGCCCTCGCCGCCAGACGACATAGGGATCTACAACATGGTCGTCCAAAAGGCTGCACAGACTTATGGAGTGCAAATGGAAGAGGAGAAGCCCAAGGCATGTTTTCTCCTGGAGACTCTACTGCCTCAACAAACTAGGAGCCAATTCCTGCCCATGCTCCCTAGTGTGCTGGATCAAGGAAGAGAGGCCTTTAAGGAACCAGCAGTATGCAAGGCTGTGACGCCAAGAACGGAGAAGTACAAACATTATTCAAAGGACCCTGCATACATCCAAGGGTCAGTACCAGCCGACTCCATAATTGCAGCAACGGCTAGAAAGAGGGCCAAAGTGCCCACTAATGCCGGACCACCTCCAGACAAAGAGTAGGAGGATGGATCTCACAGGGAGAAAGGTGGAGAGAAATGCAGCAATCCTATGGCGCATCGCAAACTCCAACGCCCTGATCAACAGGCACGCATACCAACACTGGGATGAAGTGGGGCAGCTCCTAAAGCACCTACCAGAACAGTACCAACAAAGAGCAGCTCACCTAGTAGAAGAAGGCAAAAGCATGGCGAACACATGCCTCAAATCAGCACTGGATGCTGCAGAAACATCGAGCAGACTAATGATGATAGGGGTGACCGAGAGGAGACACGCATGGCTCAGAATTTCGGGATTCAAGCCAGAGGTGCAAAGCAACATGCTGAATACACCTTTTAACGGAGAGCAACTGTTCGGCACACCAGTGGACGACAAGTTGACGCAGCTCAAGAAGGACAACGAGACAGCAAGGTCCATGGGAGCGTTGCAGTTCAGAGGGATGAGAAGGGGCACACCCACGAGAAGGTCAGGTGGGAGAGGAGGCAACATGCCTACCACATCGCACCAGACGTTCCAGCAAGGCTACCAAGGGAACAACCAAGGCCAGCAGCAGCAGGGACAGCAGCAGCAGAACTGGCAGTACCAGCCCCGGGGACAGTCCTTTCGAGGGCGCAGAAACGGACGAGGACAAACACGAAGGGGAGGCCAGCAGCCCTCATCCAAGTGACTTCACCAGGAAACAGAACCCCACCCTAGCAACACCTCGGGGTGGGCGGAAAGACATAAAGAAAAACTGCAGCTGAGCTTTCAACTACAAACAGTACCTCGAACGCTCAAAACCGGTAGGGGGAAGAATAAAAAACTTAATCCAGGAATGGAGGAAGGTCACATCAGACAAATGGATACTAAACATCATACAATACGGATACTGTATAGAGTTAGAAAAACAACCTCCAAACAGAAAACCAAGAAGCAAGGCACACTCTTCAAAGGAGCTCTCGCTCTTGCAACTAGAGGTGCAAGAACTGCTCAGCAAGGAAGCAATAGAGGTGGTGCCGGAAAACCAAAGGAACAAAGGGGTTTACTCAACTTACTTCCTGGTGCCAAAGGTGGACGAAACACTAAGACCTATCCTGGATCTAAGGTTCCTAAACAAATTCATAAAAACTCAGATTCAAGATGACTTCCCTACAAGAGGTAATACCACAAATGCAACAAGGGGACTTCATGGCTACTATAGATTTAAAGGACGCGTACTTACACATCCCCATCAATCACAAACACAAGCGCCTGCTAAGGTTTGTGATCAACCAAAGCCACTACCAATTCACAGTACTGGCATTCGGCCTAAAATCCGCACCAAGGGTGTTTACAAAATGCCTAGCTGCTGTTGCAGCACACCTACGAAGGCAAGGAATACACGTATACCCCTATCTCGACGACTGGCTCGTGAAGGCAAGTTCGTATAGCCAATGCAAACTACACATATCCAGCAGGTCATACTAACGCTGACACGACTGGGTTTCTCGATCCATTGGGAGAAATAGTCAACAGAACGAGAGCAAATCAAGATATTCTTAGGGGCGGAGATCGACACCATACAGTCCAAAGTGTTCCCCAGCAGGAAGAGAACATTGGCGATACTGAAGGAAACGCGTCATTACCGCAAGGGGCAAGTTCTGACAGTGAGGACGGTGAGCAAGCTGATGGGAATGATGGCATCCTGCATTCACCTAGCACAAAATATTCGACTGCACATGAGGCCATTCCAGGAATGGATACAGCAGCAATGGTCACAGGCAACTGGGAGTTGGGAAGATCTAGTGGTTGTCACACACGCAGTGCATCAGGAAATAGCGTGGTGGAACGAACAAAACCTATCACAGGGGAGAAACCATTCACACAACCAACTCCAACAGTGACCATCACAACGGACGCCTCCCAGCTGGGGTGGGGCGCACACATGAACAAGCTCAAGGTGAGGGGGCTATGGTCGCAACAGGATGCGGTCAAGCACATCAATTACCTGGAACTAAAAACAGTGTTCCTAGCCTTAAAAGCTTTTTAGAAGGAGCTGTACGGAAACAGGGTGTTGATCCAAATAGACAACACCACGACCATGTTCTACATCAACAAACAAGGAGGAACACAGTCAGTAGCGCTATCAGGGCTAGCACAGGAGATATGGACATGGGCTATTCCACTGAGGATAGACCTACTAGCAATACATCTCCCAGGGAAGGACAATGTGGAAGCAGACCGACTCAGCAGGCAGACGTCCGCATCCCACGAATGGGAGATCAACCAACAGGAATTACAGAAAGTATTCCAGAAGTGGGGTACACCAAAAATAGACTTATTTGCAACACACCAAAATGCAAAATGCCAACACTTTGCATCCAGACAACCAGACCATCGGTCGCAAGGGAATGCGCTATGGATAAGTTGGTCAAAGACATTTGCATACGCTTTTCCCCCGATACCACTGATACACAGGGTACTCAACAAATGCAGGATCAGCAACATGTTACTGATACTAATAGCACCTCAGTGGGCCAGACAGTCATGGTTCTCACAAATATTGGAGAAGGCGCAAGCACCAGCACACAGATTCCCAAGACGAAGGGACCTGTTAACAATGCAGAACGGGAGGGTGCTACACCCAGAGCCAGAGAGCCTCAGTCTGGCGGCATGGCTCCTGAAGACCTAGAGTTCGCACACCTCAAGCTACCAGCGAGCACAATGGCAGTGCTCAGGGAGGCAAGAAGGCCTACCACAAGGAAATGCTACGTAGCAAAGTGGAAAAGGTTCTCAGAATGGTGCATTAGAGAAAAGTTGCAAAGAAAGATCGCAAGGGAGTCAACAGTACTGAAATATTTAACACACCTACTGCAAAGTAAACTAAGCTACACATCCCCAAGGGTACATTTAGCGGCGATTGTGGCTTACACAAGGGGAGAAACCGGGAAGAGTTTATTCACCTCACAAGTAGTAAAAAGATTCCTAGAAGGGGCAAAGAGAATCGCACCTCCAAACAGAATGCCAGCACCAGCATGGAACCTCAACGTAGTGCTGACACAATTGATCAAGGCACCATTCGATCCGATGCACAAGGCTACACTGCACATGCTCACACTAAAGACGGCCTTCTTAGTGGCTATCGCATCACTACGAAGAGTAAGTGAGTTGCAGGCGCTAACACTTCAAGAGCCGTACCTGCAGATACACAGTGATAGGATTGTAATGAGAACAGACCCATACTTCATGCCAAAGGTGGTGTCCCGGTTCCACATCAACCAAACCATCCAAATACCTAGTTTTTTCCAAAAACCGACCACAAGCACAAAAAGAGCGCTGCACACACTGGACGCCAGGAGGGCAGTGATTCACTATATAAAAGGAAAAAAGAGTGCAGAAAGACAAAACAACTTTGTTTCCTTCGCAAAGCAGTTTTTGGAACGGCCAGTTACCAAAAATACCATTGCACGATGGATTGCACAAACCATACAACTATGCCACAAACAAGCTGGGCAACTGTTACAAGGAGCAGCTCATGCTCACTCAACAAGGAAGAAAGGAGCAACAATTGCGTTTCTGGCCAACACACCGATTCAAGACATTTGCCAAGCTGCAACATGGTCTTCAGTGCTCACGTTCACTAAGCACTACTGTGTGGATATCCAAATGAACAAAGCAGCGCAAGTGGGACAGAAGGTCTTACAACACATATTCAGTAACCAGTGCTCATCTTCCACCCAGCCACCACAATAAGGACAAACCGCTATAAAGCCTATGCACAGCATAGTGAATCTAGAAAGATTCACGCTGCAAAACGTATAGTTTCTTACCTGTCGGTGTAGTTTTGCAGCTTGAAGACTTTCTGGATTCACTAGCGAACCCACCCTCCTCCGCCAAAAGATGAGACGGGAGGAAAGGGATTAAACACAAACAAGACTTTAGAAAATAAGAGGAAAAACAATAATAACACAAGACAAAAAAAAAGAATCTGAAGATGGCGGCCAAAGGTGGGAGCTTCCGGAGGAAGCACGTCGACGTCACGAAGGACACCAAATGGTGGTATGTCGACGCCCACCTGGGCCACGAAAAGAAGAAAAAGAGAAAAAAGACTACAATTCCGGACCCAACCACTAGATGGCGGAATAATGCACAGCATAGTGAATCCAGAAAGTCTTCAAGCTGCAAAACTACACCGACAGGGAAGAAACTATACGTTACAGTTTAGAGTTTAAGATGCAAGTGTCGACGACGTTTCGATCCCCAACAAGGTTGGGGGATCATCATCAGGACTAACCAATAAAGTAAGTGCCTGGGAAGTTGCCTGGATAAGTAGAGAGGGAGGTAGGGAGAGGGGTAGGTGGGATAAACGGAGAGGAGTTAAAAAAAACAAAAAAAAAACATGTAACAGAGGCACCGTCACACAGTATGGTAAACAAATTCGAAGAACGTTTGTGCAGCTATAAGTATGGAGACCAGCCACTGGAGCCCCAGTGTGATGTAACCGTAGCAATGTGGGTGGAGAAAAGAGACAGCGAGGGGAGATGAACATGAGTCGATGGCAAAGCGAATTGGGCCAAGCGCATGCAATGAAAGTACCCATGAACTAATGTTGCACTAGGTCGGATGTATGGCAGTGTGCAGATGTAGCAATGTGGGCGGAGGACAGAGACAGCGAGGGGAGATGAGCATGAGAGTCGATGGCAAGGCGAAATGGGCCAAGCGCATGCAATGAAAGTACCCGTGAACTAATGTTGCATTAGGTCGGATGTATGGCAGTGTACAGTTGGCAAGATACGACCCAGTCTGGACCAGATGGGTCCAGAAGGGAGGGGGCTACTGAAACTGAGTCAGGTTGGTGCAGGGTTGAGCAGGAGCATGCTGATGGAATTATGGCGCAACCGGTATAAATGATTAACAATATGTCTTATACGTGCCTTTAAGGATTATGTGACCTCTAGTACAACCCGGGAATAATCGTGACCAACCTGAATTAATAACAGTGGTGAGGAAGGTGCCAAGGTGGACAGTAAGGTTGGAGAAGGGGGGAGATAGCGCAATTGACAAGGAATGGGCAGGAGACTTACTCGTAGCTAGCGGTAGAAGTAGTAATGGATTTAGCGCTATTCTCCTGGGAGAAAGGTGATGCGTCCTAGAGATAAGAAAGGAGACCGTGAGTGGGGAAACTAGAACACGGACTCAGGGAAAGACGCGGTGGAGGGTGCGCTGCTTATCACGACAGATATTACCAATGGTAAGATGATCTACACACAATACAGACACAGTAGTCACTACAACTGACAGCATGCCCGAGCCTGACTCCATTCCGATTTTTTATCTTTCGAACTACCAACTATCAGTGAAAGAAATTGCACTACTCCGTAAGGGATTATCTTTTGTCCCCACTATTAAACTCCAGTTTCTTGAGCTGCAGATTGAACTCCTATGGTTCTTTAGAAAGATACGCCTTCAAGCATTCTTTCTTGACAAGCCATACACACCACCCAGAGCTTACACCACGTTCCGCCCACACTCTACTTTTTCCCCACCTCAAAATAGCATACCCGTAGAGATCCAGACATTCGAGAAGCTAGTCCTTAAAGACGTCAAGGAATTAGAACAGGACCGCAGATACATCCCATATAACCTCTCATTGGCTGAGAAAAATGCCCTAGCTGGTCTAAAACAAATGGAAAATATAATTATCAAACCAGCGGACAAGGGAGGGGGGGATTGTCCTTCAGGATATTGACACCTACACACAGGAAGTCCAGAGGCAACTGTCTAGATCAGACCATTACCTGTTACTCCCTTCTGATCCTACTGAAATTACAGAGGAAGGGCTCTCACAGGGATTCCAGAGTAAGAATGAATTCCTATATCTCAACACTAAGTCACCTCGCACACCAGTGATTTACACCTTGCCCAAGGTGCACAAAAATGCCATCTCACCACCAGGTTGCCCTATCGTATCTGGGTGTGGCTCCATTCTTGAGCCACTTGGCAGATATGTTGATCATTTCATTAAGGACTTTGTGCCCATCACACGATGCTACATCAAGGATACCATGGCGATGGTTAACCTGGTTGAGGGATTCCCCTTTAACCCGGAACACTGCTTTCTGTGTACTCTTGACGTTGAGTCACTTTACACAAACATCCCCCAAGACGAGGGCATTGACATTATTGGTATCGCCCTCAATTCAAGACCTCACCCCCATCCAGTCCCGACTTCTTTTATTCTACACTTACTGAAAATCTGTCTTACTCGCAACTTTTTCCTATTCAATGGCAACTTTTACCAACAGGTCAAGGGAACTTCTATGGGCGCAGTCTTTGCACCAAACTTTGCCATATTATATATGGACTGGCTTGAAACACAGAATATTATCCCCCTTCAACCCATTTGCTGCAAACATACTGGAATGGAAGAGATACATTGATGAAATCTTCCTCATTTGGGAAGGGACGCTTCTTGAGTTCCATGACTGGCTGAACGCTCACTACAATGGTCTCAATTTTGCAGCGTGAATCTTTCTGGATTCACTATGCTGTGCATTATTCCGCCATCTCGTGGTTGGGTCCGGATTCGTAGTCTTTTCTTTGTTTTTGTCTTTTTTTTTTTTTTTTTTTTTTTGTTGGCCCAGGTGGGCGGCGACGCCCCACCATTTGGTGTCTTCGGTGACGTCGTCGCGCTTCCGGCGGAAGCTCCCACCTTTGGTAGCCATCTTCAGATTCTTTTTTCCGCCGTGGGGTCTGGATCGTTGCCGAGAAGTTCCAGAAAGTTGGACGAAGAATCTCAAAGTCGAAATTTCATCACAGAAGATATACTACTGAGACACCGGACGACGACACTAGTACCGGAGAAGAAGGACGACGAGGTAGAAGGTCCACGACCGAAATCTCGACGCCTACAGAGAATGCGCTCACAGGGGGCTCCCTAAGCGCGGTTATGGACAAGACTCCGTTCAAGTTCTGCAGAAATTGCCACCACAAATACGCCCAAAAAGACCAGCACCCAGTCTGCAACCTCTGCTTGCCGCTCGACCACGCCAGCGAAGACTGCAACGCGTGCTCGGCGTTCACCCGAAGACCCTCCGGGTGAGAGACAGACAGAGAAGGGCGAATTACAGCATGCAGGGCCAGGGACCAGCACCATCTCTCCGAGACCTGGGTCTCTCGAGCGGAGAGGAGGACAACATCGCAGAGGGACCAGAGGACTGCGCTGTCGTCGAAATCGAAAGAAAACGTCGAAGGAGGTAAGGGAGTCGTCGACCCCAAAACACCAAAGCGACGCTCGAAAGAGTGAAGCCAGAATCCCTAGCGACACTGCCAGAAGTGTAGCAAAGTCCACCAAGGGAGCGTTGCCGCCGAAACACTCGACGAAAGCAACAGCACCAAGGGACAAACAGCCGAGCGGATCCTTGGACAAGGACTCTCAATCGGCGAAAGCCTCCGAAAAACGAAGGCGTCGAAGGTCGTCCCCGAAAGGAAACCTCGACACCGAGAAAGGAAGGCCCGGCGTCTGTTTCGACGACCGCGACCGCGAAGAGAGGCACTGCACCACTCGACGCCGAAAAGGCCCACGAGATGGCGAAAAAGAAGAGGAGGCTCGAGGCAGAGATGGCGAGCATCCTGCAACGCAAAAAGACTTCGACGAGAAGATGAAACAATACGCTATTCCGTCGAAGCAAGCCCACGAGGCAGTCGAGGAGTTCGAGGTCGAAGTCGACGAGGCCCCGGGGACACCCGAACAGCTCGAAGACCAGGACGAGGAATACTACTACTTCGAGGCCGAAGGCGAAGAAGAGATGCTGTCTTACAGGGACTCGGCGTCCTCTGAAGTACAAGACCTAGACTGGCAAGACCTCGACACAGAGTCACCAGAAGAAGGGGTAGACACTTACCCCTCGAGACCTTCGCCGCCAGACGACATCGGAGTCTACAATGAGGTCGTGCAGAAGGCTGCAAAGACTTATGGGGTCGAAATGCAGGAGGAAAAGACAAAAGCAGGTTTCCTCTTCGAAACCCTGCTCCCCCAACAGACAAGGAGTCAATTTCTACCCATGTTACCTGGCGTTCTCGACCAGGGAAGGGAGGCCTTCAGGGAACCAGCAATCTGCAAGGCGGTTACCCCTAGGAGCGAAAAGAAGTATAAGCACTCCACAAAAGATCCTGCATACATACAGGGGTCTGTACCAGCAGACTCCATTATCGCTGCAACAGCCAGGAAGAGGGCCGGTGTGCCCACCAACACAGGCCCACCTCCAGACAAGGAGAGCAAAAGAATAGACCTCACAGGACGTAAGGTGGAGAGGAACGCAGCCATACACTGGCGTATCGCCAACTCCAACGCCCTCATCAGCAGGCATGCATACCAGCATTGGGCAGAAATGAGCCAGCTCATTAAGCACCTGCCAGAAGAACACCAACAAAGGGCCAATTACCTAGCGGAAGAAGGCAAGGCCATCGCGAACACTTGCCTAAAGTCAGCCTTGGACGCAGCAGAGAACTCCAGCAGGCAAATGATGATAGGGATGACTGAGAGGAGACACGCATGGCTCAGGATCTCCGGCTTCAAACCAGAAGTACAGAGCAACATCATCAACACACCGTTCGACGGTGAGAAACTGTTTGGAGCAACAGTTGACAACAAATTAACACAACTAAAGACGGACAACGAAACTGCAAGGTCCATGGGAGCGCTGCAGTTCAGAGGGATGAGAAGAGGGAACCCCTCAAGGCGAGCCAGTGGTAGAGGAGGCAATGCACCTACCACTTCACATCAATCACAACAACAAGGGTACCAAGGGAACAACCAGGGCCAAAACCTGCAGGGACAACAGCAGCAGAATTGGCAGTACCAACCCAGAGGACGGTCCTTTCGAGGCGCGGGTACGGACGGGGACAGGCCCGAAGAGGGGGCCAGCAGCCCGCCTCAAAGTGACTCCACACACATAACAAGCCCCCCACCGTTAACACCAAGGTTGAGGGGAAGTCCGCAAAAGGAAAATATAAAGAGCAGAAGCACACAGCAAATAACCACCGAGCATACGACACCAGTGGGAGGAAGAATAAGAAAATTTCTCACACAATGGAGGAAAATTACCACAGACAAATGGATACTAAACACCATACAGCACGGGTACTGCATAGACCTCCAAAAACACCCGCCAGGGAGAAGACCAAGACATCGGTCAATACCCGCAAGAGAACTAGCCCTCCTCCGCCTAGAAGCAGAGGAACTGCTACAAAAAGGAGCAATAGAACCAGTTCCAAACAACGAAAGGAACAAGGGAATATACTCAACGTACTTCCTAGTGCCAAAGGTAGACGATACACTAAGACCTATACTGGACCTCAGATTCCTGAACAAGTTCGTAAAAACCCAAAAATTCAAGATGACTTCACTTCAGGAAGTAATACCCCAAATCCAAGAAGGGGATTACATGGCGACCTTAGACCTAAAAGATGCATACCTGCACATACCCGTCAACCGCAAACACAAACGGCTATTAAGATTCGTGATAGGCCACAATCACTACCAGTTCACAGTGCTAGCCTTCGGACTAAAGTCCGCACCAAGAGTGTTCACGAAATGCCTAGCAGCAGCTGCAGCGCACCTTCGGAGGAGGAGCATACATGTATACCCCTACCTCGACGACTGGCTGGTAAAAGCAGGATCATACAGACTCTGCAAAAAACACATCAAACAAGTCATAGAAACACTGTCCACATTAGGTTTCTCAATACATTGGGAAAAATCGTCAACAGAACCCCAACAAATCAAGATATTCTTGGGGGCACAAATAGACAGCACACAGTCCAAGGTGTTCCCCAGCGACAAGAGAAGTATAGCGCTCCTGAGGGAAACACGTCATTACCGCAAGGAGCAAGTTCTGACAGTGAGGACGGTGAGCAGGCTAATGGGAATGATGGCATCATGCATCCACCTTGTCCCGCATATCAGACTGCACATGAGACCGTTCCAGGAATGGATACAACAGCAATGGTCACAAGCCACAGGGAGTTGGGAAGATCTAGTGGTTGTCACACACGCAGTGCAGAAAGAAATAGCGTGGTGGAAAGAAGAGAACATATTACAAGGAAGCCATTCACACAGCCAACTCCAACAGTGACCATCACAACAGACGCCTCACAGCAGGGCTGGGCGCGCACATGACCAGACTCCGCGTCAGGGGGCTCTGGTCACAACAAGATGCAGTGAAACACATCAACTACCTAGAACTCAAAACTGTGTTCCTAGCCTTAAAAGCCTTTCAAAAGCAGCTTTACGGCCAGCGAGTGCTGATACAAACAGACAACACAACTGCAATGTTCTACATCAACAAGCAAGGTGGGACACAATCAGCACCGCTGTCAAGTCTGGCACAACAGATCTGGAGATGGGCCATCCCTCTAAGGATAGACCTGCTAGCAATACACCTCCCAGGAATAGACAATGTAGAAGCAGACCGACTCAGCAGGCAGACGTCTGCATCCCACGAATGGGAACTGAACCAACAGGAGGTGCAGCAACTGTTCCAAAAGTGGGGAACACCACGGATAGAACCTCTTTGCAACACCCCACAATGCAAAATGCCAACATTACGCATCCAGACAGCCGGACCAAAGGTCCCTAGGGAATGCCCTATGGATAAGTTGGTCGAGCGAATTTGCTTACGCTTTTCCCCCGATACCACTGTTACACAAAGTACTCAGCAAATGCAGGAGCAGCAGCATGACACTCATACTGGTGGCACCTCAGTGGGCCAGACAAACATGGTTCTCACAGATTATGGAAATGGCGCAGGAACCAGCACACAGGTTCAGCAGAAGGAAAGACCTCCTCACAATGCAAGACGGAAAAGTGCTCCACCCAGAACCAGACAGCCTCAGCCTAGCAGCATGGCTCCTGAGGACCTAGAATTCGCACACCTCAAACTACCTCCAAGCACCATGGCAGTACTCAGAGAAGCAAGGAGACCCACTACAAGAAAATGCTACATTGCAAAGTGGAAAAGGTTCTCACAATGGTGCATTACAGAGGGACTGCAACGAAAAGTCACAAAAGAATCAACAGTACTGCGATATTTAACACACCTACTACAAAGCGGGCTGAGCTACTCGTCACTAAGGGTTCACCTAGCAGCCATAGTGGCCTACACCAGGGGAGAAGCGGTGAAAAGCTTCTTCACCTCCCAAGTGGTCAAAGATTCCTGGAAGGGGCTAAAGAATAGCCCCCCTAAAAGGATGCCAGCCCCAAGCTGGAACCTCAACACTGTACTGACACAGTTGATGAAATCACCATTTGAACCCATACACAAGAGCACACTGCACATGCTCACACTAAAAACGGCTTTCTTAGTGGCTATCACGTCACTGCGAAGAGTCAGTGAACTACAGGCTCTCACACTACAAGAGCCCTACTTGCAAATACACAAGGACAGAATTGTCATGAGGACGGACCCACACTTCCTGCCAAAGGTGGTGTCGCGGTTCCATATCAATCAAACAATACAGATACCAAGTTTCTTCCAGAAACCTTCAACACCCTCAGAAAAGGCGCTACACACGCTAGACGCCAGAAGGGCAGTGATGCACTACATAGAAAGGACGAAGGAATGCAGGAAAACAAAACAACTCTTCGTTTCCTTCGCAAGCAGTTTCCTGGGACGACCAGTAACAAAAATACCATTGCACGGTGGATTGCACAAGCAATACAACTCTGCCACAAGCAGGCAGGACAAGAGTTACAAGGGGCCGCCCAGGCCTCACTCAACAAGGAAAAGGGAGCAACGGTTGCGTTCCTAGCGAACACACCTATACAAGACATTTGCCAAGCGGCAACATGGTCTTCCGTGCACACGTTCACCAAACACTACTGTGTTGATATCCAAATGAACAAAGAGGCACAAGTAGGACAGAAGGTCTTACAGCACATTTTCTGCAACCAATGCTCATCTTCCACCCAACCACCGCAATAACAAAACCGCTACTAAGTCTATGCACAGCATAGTGAATCCAGAAAGATTCACGCTGCAAAACGAATAGTTTCTTACCTGTCGGTGTAGTTTTGCAGCTTGAAGACTTTCTGGATTCACTAGCGATCCCACCCGCCTCCGCCAGGAAGATAACATAGGAGGTTAAGGGTACAACTAAACTACATACAAGGTTTTAAAGGGATCAAAGAATAATTGAAGGATTAAAGGTTAAAGACATAGACAACAAAAAACTGTAAGAGGAAAGAAAAAAAAAAAAAAAAAAGAATCCGAAGATGGCTACCAAAGGTGGGAGCTTCCGCCGGAAGCGCGACGGCGTCACCGAAGACACCAAATGGTGGGCGTCGCCGCCCACCTGGGCCAACAAAAAAAAAAAAAAAAAAAGACAAAAACAAAGAAAAGACTACGAATCCGGACCCAACCACGAGATGGCGGAATAATGCACAGCATAGTGAATCCAGAAAGTCTTCAAGCTGCAAAACTACACCGACAGGTAAACTATTCGTTTCACCTCGACTAGAAGCAAGCAGGAGGTGGCTTTTCTTGACTTGACAATCATAGCACATGATGAGACACTGTACACGACTCTCTATCGTAAACCTACGGAGAAAAACACCTTACTAGCTTATGACAGCCACCACCCTAGAGCCTTAAGGGATTCCCTTCCATATTCACAATTCCTGCGTATCCAACGCAATTGTTATCGGAAAGAGGATTACTTTAGTGAGGCCAAAGTACTGTCCAAGAAACTGACCAGCAGAGGCTACCCACGCAAACTGGTCAAGAATGCACTCAAACGCGCCTGGTACTGCCCAAGGGAAACACTCCTGAGCCCCAAAACTAGAAACAATGGGGATAAAACTGTCTGCGTCACCACATTCTCACCCGTTTCCAATGTAGTAAGGAAGTGTATTTTGAAACATTGGCCAACACCGAATTCAGGTGACCTTAACTTTGAGCGTCCACGCTTTGCTTTCAAAAAAAGTAAGAGTGTTAAAGACCATCTGGTCAGAGCAGCCCTCACTAATAAAAGAATTCCAACTTTGACTGAGATGTGGGGTCTCCCGCCTATTACAGGACATTTCAAATGTGGCGGCTGCAGTGTCTGTGCTCTCACTACTGATACAAAAAAAATGTGTGCATGCTAATATTGATGTCACTCTGAATAACTTTTCCAACTGTAACACTGCAAATGTGATATATGCCATTACTTGCCCTTGCAACCTGATCTATGTTGGCCAAACGATGCAAAAAATAAGAATCCGAATCTGTCAACATAGGAGTCGAATACGATGCAGAACACCCAATGCACCACTGGTGGAACATTTAATCTCCCACGAACATACTGAAGATGACTTATGCCGGCAAGTTATCATTGTGATTCAGCAGCCCTTGAGGAATTCCAGCATCACCGGCATCCTTAACAAAGAGGAGCTTAAATGGATCATACGCACGGACAGTCTCCATACAGGGCTTAACCGCATGGAGGATTGGACCAATTTACTATAATGTGGTGGTTTGAAGACATTGACCAGCCTCCTCGGGCCACCCTGAACATGAACAGTGTACAAACACTCATATTTGATCCCACTATTGTGGCTATGCTTGCCATCATACCGTCTATAGTGGCTTTCGATTCTGTTTCCGCCGGTCAAATCATTAGCCAAGCAACTGAATTACACAAGCTTCAATAAGCAATATATGTTTTTGGTTGTAAATGTATTATTGACAAGTGGCAGCAATGGCACTAGGGTGATTATGTTCATTGGTACATTGGTTAATAGGATTATTCTCACTGTCTGCATTCATCAGACCAGTAGCTTCGCTATGACATCACAATAGCTACACTTTGCAACACAATTCTGTACTATACTGTTTTGTGTACAATTGGCAGTAATGGCACTGATTTCCGTAACTTGGGCTTCCTTTCCTCCTTATCTAGTGCTATCCCCTTTTCCCTCTGTCCGTTATCCACCAGCACTACTGCACTAATTGCCTACTCTTCAAACATAACGAGCACATCCCCAAGATGGCCGCCACGATTCCCTTTTCCTTCACGCATTGCCACTCAAGTCCTTTTATGTGACGCATGCGCTGTTGCGCGCAACTCCTTCATAGTGCGGCAACGCCCCCATAAATCAGGTGCATCCCACGCCGTCTCTAGTTCCCGGCTACCTCCTCCGCGAGCTGAGTTGATTCCAACTTACTGCGCTACCTTCGTCTTCATGGTAAGCGGCTCGACCGATCACTGCCCGCATTGCTGGTCCCACTCCGCCCCTGACTCCTTTCATTCTCCCTTAGGGTTGAGGCGTATCCTTCCCCCTCCGGGCTCCGGTCCTTATTGATACACGTCCACACGGGGACGGGACTCCCCTCATCCGTCTCCTCATTCGGGCCATCTTGAATTCCCGCTGTGACTGGACCTTATCATCCTTCCGCATTGGTAAGCAGCTCACTCTCCACCGCGTCTTTCCCTGAGTCCGTGTTCTAGTTTCCCCACTCACGGTCTCCTTTCTTATCTCTAGGACGCATCACCTTTCTCCCAGGAGATTAGCACTACATCCATTACTACTTCTACCGCTAGCTACGAGTAAGTCTCCTGCCCCTTCCTTGTCAATTGCGCTATCTCCCCCTTCTCCAACCTTACTGTCCACCTTGGCACCTTCCTCGCCAATGTTATTAATACAGGTTGGTCACGATTATTCCCGGGTTGTACTAGAGGTCACATAATCCTTATAGGCACGTATGCGACATATTGTTAATCATTTATACCGGTTGCGCCATAATTCCATCAGCATGCTCCTGCTCAACCCTGCACTAACCTGACCCAGTTTCAGTAGCCCCCTCCCTTCTGGACCCATCTGGTCCAGGCTGGGTCGTATCTTGCCAACTGTACACTGCCATACATCCGACCTAGTGCAACATTAGTTCACGGGTACTTTCATTGCATGCGCTTGGCCCATTTCGCCTTGCCATCGACTCTCATGCTCATCTCCCCTTGCTGTCTCTGTCCTCCGCCCACATTGCTACGGTTACACCACACTGGGGCTCCAGTGGCTGGTCTCCATACTTATAGCTGCACAAACGTTCTTCGAAATTGTTTACCATACTGTGTGACGTTGCCTCTGTTACATGTTATTTTTTTAACTCCTCTCCGTTTTTCCCACCTACCCCTCTCCCTACCTCCCTCTACTTATCCAGGCAACTTCCCAGGCACTTACTTTATTGGTTAGTCCTGATGATGATCCCCCAACCTTGTTGGGGATCGAAACGTCGTCGACACTTGCATCTTAAACTCTAAACTGTAATTATATTTGTGGAGTACATGATGTCTTTTTGATTGTGACTTTAGCTTATTTACATTTTTTCACTTTGAAAGTCACTTTTAAGTCACTTGCGTGTGGTAAGGAAATCGGCTGATTTCCCAACACCCTGTCACGTCCTGCTCACTCACCATTTTTATGTAATGTTTTGTTTGAATTATTTGTGAATAAAATCCTTTAATTGTCAATTGAGACACCAACAGACCCAATCTTAATTGTGAAATTGGGTTATTACTCCGACTTACCTTGTAAGGGACCACTGTCTCTTCTCACAAACGACTACCCATGGTCCCTTCTGACTATAAGGGTTTCCTTGTTCCTTTTTCTGTGCTCTGCTCAATTGCAGTCAGCCACACTTTGTCCCTAGGTCCCAGTCTATTGCAATTATTGGCTAGCAATGGCTCTTTGTGCTTTTTGGCTCTATTTCTACGTACAACTTAAACAATTCTTATCTCCAGTTCCCCTGATTGGATTTTGGGCATTTTATTTATTACATTTTACTTTTTCCTCATTCGGTTTTGGGATTTTTATTGTTTTGCAGTTCAATTTTATTACTGTTTTGGTATTACATAAATACTTTACACATTGTCCTAGGTAGGTTAAGCCTGTCTGCTCTGTACCATAGATACCAGGGGAATGAGCTCGGGTTATTTTTTAGTGGCTTTGAGGATTAAGCCAGAGAATGGATTTTTTGTTTTCCCTTTGAGGTGGGTAGTCACCCAACCCAAATAATAATTAAGTTTTACAAACAGCTTGTAAGAGAGAGAGGAAAGGTGTTTATAGAGTTTCATCAATGGTATTTTCCTCGGTTCCAAACTAATCTTCCCATCCTTCCCAATAACTGGTTAGTCACATGTAGTTTTATCCATGGCACTTCAAAATGAAATATAACGTCTTTTAGGGAGCAGTGTTTTCAGTCTCTCTATTGACAAACATTTTAACCCAATAGATGCAGAGCAAGTTTTGAGAAAGGGAACCTGAAGAAGAGGGAAACCAGGTACTACTCAACAAGCAAGTCTTAGATTGAGTGTCCAATGCACCAACCAGCATTTGCCTTCAAATAAGCTAGTGTGTACTGACGTGTCAGATCAAACCCTGTAAAACCTTGTCTGTTTTATTGGAGGAACTATTTTCCACTGTAATAATTGATCAACCTTTCCTAGTTTCCAAATACTTGCTGTCTAGGATGGGATTAAAAGATTAATGATTACACAGGCTCTGTGTTGGTGAATCTATTGTTTTCAGTAAAGCACTAAGCTCCGCACATTAGGTTTGATCTTTATTTGCTTTTGAGATAAAGAAGAAAAAAAGGTGTATTCTAACTGATTAAATACCAGCTCCTTGATTGATATGAATTGATTGTACTGAAGTGTGCAAATAATCCTGTTAATGCATATGTAATTTATTTCAGGATCTTTTGCATCGGCTTCTTGTTTAACATGCAGATACAAGGTTGACAGTGAGGCAGTCAGAGGAGATATTTTTAACCAGGTAATCTATTCCATCAATAAATACTTTATTTCGGCATGCATGCCATGAACGTTTCCACATTCTCCGTGTACATGCAATGAAAAATCCATTCGTTTAAATACAATAACTTAGTTCATTGTTAAAGTTCCACAGTCAAAACCTTAAATGGATAATTAAAAAGCAGGCCAGCTAGAGGGGATTAGAGTGCATTACAAAATAAATGGTACATATGTGCAAATATAGTATATTCATGTTACCATACTTTACATTTATAAACCCCCTAGATTCATTATTTTGCATTCTTAGCTGTGGCCTCAGTGTCAACTTAAAACAGGCAGGATAAAACAGCCCTATCTCACTCATTAGTAAACTTGCTTTCACGCTAGAATTACTAGACTTGTGATAGTGGTTAAATAAAAGAAAAAATATATATAATTAAGTTATCTTTCCCCCACCCTTTGGGCCCTTTACCTGATGCCCCACATATGGCAGAGGAATTTGGCGACCGCTCAGGCAAACATCGGTATTACATCAGATCTTAGGATTCGCATGGCCTCTGAATGATTGCGTGTTCCTAATTGTTTGCAAATGTGTCTTCGCCATTTTGCTCTAGGAAGTGCGTATGCTGGGGAGGCAAACATGACATGAGCCACAGATTCCATGGGTGCTTTACAGCCTGCGCAATTATGTGGTGTCATTGTATTGCTATGCCATCTACCTGAGAAATCATTCAGGGGGAGAGTGTCAAACCTAAACTGAATGTACAGTTTCCTATCCTTTGGTATTTGTATTTCGATATTGCTCCAAGGAACTATCCAGTTTATGGGCCATGAATTCTAATGTTAGCTTTGCCCATGAAGTACTGCAGTGATCTACTTGGGCTACTAAAACCCAATAATCTTTCTTCACTAGACTATTTTGGGGAAACCTAGAAGGGTCGTTATTTTCCGAAACTCCCTGTAGCACTATATCCAATAAAAGCCTCCTTACATTGCATATCTAGACAATCTTGTTAAATCTATCCAGGCGGATTGCTTCCACGAGGGCATTGGCATATGGAGACAGTTCCGGAGTGGACCAGATTCTAATCCAGAATAATAACGGTCGGAGCTTGGATATGTCAGCGATGGATCGCCTCCCCATGTCCAGTCTTATTGGGTGAAGTGGGGTACTCTGGGGCAACATCGCCATACTCCTTAAAAATTTGTGATCTGATGAGTTCCACTATTCTGTTGAATCACCACAATTCAGACTTGAACAAAGCAGAACTAACTGCTTTTAAGTCTTAAACTTGCAGGGTCGTAGCAACAGGTTTGCTAGAGGAGGTGCGATGTTCTTTCCCCAGGGCTCCTACTGTCTGCTTATGCTTCAAAGCCATCTTGGTTACATGGGATTTCCATGACATTTTCTCTGATAATTTCACCCCTAGGTCATCTAAGGTACTAACTCTCTCAAGCAATGCCCTTCCCGGGGATTTAAAGTCATAAATTTTGTTTTTGATGTATTTAATTCTACGCCCGCGTGTCGCAGAAGTCTTGGAATAGATTTAAAAGCAACTGTAGCCCCCGGAGTTTTTGACACCAGCAGGGTGTCATCTGCAAACAACAGGGTCACTACCTTTTCCCCTCCTAGAGTGGGGGCGTCAGCAGGTTCCTGAGATAAGAATTGGACTACATTATTCATGTGTAGGGAGAAAAGCGTGGGCGACAGTATACACCCATGGCGTACTTCCCTGCTGACAGAAATAGGATCTGTAAGCTGCCTCTGAGATCCCCACCTCACCCGAGCAAAGTTGGCTTCATGGGGACGCATGACCAGGTTGAGAAGTTCGCTTGGCATCCCCATGTTTTTTAGGACTTGCCACAAATTCTTTCTTGGGACAAGATCAGAGGCTGTCTTAGATCAATGAAGGCTATGTGCAGACTACCCCTTCCCGATGACCACTGTTTTCCAGTATAAAAGGAGAAGGTAAAACACCTGGTCTATTGCACTGTCTTTTCTCTAAAGCCCGCTTGATAGGTTGTTAAAATGCCATTTTATTCGGCCCTGGCCTGGATATTTTGCAAGAGAGCATGGCAGAATACTTTTTGAATGGAGACGATTAAGCTGATGGGTCTATAATTACATAGTTGGTCTCTGTTACCCTTCTTGAATAGAGGGATCACCTCTGCCCCCTTCCAGGACCTTGGAACTGGGGCACCTCCTGCTATTGCATTAGAAAGTAATAGTATATAATGGGACCAACTAGTGCTGTCATGTAGGAAAAGGTCCCCAGGTATACCATCGGGGCCTGGGGCTTTAGCCTCGACATTTGAGCCAATAGAGGCCTCGATATCACTCTTGGAGAATAGGTCGCTACCAACGATCTGGAGGAGACTTGAAGCATTTGCTGCGGGGACCAACGTGCCTGGATCTGAATAGAGCACTTTAAAGTGCTCATACCAGTTTGAGGCCAGAATATTCTATTCTTTTGATTACACAGTTTACAGCACAGTACACTAATGCTTCATTGGTCTGTCTAATAAGAATGGCATTTACAATACTTAGTGGTTTACAATCTTGAGATTTTTTTGACACTGAAGGAGGAAACATACCGATTCTTCCATAGGCTCTATTGTGTAAAGTTTTTCTGGCTGAAAAATGTAATTTATTACAAATGTCACATTGTAATCACATGGAGCAATGTAATGGCCCAGTCTCCCATTTTGCCCATTAATAGTATTACTGTAGGGGACTAGATCACTTTTTGCACAGATTTAAGAAGTTTTTTCATAACGTGAAAACCTGGGCTTATGCATGGTCATGTCTTACAGGCTTCGTTAGATTTGAATCCTTTATCTTTGGGGTTTGCTTTCTATTTGCATAGTACGTACGAGGACCCGCTAATGCTTCTGTTTCCTTGACACCTCTCTTTCCTTGTTAGCGCTGTCTTCTAGTTCTGCCTCAGGCCACTGGCCCCAAGATTGCACTACGTGTTATTCTCTGCATCAAAACTAGGTATGCTTTGGCTATGAAGGATACTCTGGATGGTATCAAAACCTGTTTTGCCAAAGCCACCAGTTCTCCTCTTGCCAGTGGTGTTCCCATAGCAGAGAGCTGCAAAACTGTGACATGGGCGTCTCTACATACTTCCGCCAAGCATTACTGCCTGGATTCCGAGGTTGGTCCGGAAGGCCACTTTGCTAGGTCTGTTTTGTAAGATTTCTCATCTAACCGTCCATTAATCCTCCTCCAGTGGCTCTGGAATTCATTCTACTGCTGAGGAATCTGCAGGTAGAAGTAACCATCAGAAGTAAAAGAATTACTTTTACTTCTGATGGTTGTGAATACTATGCCTGCAGATTTGTCACTGAACCACCTGCCTCTTCGTTTGATGACTGTCATAGGGAAAGCTAATAAGATTCCACTTGATGATTTGATACTGCACTACCTTGTGGATGTCAGTTTATTTGCCTGCCTTGAAGGTTGGGAAAAAATGGATGGAAATTGATGTTGCGCTGGGGTGGGCGCTGTATGACTTCGTGACCTCATTGTGTGCCCCTTCCAGAATCAACACTAAGCCAGTGCCCCCTAACGACAATATGGGAGTTTTTAAGTTCCAGATACAGTCTGACTCCTGGGATTATTCTACCGTTGAGGAATCCGCAGGTAGAAAAAGTATCCACTAGAAAGATTGTTACTGCAGGTAAGTCACTTTTTTGTGAAGGGGATTTTAGGATTCAGGTGTGGGTAGAGGTAAGGGTGATTACAGGGTTCATGGGTGGACAGAGATCAAGGAAGTTAAGTGTTATTTTAGGTTTCAAAAAACTGTAAAGAAAAAAGTTGGGAGTAGTTTTGAAATGTCAACTTTGTTGCTATTTTACGGTGTTAAAGTACCTATTATATTCTTGTGTTGTGTTTGAGGATCCGTGTTATGTTGTCAGTTTAAGAATTAGTTTAACTTGTATTGTGTATCATTCTGTTATGTCACATATGTAACATAACATTTATTATGTTATATGCTGTAACACCGCACATTATCACTTTCTTCTCCTAGGTTGCGTAATTTGTTATGACGTTGTCTGATGTTCTGTTATGTATTTTTAGTACATACTTCTATCCAAATCACTATGCTGCTCCATCTGTTATTCGCCAATATACCTTCTCGCATTGTTTAGGAGCTATGAAATGCGTCATTATCATGAAAATTGGCTCCTTTGAGATCTGCAAGAACATCAGTAACATAATTAAGAGTTGATAGAATTAAACCTGCCTTTTCACACGCTCATGGTAGACAATAAAAAATAGTACTTTGAAAAAAAAGCAACGGCAACCACTGGGGAAGGAGAAATAAAGTACTTTAATCTCAATACGAGCAACGGATAGACTCTAAAAAGAAGCAATCAGTACTTGGTCCATGCTCCAGGGACCGGGGGTGCGGTGGGTAAAGAGATGCCCCCCTTCATATTCGTTTTCGCCAAAAACTTGAAAAAAATATTTTATATGTATTTTTGTGTGTTCCTCTATTGTCATTAATGACATCAGTGAGAACATATTTATATGTGTATATATGTATGGCACCAAATAGCTGTTTTTGAAGATAGTTACTTATTTGAAGAGTATCTTGAAGTTGCAAATTTATGGACTTGATTTGTAAATTCACTCAATAACCCACCCAAACCTCAGCTTCTTATTGGGTGTGTTGGGACCACACCCATGTTCAAAAAAAATCACACCCCAAATCCGTTATTTCTTTCACCTTTCTACAGAGAAAGATCGAGAAGAACTGCATCTGTTTTTTTTTTTGGGGGGCTGTTATTTTTGCTGAAGGAAGGTACAATGGCTGCAGGAATGTCCTCATCACAAGATAAAGATCTTGCACTTGTTGTGGAACAGGACAAAGACATGCCAACACCAAAGAATGAAAGGTATGCCTGGAAGTACTACACCATACCTCGTGGTGAAAAAAGGTCACTGCCTGATTCGTCTAGTGCAACATTTGTGGATAGCAGCTGTCCCTGAGGCACTGTGAACAAGCATTTGCAATGCAATAGGTCTCGCATTTGTTAAAGTTAGAGCTGTTGATGTTGAAAATGACAATGTTTTTTACTTTTTAATTTTTTATTTGCAGTTGAGTAATTATATTTGCGTAGTGCTATTGCCATTGGTATAAAAAACAAAAGTAAAAAACATTGTCATTTTTAACTCCAATAACTCTAAATTTAACAAATGTGAGACCTATTGCATTGCAAATGCTTCTTTTCTGAGCCATTCTGCAGGATGCAGTACCATATGTGGCTAAAAGATTCACATGGGTTTGCTACATAAATGTTATAGGTATTAAAGTGTAAAAATAATGTAACTGCATAGTTATAAAACACTGCAAAGCAAATATATAGTGTAACCTAAATGGTTAGTATAACACAGATGACTTTTAGTACTGGGTGTTATAAAAGACAAACCTCATATTAAAGAACACGCACATTATACAGCACGCCCAAAACGCCCAAGACCAACATTGCGCAGAACAAAGAATTTATTTTTATATATCTATATATATATATATATATATATATATATATATATATATATATATATATATATATATATATATATACTACTATATATATATATATATATATATAATCTACATAATCTACTGGCGGTCGCCAGTAGATAGTTATAGTTAGGACCTATTATCCATAGGAAATCCGCGACATTCTATTTGCAATAACGTTGGCGCCGGTTGACGAATCTTCGCGAAAGCTTCCAACTTGTTGGGGCGCTCCGGTCCGCTCCTACCCTGAAAGTCTCGGGGTGATACGTCAAGCGGGGGCCGAGAAAAAGGGGGGTCCCAAAACGCGTTTTCCCCATTCATTTTTCCATAGGAACCTTTAGTCGCAGCTACAGCCCGAACTGCTGAACGGAATTACCCCAAATTTGGCAAAGAGGTAGCCCTTGGTTCAGACTGGTGCCTTTTGCTAAAATGGTGTAAATCCGTTCAGTAGTTCCTGAGAAATTCACAATTAAAATCACATATATATCTATGGGCGCGTCGGATCCGCGTACCCTCCCGATCACGAGCTGCATGCTAATTGGCTGTCAACACTCCAAATCAAGAAGTGTTGGCAGCCATTTTTATCCTCGGTAGAACCGAGGGACAGAAACAAGTGCGCAAGTGCAAAAGGGGGCAGGGTAGAAACACCCTGACCCCCTAGGTCTGCTCAGGGGGTCCCACAAGGACCCCTGGGCAGAAAGCATTTTTTTTTTTTAAATCGTCGGGATGCGCTTAGGGTGCGCGGATCCCGCCGAGAAAAAAAAAGAAACAAGTGCGCAAAACGCACAAAGGGGCAGGGTAGAAACACCCTAACCCCCTAGGCCTGCTCAGGGGGTCCCACAAGGACCCCCTGGGCAAAAAAAAGCATTTAAAAAAAAAAAAAAAATCGGCAGGATGCGCTCAGGGAGCGCGGATCCTGCCGAAAAAAAAAAAATCGAGCGCGGTCTCCCGCGCTCGATGTTGATGCCCCCGGGTGGGCCAAGTCCCGGGGGCATGCTGGAGGGGTTTATTTTATGTATGGGGGCCTCTGAGGGCCCCCAAGCCCCGTGGACCGCCACCCCCGGGGCTTTATTAGAAAAAGTTGCGGGAGGGCTCTGAGCCCTCCCGCAGCCCCGAGGACCACCACCTCCCCGGGGCTTCTTTATTTTTAAATTAACCTGTGTGGGGGGACTCCAGCCCCCACACGCCCCGGGGACCACCACCTCCCCGGGGCACTAACAAAATTGAAAATCAGGGTCCGTTTTGGACCCCCAAGCCCCGCGGACCACCACCTCCCCGGGGCTTTCAAAATGTAGGGAGGGGGGCCGCGCGGCCCCCCTCCTGGAGCCCTTGATGGCCCTGCAGTGTCCCGGGGTGCCTACCCCCGGGACACTGCTGTTTGCTATGACAGGACGGGAGCCTCGCGGCTCCCGCCCTGTCATAGCAAACTTGGTTTGCATTTTGAAAGAGAGCAGGAAACCTGCTCTCTTTCACAATGCAAACCAATTGCTTTTCCACATGGGGAGCAGCATCTTAGCTGCTCCCCATGTGGAAAAGCAATGCCGGCTCCCATAGGACGCGGGGAGCCGGCGGGACTGTGGGGGGATTGGGGACCCCCCCACAGTCCCCAACCAGAGGCCAGGCCCCGGGGGATGGGGTCCCCGGGGCCAAAAGTGGCCAAAGGAAGGGGGGCCACGCAGCCCCCTCCCATAAAAAAAAAAAAAAAACTGCATCGTGCCGGAGGCCCGCCCCCCTCCCTGCAGTACTCTGCAAGCGCGCCCCCTGGCGCGTTTTAAGAAGGGAAGTAATTCCCCTTGAATACTGGGGTCCCTGGGGCCAACTAGCCCACCAGGAACCTCCAGTATGCGCCAGGGGCTGCCTTGCAGAGAGGTGTACAGAGGCCACGCCCCTTTTACACCTTTCTGCAACGCAGCTCTGTGGCGCTTAATGGAGGTAGCTGGTGGGCTAGTTGCACCCCAGGGACCCTCAGGATTCAATGGGAGTTAATCCCCCGACTTAAAACGCGCCACGGGCGCGTTTGCACAGTGGTGAAGGGAGGCGGGGCCTGAGGTGACATGTGTGCAAGCGGGCCCCGTGGCGCGTTTTAAGATGGGAATTAAATCCCCTTCAATCCTGAGGGTCCCTGGGGGCCAACTAGCCCAACAGGTACATCCAGAAAGCGCCACAGAGCTGCGTTGCAGAGAGGTGTAAAGGGGTGTGGCCTCTCTACACGTCTCTGCAACGCAGCCCCTGGCGCATACTGGAGGTTCCTGGTGGGCTAGATTGGCCCCTAGGGACCCTCATGATTCAAGGGACTTAATCCCCCAACTTAAAAACGCGCCACGGGGCGCGTTTGCACAGATGTCACCTCAGGCCCCGCCCCTCCCTTCACCATTGTGCAAATATTCCTCTAAAATCTGCCGAACTACGAATTCTGATTTACTCACCTGTTATCAGGAGAGACCTCAGTGCTGCATCTTTCAGCCCAGTACTAATCCTGAAAAGTAATTTTAACCGTACTTACCAGTAACTTGAATTTCCTTCCATAGGATATCATTGCCTGCTTTTTCCTGAAAAAGTTTCTAAGTGTTGATTTTTGAAACATACAAATATTCCTCTAAAATCAGCCGAAATACGAATTCGATTTACTCACCTGTTATCAGGAGAGACCTCAGTGCTGCATCTTTCAGCCCAGTACTAATCCTGAAAAGTAATTTTAACCGTACTTACCAGTAACTTGAATTTTTTTCCATAGGCTAACATTGACTGGTTTCACTTGGAAATTCTTCTAAGTGTGGAGTTTTGGAACTTTAAAATATTCCTCTAAAATCAGCCGAAATACGAATTCCGATTTACTCACCTGTTATCAGGAGAGACCTCAGTGCTGCATCTTTTAGCCCAGCACTGACCCTGAAAAGTAATTTTAACCGTACTTACCAGTAACTTATATTTTCTTCCATAGGAATCCATTGTCTGGTTTTCAGCAGAAAAGTTTCAAAGTGTCGATTTTAACAAACTACAAATATTCCTTAAAAATCGCCTGTATGACTTAAACGCATTCTTTCAACTGTTTACAGGAGATGCACCAGTGCTGGATCCAGGATCCAACACTGAGTAAGAAAAAGTAACGATAACAGTTTTTACCTGCTAAGTGAATTTCCTTCCATAGGATAACATTGGTGATTCTATGAGAAAAAGTTTCAAAGTGTCAACTTTTAAAATACAATAATATTCCTTAAAAATCACTACTGTAACCAAAACGCTTTTACTCAACTGTTTACAGGAGATGTCCCAGGACTGAATCTAGGATCCAGTCCTGTGGTTAGAAAAGTAATCCATAAAGTAACTAATTGCATTTAACTAGAAATTCACATTGAGCTGAATGTTGCATTGTGTTTGAAAATGTGTTGCCCATTGCAACAACTGTAACTACTGTACTTAAAAGTCTATTGCCTATGTGCAAAGTATTTAAACTAAAGTAATTCATTCTGAGAAAGTATTTTTTGTAATGTATAATGTAATTACAATGTAATTTAAAAAATAAAATATGTAAAAAAAAATTGTTTCTAAAAATGTAGTAAATCAGTATGAAAAAAATAAATATAACAATTAATACATTTAAAAATTGTCATTTACAAAACCTTTGAAATTCACTGAAAAAACCGTAGGTTTCAGACATGTTATAGTTAGGAATTAGCATTTAAAAAACCTTTGAAATTCACTGAAAAAACCATAGGTTTCAGACACGTTACAGTTAGAAATTAGCATTTAAAAAACCTTTGAAATTCACTGAAAAAACCATAGGTTTCAGGCACGTTATAGTTAGAAATTAGCATTTAAAAAACCTTAGAAATTCACTGAAAAAACCATAAGGTTTTTGGCACAGTTATAGTTAGTTGGACATTGCACTCGTACAAAACCCGTCAAATTCCCCCGTTATAGTTAGTTCAGCTAACTATAACTCGCGCCCCCGCAATGCACTGCTGATGACGTCACATATTACATCACTCATGACATGGTCAGTGACATCACTGATGACATCACTGATGACATTTCAAATGACATCACTGATGACATCATCCATGTGAGAATTTAATGCATCTTCTCACACTCTAATATAAGTTTTGATACACCCACTCTAAATTACAGACTGCCATTCTCAAAACCATACACACTCCAATACCAATAAGTACATACCCACTCACTGATTCTTAGGTCTACACACACACATCTACTCACTCACCCGTACAGTCACTCATACTTACAGTCACTCAGTACAGGACTATCATATGCACTCATACACCTATATAAACACTCACACAACGCAACTCATCCATAGAGGTACTCACACACCTAGTCAGTCATGCAAATAATTAATCACACTCCAATTTACTCACCTATACAGTTATACACACCAGCTCACTTACTCCTAAAAATACTAGCACATTCTTACGCTCCTATGCAATCACTGATGCAAGCACACACTCATCCATATAGCCACTCTCACAATCACACACTCTCACTTATAGCCATTTATATACTCCAACACACATATATACTGCCTTTCACATATGTAGTTACTCACACATGTACCACTGAGATATACATTCAATCACTAACACACCCATACACACACTCACCCACCCATACAGTCCATCACAGACGCACTCTTGAAACCATGCACCCAGTGAATCACCCACTCACACATCTATGCACAGTCACACACACCCCACCCACACAAACACTGAGGCACCCATACAGATACTCAGAGAACCAATCCATAACCCATATAGACACTCATTTAGCTAGTCAGAAACCCATGCAGTTGCTTACACAACAACAGACAGACAGATACAGACATTCACACAGTTTAGTCACTCACCCATGCATCCAGTAAGATACGTTTAATCACTCACTTATAGACTCAGTCACGCACCTACTAAATCATCCATTCAGGCGCTTCTACACCCACTCATTCTTCAATACGCCTTTCCCTATATATATTAAACATATTTAAACTTTACAGAAACACACAGTCACTGGACGATGTCATCAGTGATGTCATCAGTGATGTCACTGACCATGTCATGAGTGATGTAATATGTGACGTCATCAGCAGTGCATTGCGGGGGCGCGAGTTATAGTTAGCTGAACTAACTATAACGGGGGAATTTCACGGGTTTTGTACGAGTGCAATGTCCAACTAACTATAACTGTCCCTAAAACCTTATGGTTTTTTCAGTGAATTTCAAAGGTTTTTTAAATGCTAATTCCTAACTATAACATGTCTGAAACCTACGGTTTTTTCAGTGAGTGTATGTATATATATATATATATCTACAGCCAAAACAAGGTTTCTTTAAATGCTCGAGCTGTAGAGCGTGTAAATTTGGTATAAATACCACCAGTTACATGACCGCTTTTGACCCTAGGCCCAAAATGATTAAAGGTAATCACAACTGCAGAACGCAATTTGCTGTTTATGTCCTGACATGCACCTGTGGATTGAGGTTTGTGGGAAGTACCAAGCTACAGGTGCATGTCAGGATATTGCAGCATCTTCGGGCTATTGTGAATGGTGATGACAATTATCCAGTGGCTAGGCACGTCAAGCTGATCCATAATAATGACTTGGGTTGCCTTAGTTACTATGTAATAGCCGCAGTTCCCAAACCATGCAGAGGAGGCAATAGAGAACGCACCTTTCGTCAATTGGAATCTCGGACCATCTTAGAACTAGACAGTAAATCACCTAAAGGTCTGAATAACACGGAAGATCTACATACCTTTTTATAGTTTTTGAAAGTGAATGTTGATAAGATTATCTGGAGTCTATCCCGTAGTACACCCATAGCCTGTGTGAGCCGCAGGTCGAACCTTATGTCTAAAAAATGAACCTGATTCCACTACTCCAATGCCAATACACACACACACCTCTGTTTTTGTCATAAGCATACCTTTTATCTATTTATATCTTTCTAATAATCAATTCAATATATGGGATAAGAAAAATACCCTATATTCTTAAAATTAATATTGCTGCTATTTGACTATACTACTTAATGTATTGAAACACAATATTATAGGTTGAAATATCCCTATTCTGCTGCTATCCATCCCTTCTACAGTTTTTATGCATTTGCACATTGTTCGTTTAACTCTTTAACTAACATTTTTTAGCACTGGCACTTTTAATGACAGGGCTTTCAGTCCTGTCAAACAGCACTTAAGTATCATGTTGGGAGCACCCAAAAAAATTTCGTATATGTGCTAGAAGTTATTCTGGTCTGAGTTTTTTAGTCTGGTTAATTCCTATGAAAGTAACAACTGGCACAATACAATGGTGACAAATTATCTTGTGGCGTATTTTGCACAAATTTCGATGTTTACTTGTTTATATAATGCATTTATGCAGCAATATTGAAGATTGTTTTTTCATTATTCATTTTACATATAATGAAGACTGTTTTTATATTTTTACATTCTATGCGTGAAAGGATTTTTTTATAGTAGAAAAGTATGTTCCTTTTCTCTTTTTATAAAAAGATCACTTTTAATTGTGTTATGTAAAAATATAATTGTACTTTTAGAACAAGTATTTATCATATGAAATTGATAGTATATTTCAATATGATTTAATACAGTATATATTTCTAACATGTGGCACATTGTAGTGTTGAAAACGCATAAATAACAAGTCACCATTTACTGTGTGTATAAGGTATAAACACAGAGAAATTAGCAGACCAGTCAATGCACATAACATGGTTAAGCACAGTATTTTGTTTATGTCTATTCTTAGAGTTCAACACGTGACATGGGTGTATTTTACTATGCATAATAAAAATGGTAGGCGGACTGCGTTTCCGCATGTGATCAAGGGCATTCTACTGCCCGAAACGCGTCTTACGGCTACTCGCAAAATAAAGAACTTACATTGCCACACAATTTGGGTCCGTGACTCTGTTTTCCTCCGACGCAAGCAGGAAGGAGTCCACAGCTTGTTTATATATATATCTATCCTACTGGCGGTCGCCAGTAGGTAGTTATAGTTAGGACCTATTATCCATAGGAAATTCGTAACATTCTTTTCCCAATAACTTTGGCGCCGGTTGACGAATCTTCGCGAAATTTTCAAAACTTATGTTCCGCTCCTATCTTGAAAGTTTTGGGGTGATTCGGCAAGCGGGGGCCGAGGAAAAAAAAAGGGTCCCAAAACGTGTTTTCTCCATGTTAATTCCCATAGGAAACTTTAGACACGGCTACAGCCCGAACTGCTGAACGGAATTACACCAAATTTGGCAAAAAGGTAGTGCTTGGTTCAGAAAGCGCCCTTTTTTTTTTAATGGTGTAAATCCGTTGAGTAATTCCAGAGAAATTAAAAAAATAAGAGTCAAAAAATCAATTTCCCATAGGAAACTTTATGCAAGGCTAGAGCCGAAACTACTGAACCGATTTACCCCAAATTTGGCAAAAAGGTAGTGCTTGGCTCAGAAAGCGACCTTTTTAAAAATGGTGTAAATCCGTTCAGTAGTTGCTGAGAAAATCAAAAATAAAAGTTTCGATATTTAGAGGCACGGAGGATCCGCGGACCCTCCCGACCACGAGCTTCATGCTAATTGGCTGTCAACACTCCAAACCAGGAAGTGTTGGCATCCATCTTGTTCCTCTGTAGAACCGAGGCACAAGAAAACAGACCAACTAAGGCACAAAACAAGAAAAGGGGGCAGGGTAGAAACGCCCTGACCCCCTAGGCCTGCTAGGACCCCCAGGACCCAAAAAAGCATTAAAAAAAAAAAAAAAACAGCGAAATTCGCGTAGGATCTGCGAATCCCGCCGTGAAGAAAAAGAAACAAAGTGCGGGCGGGCCAAGTCCCGGGGGCATGCGAAAATTTCACAGCGGGGGCCCAGGGAGGAAACCTGCTCTCGCTTCAATGAAGCAAAGCAGAATTGCTTTTCCATAAGGGGAGCTGCATGTCAGCAGCTCCCCTTGTGGAAAAGCAATGCCGGCTCCCGCAGGACGCGGGGAGCCGGCGGGACCGTGGGGGGATTGGGGACCCCCCCCACGGTCCCCAACGAGAGGCCGGGCCCCGGCTGATGGGGTCCCCAGGGCCATGAGTGGCCCGGGAGGGGGCCACGCGGCCCCCCTCCCCCATAATAAAAAAAAAACCACGCAAAGGCCGGCCCCGGGGGATGGGGTCCCCGGGGCCATAAATGGCCTGAGGGGGGCCACGCAGACCCCCTCCAATTATTTAAAAAAACCAATGGCCATGCCCCGGGGGATGGGGTCCCCGGGGCCGAAAATGGCCTCGGGAGGGGGGCCCTTCCGTTTTTTTTATAATTTAACAAAATAGGGGTCAGGTCCTGGGGGATGGGGTCCCCAGGGCCCAAAAATAGGAAAAGAACGGGGGCACACAGCCCCCCTTCTAAAAAAAAATAAATTAAAAAAAAGACCAGCATCGCGCCGGAGGCCCCGCCCCCTCCCTGCAGCACTCTGCAAACGCACCCCCTGGTGCGTTTGCACAGTGGTGAAGGGAGGGGGCGGGGCCTGAGGTGACATGTGTGCCCTGTGGCGTGTTTAAAGTTGGGGAATTAATTCCCCTTGAATACTGAGGGTCCCTGGGGGCCAACTAGCCCACCAGGTACCTTTAGTATGCGCCAGGGAGCTGCATTGCAGAGAAGTGTTCAGAGGCCACGCCCCTTTTTACACCTCTCTGCAAGGCAGCTCTGTGGCGCTTACTGGAGGTACCTGGTGGGCTAGTTGGACCCCAGGGACCCTCAGGATTCAAGGGGACTTAATCCCCCAACTTAAAACGTGCCATGGGGCGTGTTTACACAGTGGTGAAGGGAGGGGGCGGGGCCTGAGGTGACGTGTGCAAACACGCCCGTTGGCGTGTTTTAAGTTGGAGAATTAATTCCCCCTCCATCCTGAGGGCCCCTTGGGACCCCCTGAGCACACCTAGGGGGTCAGGGTGTTTCTACCCTGCCCCCTTTGTGCGTTTTGCGCACTTGTTTCTTCTGCCTCGGTTCTACCGAGGGACAAAATGGCTGCCAACACTTCCTGATTTGGAGTGTTGACAGCCAGTTGACAGCCAATTAGCATGCAGCTCGTGATCGGGACGGTGCGCGCAGGGTGCGCTCAGGGTGCGCGGTTCCGACGCGGCCATAGATGTATATGTGATTTTACTTGTGATTTTCTCAGGAACTACTGAACGGATTTACACCATTTAAGCAAAAGGCACGAGTCTGAACCAAGGGCTACCTCTTTGCCAAATTTGGTGTAATTCCGTTCAGCAGTTCGGGCTGTAGCCGCGATGAACGGTTCCTATGGAAAAATGAATGGGGAAAACACGTTTTGGGACCCCCATTTTTTCTCTGCCCCTGCTTGACGAATCACCCCGAGACTTTCAGGATGGGAGCGGACCGGAGCGCCCCAACAAGTTGGGAAATTTCGCGAAGATTCGTCAATTGGCGCCAACGTTATTTCAAATAGAATGTTGCGGATTTCCTATGGAAAATAGGTCCTAACTATAACTATCTACTGGCGACCGCCAGTAGATATATATATATATATATATATATATATAGCTAAACTAAAGTAGAAATACGTTTTATTTTAGCAAAGAAACTGTATATTACAGAACTAGGACGAAAAAAAACTTTGGCAAAAATAAAGGGAGAAAGGTGCCAAATTTGAAGCTGGGTATTAGTTCAAGTATAGCCGTGGTCCCAACATCCCGTGATCCTGGGCAAATGAATTAGTTTCCTTATATGTAAAAACATATGTTATGGCTTTAACTGCTGCTATTTGAATTCACTTTACTCTGTTTGGGTGGATTTTTTGCTATAAAAGCAGGTGTTAATAGTTGCCGTGGTGTGCCCCAGAAAACGCCGGCTCAAATTGAGCACTAATTTAAAGGCTAAAATTGTTTTAAAAAAACTGCATGTTACACAGCTCTAAATATAAAAAAAACCTACTCTGCAGCGTCACGGGTTGCACAAGCAAAACACATGTTGTGCAGCCTACAACAACAAACGTGGCGTGGCCTAACAGCATTAGTGTTTGGGAAAATCCTGTAATGTTTTTGTCTGTATGAAAATTTATTATGTCCTTAAGTGATGTTTAAAAAAAAAAAAGTGCAATATCTTTGGGTTAAATAAACATATTTGCAGTATGGATGGTACAAACATTTTGCAGAAACCTATAGCAAAGTGCAATTGTGTTTTGAAAGCAGGATGTTAATGTATCCAGCAAGGAAATAATTTAGTCCATTGGCTAAAAGTTCCCAACAAACTGAAATGAAACCGCATGTGGTAAAGTGAATGTTCTGTTTACTGTCTGGGTGCAAATTAACCATATAGAAAAGATGGTGATGCTGATAATTATCAAAAGGCCTTCCAATGCAAGTGGGAGACCGGTTACTTAATGGCTCTGGTTTTGAAAACAAAAGAAAGAATGCCATGTATGCACTGTTGACTTAAAAGGCCATCCAGGCCAAAAATAAAATGTTTTACATTAAATATGAAAGAAAACATTATTTAACCAAAGAGACAGAATATTTATTTATTTTGTATGTAAGAAAATGTATTCTAGTATTAAGTGGTGTTATTTAACATTACTTTCAATACTTTTGGGTGATTTTTTTCGCTACTAAGTGCCGCGGTGCGCACTTGAAGGCCCAGGCTAAAATTAAGGACTAATTTTAATACAATTAATTTCACTGTGAAATGTGTCCTAGGGAGAGGAGTGTAAAAGAGGGAGGGGGTAAAACAGATGAGAAGGGAAGAGAAGAAGAATGGGAGAAGGAGAGAAAGTGTGGAGAGTGTCTAAGAGGCAGACGAAATAGGAGTAAGTTAGGGCGAGAGTGGGGAGAAATTAGGAAAGGAGTGGAAGAGCAGGAGAAAATGTTAAAAGGAAAAAGGTGTGAAGGGGTAAGAGCAGAAAAGAAGGAAGGGATCAGATGAGAAACGTAAATGAATGTGCTGTAAAGAAGGAACAGAATGTGAGAGGTCATTGTGGAGTGGATGTGGCGTAAGGGAGCAAGATGACGATTCTATGGTTGGAGATTAAAGTTTATGTGGACTTAAAAATGTTGTTTACTTTGTATGTACATACATTTATTATGTGCTTAAGTGGCGTTATTTAAAATCACTTCAATACTTTGGGGTGATTTAAAAAAAAAATGTATTATAAGAATGTGTTAATTATTAAGTGGGGTGGTGCGCACCAGAAAACCCTGGCTTAAATTAAGCACTAGTTTAAAGACTAATATTGTTTACATAAATAACTGTGGGCACATTTACCCCCACTATGTACTAAAAAATAAATTTAAAAAAGCTTGGAGTAAAGCAGAGCGGGCTTGAGTGGAGTAAAGCAGAGGGGTGTGGAGTAAAGCAGAGGGGTGTGGAGTAAAGCAGAGGGGTGTGGAGTAAAGCAGAGTAGGGTTAAGAAGAGTGCTGTCGATTGTAGAGGGGTAAACTAGAGTGGAGTCTAGTAAAGCGGAGTCGAGTGGATTGAGTGAGAGGAGTGGATTGGGAGTAAAGCAGAGTGCTGAGTGGAGTAAAGCAGCGTGGAGTGGCGTCGAGTAAAGCGGCGTCGAGTAAAGCGGCGTCGAGTAAAGCGGCGCGGCGTGGAGTAAGGCGGCGTGGAGTAAGGCGGCGTGGAGTAAGGCGGCGTGGAGTAAGGCGGCGTGGAGTAAAGCAAGCAGTGTTGCGTGGCATGGCGCTGCGTATAATGGAGTTGCGCTGCTTATAATGGAGTGGCGTTGCATAGAGTGGTTTGGTGTTGCGTTTGGTGTGGCGTTGTATGAGAGACGGTGGGTGTAAAACAGATGTGAAGAGGAGGAGAAGGAGAGAAAGTGTGGAGAGAGAGTGGCTAAGACAGAATAGGAGTAAATGAGGGCGAGAGTGAGGAGAAATTAGGACAGGAGTGGAAGAGAGAAGGAGAAAATGTTAAAAGGAAAAAAGTGTGAGAGGGAAGAAAAGAAGGAAGGGTTCAGGTGAGAAAGGTAAATGAATTTGCTGTAAAGAAGGAACAGAATGTGTGAGAGGTCATTGTGGAGTGGATGTGGTGTAAGGGAGAAAGGTGCAGAATTTGAGGTTGGGGATTAAAGTTTAAGTTTTGCTGTGGCCCGAATATCCTGTGATCCTGGTCAAATATTTTATTTACTTTGTGTGTACGTAAATGTATTATGGATTTAAGTGGTGTTATTTAAAAGCACTTCAGTCAATACGTTTGGATGATTTTTACATTATAAGAGCATGTGTTACTTAAGTGCCGTGGTGTGTACAGGAAAACTTCAGCTGAAATTAAGCAGTAGTTTTAAGTCTAAAATTGTTTATATAAATAAGCAAGCACACATTTACACCCAGTACGTAGTTAAAAAAAAAAAAAAATCGTAAGGCAGATCTACAGTGTGGATGGCAAAAAATACATGCAACACAAATTTGTTTTCGGTATTAAAGTGTAAAAATAATGTAACTGCATATTTATGACACTGCGAAGAAAAGCAATATACTGTAACCTAAATAGTAAGAATAACACAGATGACTTTTAGTACTGGGAGTTATAAAAGACAAACAGCATATTACAGAACACGCACCTTATACAGCACGCACAAAACCAACATTGCACAGAAGATATATATATATATATCTATCTAAACTTGAGTGAAAATGTTTTATTTTGGCAAAGAAACAGTATATTATAGAACTAGGATGGAAAAAAAAATCTGCAAAATAAAGTGAAGCTAGGGATCAAAGTTAAAGTGCCTACAACTGTACGTAGTTAAAAAAAAAAAAAAAAAAAAACGCACACCGTCAAAAGTAAATTTTAGCCACAATACATTGACACCCAGTACACTGAAAAAATCAATTCTCAGCATATTTATTACACATCACAAAAAAAAGCAATATTGTGGAAAATAAATAAAAAATATAACACATCTTTCACTTCTGCATTTTATAGAAGACAAACCGCATATTACATAACACACCTGTTACAAAGCAGTCTCAAAAAACAGTGCGCAAAATAAAGAAAATGTATGAAAACTACAGCAGAAATGTTTTAATTTAGCAAACAAACAGCATGTTAGCAACAGAAATACATAATTGTGAATAAAATCCTATTTGAGATTTCCTAGAAAAGGAGTCTTTTGAAGAAAAAAAAATAGGAGGGAGGTTATGTATATTAAGTGTAGTTACATCTTGTTGACTCCAAAGCAGGGAAAGCATAGTGTGTACTTTCCATACCTACTTTCTACTCTTGCCTCAGTATAAATGTCAAAGTGCATTGGTGCCTCTAATTAGTGCCACAGAATATTTCCAATGTGAAAAAGGCGTCATCGCTTGACAGAAACCAGGCCTTGTTTATGATGCTCATCCATCTCATCCACCGGGCTCCTCTGGGAGGCAGGCCCCGTGACCAACTGGAAGGGAGAGCAGAGAGTGGTTAGAGGGGTGCGGGGGAGACAGGAGAGTGAAATCTAACCCGCGTGGTGCTCTGAAAGGGCGCTGCGCTGATAGAAACTAAGAGCTCATAGAAAGAGCTCATAGAAAGAGCTCATGCCCTGCTGTTCTTCCCGGAGACCAGAGACAGTCCGCAGCTGGGAGGAGCAGTGCAGGCACAGACAGCAGTGCCCCTTGCTCCGAGTCCTGGCTCTGCTGTGAGGCAAGCTGGAACTTGCTGACTGATTGGGAGGGGGGAGAGAGAGCACAGAAAGTGGGACAGAAGAGCTGGGAAATACACAACCATAAAAGTAAAACCAGCGCAGCGCTGATAAAGTATGTCAACAATTATTAAAACATTCAGGGTGGGGGGCAGGAGTTAAGTGCAGGGAACAGAGCAGGCGCCCTCCAAACGCTCTGATGAGCAGGATACAAATGCTGTGTGTTAATTAGGAAGCAAAAAGTGTGCCTAGAACAGCAGGTAGGAAAATCTGGTTTAAGAAAATAGTGCAGACAGACCGTAAATGAAACTTACTGAGTAACAACACATGTAAAAGAGCCAGTCCTCGTGGGAGGTGACAATAGGAGACAGGGCGGTACTAAGGCGGGACTAATAAGCCTATTAACAAATGAAAAACTAACATTTACAAAGGACAGTCACAAAAGCCATTACAAAATAGGGGTGGAGAGTGGATGCAGCATCAAATCTATACCTCAATGCAGCATGTCTCAGAGACAGTGCAAGCGCCGTCTATGCGAGACCTAAAAAATACTCATGTACGAGTTTAATGTGGAAGCATCTGAAAACAATCCACGAAAGAACCTATAACCGAATGATGCGGAAGAAGACAGCAGGCGCAAGACCACCCACATCTACAGCCATGGCACAACCTTCTGCAGCTGATGTCATCACAGTACCAGCTGTGTGGCAACCTTATTACATGATCACACACTGTGTGAAATGCCACATGCCTATGGGATCGAACACGACATCAGTGGCTGAATGCCTTGATGTCAATTAATAATCCCCATTTAAAAATGTTTTTGGGAGCCCAGTTACAAGTTCATCTTTTCCGGAATCTAAAGCCTGTTGCTTCTTCATAATTCCCTTCTGTTAGCCCCTTTTTACCATGTTTTTTTTGTTTGGTTTGGGGGGGGGGGGGCCAAATATAAAAACCATTTTAAAAACTCCTAAAAAACAAAAAAAAAAAAAAAACCTGTTCTTCTGAGAACCGTCCCATCTGCTCAAAGAAATAGCTAACTGCATGTTTTAATTCTTTGTACCTACATCTGTTTGTGAGCTTTTGTATGTGATACACTCTGCATCAGTGAAATTAAAATAGTACAGGTGACTACTTTAATATTCACCAAGGCAATTGAACATATAAAGAATAAAAGAAGACAGTAGCAAATATTTTGCAATGCCCTCTGTAATGCTTACATACAATCACTTGCACATTCATTTCTATTTGTGTTAGTGAGTTTGTCAGTGGCTACATGGTTGTGTGAGTACTTCTGTAAGTCGAAGTGTCTCTCTGGGTCTATGCTAGGTCTGTCAGTTGATGTATCAGTGTGCGGCTGGGTGTTTCAGTGGCTATATCGGTGTATGGCTAGCTGTGAGTGGCTGTATGGCTGTGTGAGTGGGTGTGTAACTGTCTGCATGTGAATTTACTCTGACTCCATTTCCACCTTCTGTGGAGTACCACAGGGTTCCTCATTGAGTCCTACTTTATTTAACATTTGTCTCTCCGTTGGCCAAGGTTATCAGATCCTTCAGGCTCGAGGCTTTGTCTTATGCTGATGACACACAGATAATTGTATCTATCACTAACCGCATTGAAGCATCTGCAGCAAATTTTAAAAGCTGCATGCAGGCTGTGGCCTATTGGATGGTAGACAACTATTTACGACTCAATGGGGATAAAACTGAGGTCCTGGTCTTCGGTAGCCAACAATCCATATGGTCACAGTCCTGGTGGTCTGAAATGCTTGGACCTTGCCCCTGCCCTGCTGTATCAGCAAAGAATCTGGGTGTTGTAGTCAACAGTTCACTTTCTTTTGACCCTCGGGTCAATAGAACTGCTTTAACCTGTTTCGAAGTTATCAGGATTTTGAGGAAGATTTTTCCATGTCTTTCTTTCTCTTCTCGAAAGCAGGCATCTGCTGCCCTGATCCTGTCCAGGTTGGATTATTGTAACGCCCTCTATCTGGACATTAACAAGGGATCTATTCATAAATTGCAACTTGTACAGAATGCAGCAGCGAGACTCGTGATGGATCTTCCCAAATTCCACTCTGTCTCTGCTGCAATTCGTAAATTACATTGGCTTCCCTTAGAAAAGAGAATTCTGTTTAAGGCCCTATGTATTGTCCATAAGGCTCTTCATAATTCTGGTCCTGAAGGAATCAAGACTTCCAAAGGTACGTCCCCACTAAACGGCTGCGGTCTGCCAATAAAAATTGGCTGGTAGTCCCCAGGTTTAAGAGGGCTAGGTGGAGGGGGGGGCGGGGCGGGAGAGCCTTTGCCGTCGCCACCTCTAAGCTCTGGAACACTCTTCCCCTTTAACATCTGTAGCTTCATCTCTACCACTCATGACCGTTCTTTCTATCCCTAGCGCCTTGATGCCTTTGGGCAATGTTTGCGCTCTATATGATCATTCATTCAATGGGTCTGTGAGTGGTTGTATCAGTGTATAAGTGCCTGTTTTGCTGCACAAATGGGTGTGAGTGCCTGTATTGGTGTGTAGCTGGGTGTGTGAATGGCTATATTGGTGTGTAATTGGATGTTAGTCTCTGTATCAGTGTCTGTCTGGGTGTGTCACTGGCTATATCAGTGTGTGGCTGGGTGTGTCAGTGGTTGTATCCTTGTGTGTGCATGGGTGTTTGAGAGGTTGTATCAGTGTTTAGGTGGGTGTGTAAGTAGCTCTATTGGTTTGTGAGTGGCTGTGTGATTGACTGGATCAGTGTGTATCTGGGTGTGTCAGTGACTGTATTGATGTATGGTTGAGTGTGTCGGTGCCTGTATCAATATGTGCATGGGTTTTTGAGAGGTTATATCAGTGTTTGGCTGGGTGTCCGTGTCTGTATCAGTGTTTGGCTGGGTGTGTCTGTGGTTGTATCGGTGTGTCAGACTGTATCAGTGTGTGCCTAGGTGGGCCAGTGGCTGAATTGGTTTGTGGCTGGATGGATCAGTGGCTGTACTAGTGTGTGGCTGGGTGTGTCAGTGTGTGTGTGGGTGTTTGAAAGGCTGTATCAATGTTTGGGTGGGTGTGTAAGTGACTGGATCAGTGTTTGATTGGGTGTGTCAGTGGCTGTATTGTTGTTTGCCTGGTTGTGTTCATCTCTGTATCGGAGTGTCGCTGGGTGTGTCTGTGGCTGTATCAGTGTGTGGCGGGGTGTGTCAGTCGCTGTGCTGCTGTTTGCCTGTGTGTTTGAGAGGCTGCATCGGTGTTTGGGTGATTGTGTAACTGGCTGTATCGGTGCATGAGTGGCTGTATCGGTGTCTGCCTGGGTGTGCACCCTGAGAATGTAATGTTCTGGAACAACACTGAAAGAACTAATTAATAAAATACATTACTCCAATAGATGACATTATCTGTATAAAAAGAAAAAAAACACAACACAAATATGAGTTAGTATTACAATTTATAAAATGACAAAATAGTTACAATTTCAACAATACATCACTTCATAATACAAATTACTACGCATTTCTTCTGTAATGCTATGCTACATTAAAATTAAGAGTTTCATTTTCCCTCTTTTACTGTTCTCAGTTTCTATACTTATACACCATAAATTATGTACTGTATAAAGAATCATCCTTGATCAGTGGTGGGAAAAAACCCCCAAAACTACACACTAAGTCACTGCAATTAAGCAACTTTATGCACTGGACTCACTACACATTTTTTTAAACGATTGTTTTACCTGTACTTGCTCTACTAATTTTAAAAAACGTATGTTGAAATTGAAAGCTTCGTCTTTAGGACAACTAATAGATATATAAGGCACACCAGCATATGGCAAGCCTCATAAAGACATCACCCCTGGTAGGCCAATTGATGTAATAAATACTGATAATGGATCTATAACAAATACACTATACCACGTTTACAACTGTAATCCTTCTTAGGACTTCTGTTTCGGAAACAAAAGATAACAATTTGGAAGCTTAAAAGGCAGTCTTTGGTTGAATTTGAGGTTGCTATCATTACATACTGTCCATCCACTTTTACTTTTTACATAGACGTGTAGTGACCAGATGTAACACGAACTCCTTCATTAAATATGATAGGCATAGTATGTTTTTCCAGAAATAGATTTGTCCTGCTTTGAAGTTTGTAATCTGTTTCCAATTAACTGCCCAATTACAATAAAGCTCTCGGTGGAATCAACACACACTCTCATTTAGAGGGCCCCAGTTACTTTGGCATTCTTGTTCATGGGGATTTTTGTCCTAGTACTCGTCTAGAGACAACCCCTAGGGTGTGTTCTAATTTAATTCTGGTCAAGTGCCCAGGTATTATCACATTAATACACCTAGAGATTGTGTGAGGAAATATATAGGAAGGGCCTCACGTTAGCCACCAACCAGGAGCTAATCTGATGTTTTCCCACCATTTTGCTCACTTTATCATCATTGGTAACCTTCCTATAGATGACGGAGGAACCAACACCCAGACTAAATCAAAAGAATGTTGTGTGTCTGTATGCCTCTATCAGGTGTGTCGCACATCTTGTGACCTTGCTAGGTCCTCAAAGGAAGGAGAAATGTTTGGCATTTAGCAACTGTCTTAATTTTCATGCCCACACATGATAAAAAACAACCAGCCATGTTTAGACCATTTTAATATGAAAGGCCGACAGGTTTCATTGTCATCCCAAACTTACTGGCAATTTCATCAGGACCAATGATCACCCATACATACACCGGACCTGCAATACAAAGGGAGATAAAAAGGTAGACAAACAACATAAACATAAATTTGAGTCAAATCCCAGAGGGAGTCCCCATTATCCCTATTAAAAGTAGCAAGAGGATATTTACATATGGCCCCCCCGGGTGAGTGCCTACCAGTAGTCCATAGGGGATACTGTCCGGGTAGCGCAATCAATTGCCTGCAAGGAAACAGCATTTCTTATTTTACTTATTTCACATCTTTTTTGATCCTCCAGGCTTTCTGGCAGCTAGAACCTTTAGTATTACACACTCCGAGTTCACTCTGTATATGACCTCAATGGGACACATCTATTAGCTACATTCATAACATTTCTATGGGGTCAGCCCTCATTGTACACCAGTTTCGCTATCCCTATGGGCCCCCAGACTTCTCTCTTAGCGTGTGTGCGCCCACCGACATAGCCGCTTTTCAGACCAATGTGTGCCGTCCCCCCTGTATGTACAATAGATATTCGCCCTCTATCAAAGCTACTGTTATCACTTTTCTGCCACCCGTGAGCTCACAGTGGCACAGAGCGGCCGCTCAGTACATACGATATCTATGTCCTCCAGAGGAATATGGCTACTCCAAAGCAAAATCCCATCTAGAAAACCCATGGCATCGCACTGCCTGCCGGTATTGGCAACCAGGTTCAATTCGTACCCCGCCGCGTACTTACAGCAGCTTCCCTTTGAAGCTGCAGCAGGGAGTGTATTTCCACTCAGGGGCACTAGAGCGCCGCCCGATCTCTACTGACCTCTTAGGAGGATGCAAAGTGGAGCGGGCCCACTCTCCATGATCCTCTGTGCATATCGTGCAGCCCTTTCCTTTGTGGAACGATTCTCTTCCTCTGCCTACCCATTTTACCAAGAGACTGTTCTTTACTTTTTTGTTTAAAAATACCAATTCAAAAAAACCAATAAGAAATTCGCTCTACACCACTTAAAAACAGTAATAGAAGGCCCTTAACCCCATTAGAATTTATAGTATTCATCGTGGCTGGAAAAGGTTTCTTTAGTTATAGTGACAGAAAGCATAATGTGTGGAGAAAACAGCTATAGCAGTATCCCAGTCTCTGGCAAAGAAAACCCCCCATCACTGATGTATAGAGAAGTACTTCCCCAGGGAGGGTCGGTCTACCGATTACTTAGAGGGCAACTGTTAAGGTGCAGGCGTAACCAGAATCCCAATCTGGCAGAGAAGAGGGACTACCAGGCCCTTCAAAGATGTTAGTTACATTTTACAATTTACTGCCGTCTTTTCTTTATCAGTTTAGCATTAAAATAAGATACTTGCCACTTCTTCGTACACTTAGTGTTGACATAAGATCTATCCGACAATTTGGGCAGGTATTTGGTTGTGTAGCTCTTTTGAATAATCTGTTATTCACAGTTTTCCAATCTGGTAGTGTTAAATAAAACTCTATTAATCTGTTTCAATACTAGATGTGAATGAGCAATCTTCACATTCATGGTTCCATAATTAAGTCTAAATAATTCACCAATAGGTAGTTCCTCTTCTAAAACGGCACACATCACCATTAAAATCTCTTGTGCATCCTGTTGGTTCTTTGGAGTAAACTGTACAGATCCACTACATATATCAGCAAGGTCTTGAATGTGTAACACACATTGTGTTTTAGTTCCACAATGTGTTTTAGTTCTGTCACTACGCAGACATGTAATAAAACACACAATGTAGAACAGTTTTTTCTGTTTCTGTTCAATTGCATGAACAACATGAGGTAATGTAAAGTGTACGTTTAGAACAACATTAGCATAGCAGTTGACACCAGTGGGATTTGACAACTGACAACCAACAATATCTTCCTCATTGTCACATTTTTTTCCTTAATTTCCTTTGATCTTCTTTTTCTTAACATCACTACACTCCTTTAAGTTTTCGCGTTAGACAGATTGTGCGTTTTTCATAAACTGGATACTGCCCTAAATGAGGAGCATAAAGACTTCAAAGTCAAAATTTAACTTTATTCGGCTGATTATAGCCATCAAAGTACAAATAAAACAGGAGAGATCAAATCTACAATCATAAAATACATAAATGTAAAATCAGTTAAGATCCCCCGTCTTGTAACAATGTAGCAAACATAAAAGTAAAAAAACCATAAGACAGTTATTAATCTCCATAGAGACCTGCTCCACTCAAACTTCATTATCTACAATAGAATAAAATACACTCCATCGAGTAATACAACACTTCATACAAGAATAAGCACACCTCAAGGATCCACGACACATAATTAGGCCTGGGAGTGAATAATTAAATAAGATAAAAATTAGCCCAACTTACACTTGTCCAACTTTACATATAAGAACATAAGAATAAGTATTTAAATAACGTGATTCAAAGCCATGTCCACAGGAGAATTCATGAGTGACCTATTCCTATGCCTAATTGCTCCTGTTAGGAAACTTGCTACCCCATAACAGACCATAGGTGACGCTAGCATTTGTAAATATACCAGCGCCGGCCTAACTTGTTCAAAGTTACAACCTCTAAGCAAAGGAATGATACATTTTCTGCGCAGAGAATTGTAATATGCACAGAAGAATATTATATGAAGAGTATTCTGGTCCGAGAAATTATCACAGGGACAGGGATTTAATGTTCCTTCTTTGAAAAACCCTTTAGGAAAAGCAAGGAGCCAGGGAACCATATTCAACCTAAATCTTGTCAAAACAAAAAGATGGTACGGTTTGTTTATATAAGATAAATATGGTTGCATCTGTCGACCCAGGCTCAGTGTAACAAAACTTCTCACCATGGGTTTTTCAATTCATTCTCCTCCCTTAGTACTCTTCGTCTGTCTAAAAACTGCTGCTTGAGGTCTCTAATGGCTTGTTTACCCAATGCTATAGGGCTCAAAAATAAATCTGGGCAGCCAAGGGTTTCCATCTGGTCCTTAATATATCTAATCCACGGAATGTCTAACACCTTTTCTAGGGTGAGACAATCTTGGATGATCAATTAGTTAAGATTTGGCATAGGTTGTGCCCAAATTCTCAGCCAACGCAATAAAGGGGCAACCGCAATCTGGTCAGAAATAAAACCTGCGCCTAATTCCTCATGTATGTTAAAGATTGGTGTGGAAGTTGGGACCGAGAGCAATCTACGCAGAAAGGTGTTTTCGGCCCCTGAATTTCTCTGACGTCTGTGTAACCCCAGATGTCGCACCCATAAGTCACCATGGGGAGACACTTAGCATTATAGAATCGGATCATAAGCGCGCGAGTGGTTTTGATCCTATTCTATATTGCAAAGTCTAAAGTGGCCCCCGATGCTCTAGCTAATACATTCTTTTTGTGCACGCTGCGTGCACCATGAGCCCCGGTCATCAAAGAGCACCCCTAAATATGGAAAAGCGGGGACTTTTACTAACTCTAGTCCCTTGCAATAGAATTTAACCTTCATTGCCCTCCTTGAACCTATGGACATAGCATGTGACTTTTTAAAATTAGTGATTAAGTCCAATGACTCCATAAAATCTATAAAACAATTTAAAAGCATTTGCAGCCCCCTTGCAGTCCTGGCCACCAACACCGCGTCATCAGCATACAAAAATGCAGGAATCATTTTGGTGCCAGCTCTAGGGATATCTTTACAGCAAGAAATCAGAGAATCCCCTAACTTATTAATATAGAGGGTGAACAGCAAGGGGGCCAAAATGCACCCCTGCCGGACCCCTCTTTACTGCCCATGAATCGGTCAGGCTACCATCTTCATTAAAACGCACTGCCGCTGTTGTGTTTTCATGGATGGCTGCCAAAAATGAGATCAAGTCAACATCTAGCCCTATATCTTGAAGGATCACCCAGAGTTTTGATCTGTTAACCAGGTCAAAAGCCGAGGTTAGATCCATAAAGGCCAGATGGAGGTCCCTGTGCTTTGCGACTGTAAACTTCCCTATCACCAAATGGAGATTAAGGCATTGGTCCAGCGTACCTTTCCCCTGCCTAAAACCATATTGGAGATCTGAAACTATACTTGCTTGATCAAGCCACTCTGTTAGGCGTGCCAGGACAACTTTCCCCATAATTTTGGCCGCGGAGTCAAGGAGTGAAATAGGCCTATAACAAGCCGGGTAGTCCCTTGCTCCCTTCTTGAAGATCGGTATGATAACCGCTTTGGCCCAAGAGAGGGGAAAACCAGACAGGCAGGCTGCATTAAAAACATGAGTTAAAACCTTGGCCCATAGCTTAAGATCTGCCTTATAAAGGTCAGCCGGTACTCCGTCGGGACCTGGAGCTTTCCCCCCTAGGGTTGATGTGATCGCCTTGTTGACTTCATCAATAGTAAATACAAGAGGGTGGCGTACACAATCACTAACTGATGTCCCTACGGAAGTTCCGAGGGTCACATCACTATACAGTTTCCCAAAGTGTTGCACCCACCTCTCAGCTGGAACTAAACAATCTTTACTGGAGTTTGGTGAATCGTCAAACAATGGACTGTTTACAACAGACCAGAATCTAGAACTATTGGCCAGCACACTGGCCTGGCTAAGCTCCTCCCACGCCATCTCCCTTAATTGCCTTTTCCGCCTTTCTACTGCAAATTTATATGCCCTCCTTGCATTCTTAACCCGTAAGGCTACCCTGGGTTTTTGTTTGAGTTCCTGCATAAGTTCCTTATGGGTATTCAAACAGGTTTCATCAAACCATTTTTTAAATTTTGGGGGCCTTAATCTACATGATACAGTTAAGTTCAAAGAGACCTGCTTTGTGATTCGGTCAAAGGCATCAAGGACAGATAGTGGTTGGGAGTCCTGGTCTAAACAAGTCCCAAACTCCTGCGCACAATTGATGATTAAACTGTCCATAAAGCTATCAGGGGTGATCCTTTCCCACCTCATTCTACGTGCTTGATCTATAGGCGCAATATTAGCATTAGTAAGTTGGGTCATGGTCCTTCCTTTATTTACAGCATATATATTAAGGTCCAGTGTCAATGGATTGTGATCACTAAGGCAATTTTTTGCTACACTTAATGTGCCTAATGTCGACATCAATGAAAAAGAGACCAAAATATAATCAATTATACTGTGACGGCCGTGACCAACATATGTAGGAACGGGAGCTATCCTGTCCGACTGCGCAGGGCAAATCAAGTTATGGGTTGATAAAAACTTTCTAAAAAAGTGCCGGAAGAGGTATGTTCAAATGGGTTAGCCCCTGAGGGCCATAATCCTCCTCCAGCCTTTCTAAACAGTTGGTAGGACAAACATGAATATTAAAATCTCCCAGGACTAATGTGTCATAGTGTGTTTCAGTGCTGTCACCATAATTACCCAAAAAGCAGTGAGAGCTCTAAGGTGCTCTAGCTCATCAATTCTAGTGAAAGAATTATAAAAATTCACCACTAGAAGAGTTGGCAAGTTCTTCCCTGTCAGTTCTACTACTAAAATATGGGGAGAACATGATTCGATCAACTTTGCTTTATAAGACAACTTGAGGTTAATCAACAATAGCAACCCCCCTTGCTCTACCCATACTGGCTGGTGTAGCGAGTTTACAAAAAGATATAAACCCATCCAAGTAATAGGTTTCATTAGCCTCCCAGGTTTCCTGAAGGGCTATGATATGATGTGAAGCAAGAAAAAGTTCCCAACTGGCATCACCCTTTTTGCCCTTAAACCAGCAATATTCCATGTTAAAACTTTCATTATGCCTCCATCAGTTATTGTTAAGGTAGAACTGGGTTTTACTATACCAGCTGATGAGGTCTGGTGGTTCAAGGGACAGGACGGAATAAGTTTCGATAAACTAACCATGGGAACATGTTACGTCGTCCAGTATCTCCACCAAATTGTCTAAAACAACAGGTACTGCATTGCTAACAGTCAGTCTTGAGCATCTAGACCAGAAAGTGCCTGAAACCTGTTAGACAGAAAAATGGAGGGAGCAGTCAACGTCAAAGATCTCACAGAAGGCTTGTAAAAGTATCCCAATGGCAAGGCCCAAATGGAGATGGCAATCATAGGGCACGGATCCTGCGCCCTTAAAATCGTCTGAACAACCGCAGGATTTTGAAAATTAATAACCACACAGTCCCCCTCGAAATTCTTTAGTGATCGTCCCACACACCCGACTCTGCGCACCATGATGATGTTACTCATGGATACCCTAAAACCTTTATGTTTGGATAACCAGTCTACGGTTTTATTGCGCAGTTGGGTCCAAGATTCAGTTTGGTCTGGTCTAAGCGGTGGGACACCGGCCAGGACCAAGACATAAGGACATGCAGCCGGGGGCAGATCTAGCACATCTCCAGAGCACTTAATATTCACAACATTCAGCGCGATGGGACCATCTCTGTGGTTATTACTAGCTCTCATAGAAGACTTGGCCTGATCAATAAATAGTGGTCTCGAAAGACCCACAGGCTGGGGCGGGATCTGATCAGCTGGACAATTAACCATACCACCTATCCCCAAACCTCCCAGGGCCAAATGTGCGGTATTCCCCCAGGGCCAGATGTCACGCATAATGGTCGAGGCATAGCAGGACTTGCATTACCAGTGAGCTCATTTCCCACTGCAGACTAATTCCCTATTGTTACCTCCCACGGAGCCGATGGCTTCTGGCATTACCAGGGCCACAGGTGCTTTAACTGCCCCTCGTGCCACACATTGACACCCACATGCCTCCTGATTAACTAGATCATTACCCGATTTTAAAAGATGTGACAATTTCTCTTCAATTGCCCCTAGTTTACTTAAGAATGGCGCTAAGAGAGCAGATATTAAAGTCTCCAAGTGTTTCCAATGGTCAGGATCACTTCCAAGATCCACCATGGTGTGGGGGTCAGTGTTTGAAAAAAGAGCCGTACCACCATTAAATTTCGGGGGGTGATTCTCGCGTGTCCCTAAAGCTTGATGTTTAAGCTTAACTTTGGCCTTGTTCCTCAGTGCCATACTTCCCCTTGTACGTTTTGCAGGCGGCTCACTATTCCCTCCCTCACCATTCCCTCCTAACCTGGATTTAGAAGAACATGCCACACTTTCCTTTTCCCTAATAAGTCTTTTGGATCTAGTAGCAGGATCGCCTTGGGCTACACAGGTCATATTTGAAATATGTTCTAGGGTTGAAACGGGGTGCAGGCAGATCTATTTTCTCCTCAGGTAAAATAACCAGTGATTCCTTAGGTAGGTTCAGCCTCGGATTTTGGATAGGTTCCAAGGCGCTTTGGTGGTCCACCTCCAATACCCCCGATTTAAAAGCTAAGCCATCAACTGGCTCCCCAACCGGACTGGCAACTAGTGCACCCAAACTTAAGTGGTCCGTAATTTGCGGAGCGCCCAGGGGAGATTTGGCCAAAGTTATAGCCCCCAAAGATCTTTTTTGCCCTGCATAAGTGCCACAGGGGGCCGGCGTGCGGGTCAGCCCACCTCTGCTCCCGCAGCATCCGCCTCGAAGCCTTCCTAGTCCGCGCTTTGGGGTGCACCCCATGCCGGTGGGCGGCAGGATTCAACATCACCTCCCCCGCTGGCGCTCTGTCACTTCGGACAGTTGGGTGCTACAAATCGTCCGAAGGGGCTATTCCCTCCCCTTCGAGTCTGCCCCCCCCGTCCATGCCACCTCGGTTCCACCGCATGTCGGGGGATCACTTAGCGCTTCTCCGACAGGAAGTCACGGCCCTCTTGGCCAAGGGGGCCATCAAGCGAGTTCCTGGGCCAAAAGTAGGACTTGGATGTTATTCCTACTACTTTCTGGTCCCCAAAAAGGACAAGGGGGGCTTGCGCCCCATCTTGGACCTCCGGAACGTCAATCGCTTCCTCCGGAAGGAAAAGTTCAAGATGTTGACTCTGGCTCAGGTCTTGGCTGCCCTCGACCCTGGAGACTGGATGGTAGCGTTGGACTTGCAGGACGCATATTTTCACATTCCCGTCCTGCCGGCCCACCGGCGTTACCTGCGGTTCACGGTAGGCCAGGAGCATTTTCAGCTTACCGTGCTCCCCTTCGGCCTTACAAGCGCCCCTCGGGTGTTCACCAAAGTGATGGCGGTGGTCGCGGCTCATCTGCGCAGGTCAGGGGTGTCAGTCTTCCCCTACCTCGACGACTGGTTGTTGAAGGCAGGCTCGCCCCAGGCAGTCGTCACCCACCTTCAGACTACGTCCAACCTCCTGCAGTTGCTGGGGTTCTCCATCAACGTGCCAAAGTCGCACCTGAGTCCTTCTCAGAAGCTCCCCTTCATCGGAGCGGTTCTGGATTCGATGCAGTTTCGGGTTTATCCTCCCGAGCAGCGAGTCCGGGATATTCAGGCTATGATTCCGATCTTTCAGCCTTTATCCCGGGTTTCAGTCAGGATGACCCTCCGGCTCCTGGGCCTGATGGCCTCCTGCATTCTGCTAGTGAAACATGCCAGGTGGCATATGTGGGCTCTGAAGTTCCAGTGGGCACAGCATCAGGGCAACCTGTCCGATCTTGTCCAGATCTCGAAGGGCACTGCACAACAATTGCAGTGGTGGCTCACGAATCGCGATTGGGTCAATGGCAGATCCCTCTCCCTTCCCCCAACCGGAGCATACAGTGGTGACGGATGCGTCCCTCCTGGGATGGGGCGGCCACTTGGGAGAGGCGGAGATCAGAGGCCTCTGGTCTCCGGCGGAGTCCCGGCTCCATATCAATCTTTTGGAGCTTCAGGCAATCCGACTTGCACTGAAGGCATTCCTTCCCTCTGTCCGGGGAAGTGTAGTGCAGGTGTTCACGGACAACACCACCGCCATGTGGTATTGCAACAAACAGGGCGGGGTGGGGTCGTGGACCCTTTGTCAGGAGGCTCTGCGCCTCTGGACATGGCTGGAACATCAAGGCATTACCTTGGTGGTTCAACACCTGGCAGGTTCTCTGAACGCCAGGGCCGACGAACTCAGCCGCCGGTGCTTGATGGATCACGAATGGCGTCTGAACTTGGACGTGGCGCAAGGTCTCTTTCTGCAGTGGGGAGAGCCTTGGTTAGATCTATTCGCCACCGAAGAGAACGCGCAATGTCAGTTCTGCGCGTTGGAATTTCCAAGGCGGCACTCTCTCGGCGACGCTTTTCGTCGCCAGTGGAGCTACGGTCTGTTGCTACTCAACATGGTGATCGATCCCCCGATCCGGCTGCCTCTTCGGGAGGATCTTCTGTCGCAGCAGCAGGGGACGGTCCTCCACCCAAACCTGTCCAGCCTCCACCTCCATGCGTGGAGATTGAGCGGCGACAGTTGACAGCTTTCGATCTTCCTCCCGAAGTCTGTGATGTCATTTTGGCAGCCCGGCATCCCTCCACTAAGACTGTATACGCCTACAGGTGGAACAAGTTTGTGGCATGGTGCACAGCAAAGTCTGTGGATCCCCTTTCTGCCCCTCTTTCTGAGGTCCTTCTGTTCCTACTATCCTTGGCCCAGCAGGGCTCTGCTCTGGGCACTGTCAAAGGTTATCTTTCGGCCATCTCCGCCTTTCTCCGGCTTCCAGATCAGCCTTCTCTCTTTAAGTCCCCGGTTGTTAACCGTTTCCTGAAAGGCATTACACACATGTTTCCTCCCGTGCCTTTCATAATGCCTCAATGGGACTTAAATCTTGTCTTGACCTATCTGATGTGCGCTCCCTTTGAAGCCCCTTCATAACTGTCCTTTACGTCTTCTTACTCTAAAGACGGCTTTCCTGGTAGCTATCACCTCTGCCAGAAGAGTGAGTGAGCTCCAGGCTCTTTCTTCTAAACCTCCTTTCCTTTCTGTTCATCCGGACAAGGTGGTTTTAAGGACCTGTCCTTCTTTCTTGCCAAAGGTTGTCACGCCCTTCCACATCGGGCAGACCATCACTTTGCCCACTTTCTTTCCGCCTCCGCATCCTTCAAAAGAGGTAGAGAAGCTCCATCGTCTGGACCCAAAACGTGCGCTCTCGTTCTATCTAAAGCGCACACAACAGTTCCGGGTGGATGACCAGCTCTTTGTTGGCTATGCGGGCGCCAAAAAAGGTCGGGCCGTGCACAAACGCACCATCTCTCGGTGGGTCGTTTTGTGCATCAAAGCGTGTTACTCCTTGGCTAAAAAGGAGCCTCCTGTGGGGCTGCGTGCCCATTCTACCAGGGCAACGGCAGCCACTACTGCCTTGGGACGCGGCGTTCCCTTGCAGGATATTTGTCAGGCAGCCACGTGGGCCTCGCTGCACACATTTACCAAGCATTGCTGCCTTCACAGTCCGGTCCGGAGAGACGGCTTCTTTGGCCGATCTGTTCTCCGTGTCTTTCTGGTGTAATCTATTCGCAGACCCACCACCGGGTTTGGTATTGCTGGGGTATCTATTCTAAGGTAAGGAATCTATCACTAACGTGTCTTTCAGATGCACAAGTTACTACTTGTGTAACGATATACCTGTAAGAGACATTAGTTAGTGATGGATTCCTTACCGCCCCACCCATCCTCCCCGTTCTGCGAACTGATTCTAGGGTTAAAGTCATCCCTTTCAGGGCCCTAGTTTCATGGCACCAGTGGTCAGTTTCTTGCATGGCTCTGCGTTCCTGGCGCGGAAAGTAGTGTAGAGAACTGACGTCAGCGCACATGGGTGGTGCCAAAGTAGTCTCCGTGACGTCATCTCGGCGCTTACGACGCCAGCGACTAACGCGGAGCTGCACGACGCCACCTACCGACGCGCAGGGGTACTGCTGACAAAACTTTCCGTATCCAGTCTGACGCCTGGGGATATTCTAAGGTAAGGAATCTATCACTAACTAATGTCTCTTACAGATATATCGTTACACAAGTAGTAACTTATGCCTCTAGGAGATTGTACAGCTCAGCGAGCTGAACTACAAGCATTCAAACTGGCACTTGAAAATACAGATCGCGAATTCCCCACACTTATAGTGTGCGATTCCTTTTACTGTGTTCAGTCATATAATGAATATATACAGAATTGGCTTGAAAACGGGTTCAAAGATGCAAAAGGTGGCACAATAAAGCATAAAACGCTTTGGGAACAAGTAGTTCAGTTAAGAAACGAACTACCAAAAGCTCACGTGATACACACGCTGAGTCATCAACGTGATGGCGTTCACGTTGCAGGGAATTCATTGGCTGATGAAGCTGCAAAGGGGGCTGTTCAGACGGCTTCCGTAGCTGCGATCACTCGTTTAAAAACGAGAATAGACAGTGAGATATTGTTGGCTGTCAATGCTTCAAGCAAAGGCAGTGGTGCAGCGTTACCAAAGACATTTCCACTCAAGTACTCTTATGTAATTGATGTGAACAACGTTCCTTTTGCTCGAATCCCTGTAGTGGGGGATAGGGTAATCCCAAACGTGGAACGTAGAGCAGCTTTAATTTATGAAGCACATCTGGGGGAGGGTCTGTCACATCAAGGGATCTCTAAAACAATATTACCATTAAAAGAGATGTACTGGTGGCCTGGAATGAATGCACAGATTCACATCTTCATCAATGACTGCATTGACTGCAATAGACAGACTAGTGCAGAATGCCACCAGACACCATGCTACAAAGTAGCCTGCCCAGTACAGACATCATTGTTAGTCCGCATTAGACTATCTACGCGCAGGCGTCCTTTTGGACAAATGCAATCCCTCAACTACTAAGTCAAGGTTCCTATGGATATGGCCTCAGCGCTCGGCTGACGCTCGAACTGGTATAAAAGATTTGCGAGTCTTTATCGGCACATAAGCAATTGGCACACTACATTCTGACCAGGGCCCTGCGTTTAGCTCTCGGGCTTACAAAGAAGCCATGGCCAGTTTGGGCGTAGCATTGCGGTACTCCTCTCCGTTTCATCCTGAGTGAAATTCTGTTGTGGAAAGGAAAAACCGGGACATAAAGCAGTCTATAACAGCTAGAGTATTAGGTTCAGGTGAAGGGTGGGTCAATCATCTTTATGGGGTCCAACGCTCATTAAATAATTTGCCAAGAAGTTCTCTAGGGGGGGTCACTCCATATGAGGTCCTATTTGGGACAAGAATGTGGGTTCCTGATCTCGAATGTAAAGGCACAGTGGTGGAAAATAAACCATTTGATATCAAAGATCGTTTGGCTGTTTTACAGGATCTAAATGAACTAAGATCGAAACAAAGCAACGTGTTCCTGAAGCCAACCACCACTGGGGAAACACCGACAGTCCCAGCAAGGCCTGTCTGGATCCCAAAAGTTGGGGATCTAGTCAGAGAGAAGATTGCGGACAAGGAATTTGGACCTTCTTACAGACAACCAGTACCTGTCCTAGCCGTCCACGGAACAAGAACAGTACTTCTGCCGCCCCTTGCTGGAAAAAAGGAGAAAAGATTTGTGTCAATCGACCTCATCAAACCACAGTATGTGGCCAATACTAAATAGTAGGCCTCGTGGACTCCGACCTAGTAGCAGACGCACTCCTCTCGCTACTATCCAAGGGGTTCAGACTGAAAGACTCATAACCATCGAGAATTCAGCAGTAAGAGATGAAGGACTAAGCAACAATGCTATGGAACTCATCCCTCTTGAAACTCAAGTAACAGTTCGTCCAGATAAACCTGTCTACACCAACGTAACAAGTGATCAACTGGTTCCAGCGATTTCAACAAATCCTGATGCAATTCCAACAATTGACCGAACTGCTTCTGGCTATTTCATTAACTTTGATACGTTTTCTGAGGATCTGAGTGAACCTGAAAGCAGCGTCAGCCCTAAAAACTTTCAAACAACAAGTACAAGACCTTTTTAATTTCCTGAAAGAGACTTATCTGGTTTCACCATGGATTGAACTATGGATTATTTCTGGAATATTTTTCTTTCTGCTTTGGCTAGCTTTGGTTATGACTATCAGCGTGCTTATAAATGGCAGATACATCCATATGGACACTGAAAGTAAAAATGTTAACTTACTTTTAAAACCACACAAACATCCCATCGTGAAGCAAGATACTTGTCAGCAGTGAACATCACAGCCGTTCCTATACAGGATGGTATAGTGTGGGACAAAATCGATTTCGATATATTAGTCCAACGGAACTTTTGAACATTCCACATTTATTTAAAATTTCATTAAGTGACTTTATTACCTCCAGTACCTATTCTGATGATTGGGACTTTGAGACTGTAAATGATATGATGTCTGATCTAGAAAGGTTTGCTGCATTCTCTAACAATGAATACTTAGAGGGTTCATCAGACTACGAACAGCTTTATTGTTACAACCACTATGGTCATCATTTCTTTCATAAGTCTGCAACACCTAGAAATGTGTTTGTTTAACCAATGGGAACATTGTCCTACACCACTAAAAGGTAGTTCAAAAACGTTTGCCAAAAAGTTTCCATATTTTTCAGGGTACAATACATCTGATCCAGAAACATTTTACTATAAAAATGTTAACAAAACAGGACAGAAAATTATGTTAACTGATACAAAACAGATTTTTTTCTGCAGCCTTTATTACCCAACTGTCTAGACAAGGATTTGACTTTTGGAAAGACACAATAGACACAAAATCTGTCTGGGGTTCTAAAAATTGGCAAGTACAGGGGATAGAAGCTTTGTTTAGAGCATGTATCATCCCTCAGCAAATAATGTTGTTGAATGACACTGTGCAACAAACGTCTTGCCTTGGTTTAGCCAAGATCAAAGACATGAACACACCTTCTGTACCAACACCTGCAAGTAATAGCACTACACAGGGAGCGGTCACAGTAGACACAATACTACAAAACAACAGATCAAATCCTGATTGGAAAAAAATGGTTACTCTGGCCCACAGACCCAAACATCTGTCAAGAAAGATTCCTGAATAGAAGACTGGGCTTTACTATCCATAGGCCAGACCCACGTTATGTTCAACGACAACATCCGGGGGTAGTAACAACATACAGTGTAGGAAAATTGTGCCTCGACTGGTTACAAAAATCTACACTCGAGGATGTGAAACAACACTTATCTTTACTTAAAGAAGACGCAGACGTTGGGGAATTCTTGCTAGGATCAAGAAAACCGCGTCAAAAACGTTTCATATATGCCGGCATTTATGCTGCTTATAATGAAGTATGGAAGGTTTCACAGGCAGAGGCCGCAGAACGAATACGTGAACTTGATCGTATTAACTTAGAGAAATCTCTCTCTGTGGTCGACAATGGGTTAACAACTTTGTCATCCAGAATTTATTCATTGGACAACATTGTATCCTCTGCTATTGACATACTGGAACAAGATTTAGCCATGTTACAACAAGGCCAATCTCAGTTACGTTCTATTATGTTATTAGGCTGGACGCTGCAATCTTTGCATGCGGGCTATGTGCCTTGGCGTTTTATCAACACGTCGTCTCTGTTTTCAGAATACAATCTAACGGATAAACAGATCGAACTGGCACAAAGGGGAGCAAAGTATACAGTGCTGAGCATTGAAAAACTGGAAAAATTACCATTTACGGTAGCAGAAAAACCAGCTACAGAATGGCTTATCCATGGCAAAATAACTCTGCCTGTCACAGTATTGCCTCAAACAAATGCAAGCAGGCAAATATGAAAGGTTGGATAAAGAATACATTAAGACATCCTGGGATTTACATTACGAATACAGATGTTGGAGTGGGGATCGTGAAGTGTTTCTAAGCGGTACACACTGTGAAAATGCACTGAGCGGTTCACTCATATGTCAGGACATTTCTTTACACAGGGCTTGTAATGGTTCTGTGGCAAACTTGTCCTGCCATCTGCAGGGTACACCAGCTGCTGTGATTAATCCAACGTTTGGCCAACTTTCTAACGGGAGTTACCTCATGTTGAATGATCAGTTGTTGTGGTATGTTGCCAGGAATCCCATATTTGGTAACGGTTGGCTCCAGGGTTACTTGTTGTATGCAAGTATTGTTCCCCCCAATAGACAGTCGGGGAGTTGCCTCTATGGCCTTCATTGAATGTTTCTTTTATACGTTTTGATACTCTAAGCAGAATGAAAGCCATGCTTTTACAACAGACCGTGCCTTTGACCTCGGCCAAAGAAATCTATGATTTACAAATTGCAAGGACTTTGGCTCAGATACAGGCTTTAATTCGTACAAACTGCCCTATATGTTTCGTAGAAATGATGGGACGTATCTTAAACATGTCTGATGCGAGCGGGATTGTACATGTATTTAAGACCATCTGTTCAGGACTGTTAACACCTTTCCAGGCAGTCCTCGGAATCATTCCAAACTTCGCACATTCGGTGTTTGGTGGTGTGCCATTAATTCTAGCACTGGTTGCGGGAATCCTGTTTTTATTCCTACTACTACGCTATGGCAAGCCTATCAACCAGCGTCACTCCCAGCAATTTGGAGAAAGCTCTCCTAGAACGGAAGTGCCGTGAGCGCATAGTGCAACTTTTGGGCATACCTCGTCTACGGGAACTTAATACAAAATGGTTTCTGTCATTTAGACCAATCTGGCAAGATTGCATCTTACCTGTTCTACGGTGCCTGCTTTGCGGTGAAGAATGCGTGCTAGACACCTGTCTAACACTCCCATCAGTCATGCCAACGGATATCGATACTCTGCTGGACCCGATAACGGCCCATGCTCTGTGTTGTCCCCAGAGGCTACCAATCCCTATGACGGCATTCCTTGAGATCTCACAGACGCTTCCTGCTGCTGCTGAGGTACGAGATGGATCATCAGGCACACAGGTAACAACGGACGCGAACATTGCTGCAGCATCCTATGCTGAAGGCTATGCTTCACATCTCTGTGCAGTTAACCTTCTAAACGAGGTGTTCCAACTGTCACCGACATCGGTAGACTATCTTTTGTCTACAGAAATAGATGATTTCATGTTTACACCAGACCCATACATTAACTTTGATTTGGCTCACAGTGTACCAGGGAAGCAATGAATTTGGCCTCCATACTTTCTAAACAGAACAAAACTTGGAAGTCTTCCTAAAAATTGACTTTTCTTTTTTCTATTTTTTGAAAATACATGGCATTTCAATCTGCTTACAGTAGAACTATTCATATAGAACGGACTTCTTTGAATACTTCCAGGGACACATTGTCACCTTATTTACAACAATTTCATTTAGTACCATGATATGCAATGGCTTTGATTTTTGAAAACTTGTCAACCATTTTTATCATATGTATATATTTGTTTATTCATTCATGTTGCATTTATTTCCAATATATGCTTAGAATGAAAAAATGCTTTAAATGTACAGTACCTATTGCATTACTTGTTTAGCAACGGTTTCTTTTAAAAAAAACTTCTTTTAATATGCTTTTAGAAATGTTTTTAGCAACATGTGGTACTCAGTTTAATGTTTAGCATTTAGTATTATCGTTCATTCGAAAGTGGAGTGGGTGTTGTATTCCGCTTTAGGTGTCCGTATATAGGTTTTCCTGAAACATGTCCTTATATAGGCACAATTCGCATTGCCCTTATATAGGCATAATATCCCAGTCCTTATTTAGGCATTAGCCATGCTATCCAAATACAGGCATGGTCACTTACATCCGTCCACCCTAACGTCACTACGAGTTCTTAGAAACCAGACCCTTAAGCTCTTGGGAGTTCCCCTAGCACAGGATTATTGATTTCTCCAAGAACTCATTTATTACGCGTGAACCGCTATACCTTGAGGGTTCATTCCTGACGTCTTCCTCTGCCCGACTTTACGTCAATACTAACATTCCGAGGCACCTACCAGGTATAAATATACCTTCCCTTGCCCAAGCAAGTAGGAGGAGACCTCGACTTTAGAGGAGCCCGTTTCCTGGCCTGACGCACTGACAAGAGACGCTGTCATCCCTGCTCGCAGAGAATCCAGCTTCCAGTGTTCTGACTCCCTTCGCGGGGTGTTAGAGTTCGAGACCCGGAAGGAGATTCCCACCTCTCTCATTCTCAAGGTATGGAGCTGACTAGAACCTAGAGGGACTCTTGGCATACTAGACTTGGCATACTAGACTTGGCATACTAGACTTGGCATACTAGACTTGGCATACTAGACTTGGCATACTAGACTTGGCATACTAGACTTGGCATACTAGACTTGGCATACTAGACTTGGCATACTAGACTTGGCATACTAGACTTGGCATACTAGACTATAGCATACCATACTATAGAATACTTCACCTACTTCTTACCTTGCACTACACTTGGGTTAGGTACACTGGGGTAGGACTAGTTCGAGAAGCATCTTATGAGTACTCGCATTTTTAGCTTATGTTATTTATGTATATGAATATATGTCATAGCTAAAAGACAATGCTAGCGCAGTATTATTTCTTTCTACTGCTTACGCTGTACATCATATATCTCGCATACTGTCTTGTGATCATAACAGCTCATATCTCTTACACGAGATACAAGACTGTTCAATAAATCCTTTTATTGAAACGCCTGTCTATTCTTTCTGTGTAACTCTGAAGAAACTAAGCATGCACGATTAGCTGAGTGAAACTGTTATCTATTGTTTCCACGATTCTGAGAGTGTTCCGATTCTAAAGGGAAACAAAGTTGTCATGTTTATGCGGTTGCCAGAAACTACTCCCTTGTTTACAAGGAGTTTCTAGTGGCCTCTGAGTTAGCTGGCACAAAGTAATTAAGTTTAATATACTCGATAGGGACATACTGACCTCAGTCCTATGTTGAATCTATAGGGTATATTATTCCAATGCGCAGAGCCTATTCGGGAAATAGGAACTACACTACACTCCTAGCAGAACACCTCCCAGGAGTAGACAATCAAATGGCAGATCTGCTAAGTCATCAGACACAGCAATTCCACGAATGGGAACTACTCCCTCAAGTTCTCCTCCCATTCTTTCAAATGTGGGGCTTTCCAGACATAGACCTGTTCGCCAGCACCTAAACGCAAAATGCCCAAACTTCGCGTCCAGGTATTCACACCCATTGTCCAAAGGCAATGCAATATGGATGAACTGGTCAGGGATATTTGCTTACGCTTTTCCGCCTCTCCCACTCATTCCATTAGTGGTTTGGAAACTCTAACAAGCGTCCCTGACACTAATCCTAGTTGCTCCCACATGGGCACGTCAGCCATGGTTCACAACCCTATTGGAACTCTCGGTAGTTCCTCATCAAAAACTACGTCTTAAACCCAATCTCCTCACACAGAGCCATGGAGACATAAGACACCCAGACCCCAGTCAACTCAATCTGTCGATCTGGCACCTGAAGTCTTAGAGTTTGGCTATCTTAATCTACCACCCGACTGTATGAATATTATCAAGGAAGCTAGACGTCCTACCACAAGAGCCTGCTATGCAGCAAAGTGGAAGCGGTTTGTGATTTACTATAATAACCCCATCAACCCGCTTGGCGCTTCTGTTCAAAACATTATATGCTATTTGTTACATTTACAACGTTCCAATTTAGCATACAAGTCCATACGTTTACATCTAGTGGCAATAGCTGCATACCTACAAAATAGACTCTTTTTAGAGTGCCTGTCATTAAAGCGTTTATGGAAGGACTCGAGTTATTCCCTGAGACGTCCACCTGCTCCATTATGGAATCTCAACATTGCCCTCACCAGACTAATGGGTCCACCCTTTGAGCCACTGCACAAATGTGAACTGCAGTTTCTCACATGGAAAACTGCTTTCCTGGTGGCTATCACATCACTCAGAAGAGTGGGTGAGCTTCAGGCATAAACTATAGAAGAACCTTTTTTACAAATGCATCAAAATAAAGTAGTTCTTCGGAATAATCCTAAATTCCTTCCTAAAGTCATTTCTGCTTTTCACATCAATCAATCTGTTGAGTTACCCGTGTTCTTCCCTCAACCAGATTCAGTAGCAGAACGTGCCCTACACACATTAGATGTAAAGAGCGCATTGCTGTATTACATAGAAAGGACAAAACCTTTCCGTAACACAAATCAACTTTGTCGCTTTGCTCCACCACATAAAGGCAATCCCATATCAAAATCAGGAATTGCAAGGTGGATAGTAAAGTGCATTCAAATCTGCTACGCAAAAGCAAAACGAACATTAACAGTTCCCCCTAGAGTACACTCTACACGCAAACTGGGGGCTTCTATGGCATGCTTAGGAAACATACCCATAGATGACATATGCAAAGCTGCAACATGGTCTACACCTCACACATTCACAAAGCACTATTGTGTAGATGTGTTAGCAAGACAACAAGCTAGAGTGGCCAGGCAGTTTTACGTACACGATTTCAGACCACTGCAACAGATACAGGTTAGCCACCGCTTTGGGAGATAACTGCTATATAGTCTATGCATAGAATATGATCTACAGCTCATATGCCTCAAACGGAAAATGCTACTTACCCAGTAGGCATCTGTTCTTGGCATATAGAGCTGTAGTCATATGCGCCCACCCACCTCCCTGGGTACCTATAACTGTTGCAGTAACATCTTACTAAGATGCATGCATTCATGGACATCTCCTTTTACTACTCCTACTATCGCCATTATCACCCTCTGCGGGAAAACAATCTAACTATGGAGTCAATGCCCATGCGCACTATCACTGAAAGGAGGCGTCACCTACCTCGTGACTGGAAAGACTTCTTCGAAGAAAAACAAAGTGCAAACATCCGACCCAACACTAGATGGCGACCTCTGCATAGCATATGACTCTACAGCTCTATATGCCAAGAACAGATGCCTACTGGATAAGTAGCATTTTCCTTATGCCTAAGTATGCGCACGTGGCGTGGCCGATGGATTGTGACTGATTCACCATAAGGTTAATGCGGTGTATGCAGGCTATGCCACCCCCAGATTTTTTCTTGGGTCTGTCTGCTCATATGTCATAGCCTGGAGGGATTAAAATGTCAAGGATTGGTGCAGAGTCGTTCTTTAGCCATGTTTCAGTTAGGACTAGGTCGAGCTCAAGGGTGAGCATAAGGTCTGCTGCATGTTTCATGGCAGATCTGCAATTTAGGAGCATGCACTTCAGGTGAGGTTTGGTGTTCGTTGAGGTTTTCTCTGTGATGGGTACTGATCTGAGGTTGGTATTGTTTACCTCCATGGAGTTTGGTCTCTGTTCTCTGTGTGGGTTTGAGATAATAGTTAAGATGGGATTCAGGCCATGTGGAAGGTCATGTTGTGCACGTTTGTATCAGAGGAGAAGGGCTTGGATGTCATTGTCTGATAGGGAGTTCATGGTCCTGGCCGGTCTAGAGGAGGCGTTGTGAAAGGGTGTGGATCGCCATCTTGTGACTTGGGGTGTCTGGAAGTTGTAAATGTTTAATGGCAGGTCAGAATGGTGTATGACATTATTAGGGTGGATCGGCCTATAACTCTCAGGAATCTTTGAGGGCCACCTGTTGTAGGCAAGCACAGTTGTAATGCTTGTTAGCTTCTGTAGGTTGGATTTGAGTTCCTTGAATCCACCTTTGGCTGACCCCTCCTGGACTCCATGACCGTGCCTTTAGCCTGAATCCAAAGGCTCCCCCTGACCACGACCGGGTCCGGTAAGAAGACTCCGACGTCTGAAGGCACCCCTGCGCCTTAGTGAGTTGAATCGATGGTGCCCCTACAACCCCTACATCTCTACTTACCTCTGCTGTCATTGGTCTCCCTCCTGCAGCCTCTGGTGTGGCGCCTGCAGCCTGTTTGTCAAAAGAAGAAACCAAATTGAAAAGCATTGGGCGCCTGACACTGAATTGGCACCCTGCACCTGCCCGCCCCGGTGCCGCTAGTGGTGTATGTTTGGTGCTGCCTTGTGGCCTCCCCTGTGCTTGACCTAATCCCCAAAGCTTGGCTCCTGCAACTGATCTACTTACCTGCAAGCAGTGTGGCTCCAACACCACCCGTCTCCTTTGAAATGCATTGGGCCGAACTCTGACTTTGACCTCTGCACATGGCCGCCCCTGTGCCGCTGGTGGTGCAGTTTTGGCACTCAACTGACCCATGCACCTTGCTGATCTTTAAACCCGAAGGCTGGAACTGTAAACCTTCATAACCGCAAAACTGTTTTCCTCCATAGGATAACATTGAACTGGTCAGAAATTGCACTGTTGACTTTTGAAACTGAAAACTATTTTCAGTTAAAAACGTACTTACCTTATTGCGAAGATCTTGGTCATAAAATAAACATTTTGTTTTTCTAAAATTGTTGTGGGTCTCCTTTTTGGGTTGTGTCCATTATTGGCCAATGTTGTGCAATTAATGCCTTACACTCCTCTGTGCTAGGCCCAAGGCTGCTACACTATCACTAATGGAGTACTTGGTGTTTTACATTGAGCCCTGTACACTTTTTGGGAACCCCTAGACTCTGTGCACGGTATAACCACCTAATGGCATGCCATATACAGAGCTAGCTTCCTACAGTGACTTTGCATAAAATCGCAACCCCAGATGTCTTAGTGGAAGTGTAGGCCGATTTATGAATGGAGTATTTCGGATGTGCCATGCAGGGGATGTCTTGCCAAAGAAGGTGGGGTTTTTGTAAAAAACAAATTGGGGTCTTGTTGCAGGAGATTCTGCCATATCTGTCTCCTCTTATTTGGGGCATTGAGGCCCCACACATTGAGGGTGAGCAGTCTAACATCTGGGACAGTAGCCATAGGGGAGGACTACAGAGGGGGCCAATGTGGTGAGTGGAAGGGAAAGTGTGGGGTGGTCGAGACGCTGTAAATATAAAAACAGGAGGGTGGAGGCATCAAGCAGCCGCGCAGTAACTCGGGCCGTCTTAGGGACCAAAGTTCGTTCTGGCAAAGAGGATAGGCAGAGTCCTCACATACCAAAGTAGATGGGTAAATGGTAAAGGTAAAGAGCTGTGGATAAAAGGTGGGGGGAGATGTTTTGAGGTGGTCCCCCGGGATGCCTGACATCCTAGAAAGGGAAAAAAAACATATTAATATGAAAAACGAAGAGGCCAACAGGGCCTTAACAGTCGACCCATGACTTGGTATGGCCAGCGCACCAGTACGCCAGCCATACAGGTGAAGTCACTCCCCTAAGGTCTGAGTCAAGGGGGTAGCGTGGTGATTACTGTAAAACTACTGCCACCTAGACCCTCAAGGCCAACAGCTTCCAAGGCAGGCAGCAAGTCGCAGGTGCCCACAGACCTGTGTAGAGTTTGAGAGGAGGGTGTGAAGAGGCTGATGAGTGCGTGCAGTCAAACTGATAGGCCCCAAGGTGCAGGAGATGATCGGCAGGAGGACCCAAGGGATCAACAGCCTCCCTTTGTGTGAAAAGAATGTAAGAATCCCCCTGATCTAAACTGATCCAGATATCGAATTAGGAGGAGTGGAGGTTCGGTCTAGATTGCAAAGATGCTGAATAATATCTTTCTTGGCTTCACGGGACAGTAGTAACTTGTTGTATTTGGAAGTGTTCTTGGAGGCCACCATGACCCATGAAGGCTGCAGGGTTTCACAAGATGGTGAGCTGGGTGGGGAAGGGGCTGCCCTCCCTCAACGTCATTTGTAGTTGCAGGGCCTCTTTCAACGACCGTATGATCCTGCATTTGCACTCCCACTCAGATGATTGCGAAGGGGTGACCCCACGGATAGTGAATGTTGAGGTCCCGAAGTTTATTGGTGACTGGTCTGAAGTCTCAGCAGCGTCGTAGGGTAGTGGGTGCAAGATCTTGAAATAACTGGATAGTGTGGCCCTTGTACACTAGGTCAGTCTTCTTCCAGGATGCTTGTAGGGTTGCCTCTTTTTCGACGAAGAAGTGCACCTGCGTTAGGATGTCTGGAGGGATGTCAATGCGACCCAAAGCCGCTGCTACACTATGCGCTCGGTCGAGCATTGGGAGGAGTCATCTAGGACTCCACGGATGGCATGCAGGTGTTCAGCCGTGAAAGCCGTTATGTCTGTGCCCTCCATTCCTCTAGGGATCCCTCTGATGCAGATGTTTTTTCTCCGACCCCCGATCTTCTTCATTTGAAGGTCAATTTGCTGATTTTCCAGGGTCGCCATCCTGCGCCATAGAGCCTCTTGGTCCTCTGTGAAAGAGTCTAGGGTGTGCTCTGGATCGTTTACACATTCAGCAAGCCCATCCACATCACTTTTAAGATCCTGAATGCAGGATTTAAATTCTGTCTTCAGCGAGCCAATTTCTGATCGGAGTTACTGGAGAAAGTCATCCAAATTGGCTTGGATGATGGAACAGGTGCTGTGCTGTCGGGTTGGGGTGGAACCCCGAGTTGGCCCGAGAGGGGTCCATAATTGGTGAGGCCATTTTGTGCCTCAGAGGTGACAGGTGTCTTTTGCTGAGACATCAGACGTGAATTTAACAGATTTTCCATGGGGCATGACGGGGCTCCCGGTGGAGTCCGGGGAGTTCTGCAGCTTCAAACTCGAAGACCCCAAGTTGTGCAGTCTGTGAGGGGGGGCTCCTCTGTAGAGGGAGAAGGTTTTGGAGTGGTCAGGTGTGTGGTATGTAAAATGTAGATACAGACCCCTCAGGACGAGCTGAAGTCAAGTTCCTGCCCCTCAGTAAGCAGGGTGGCACTGTCCGTGGCGTTGAGTGCCACCCTTAAGGCCTGTGGGCTAGATACTCACAGAGCCCGGCCCCCAATGTCCAGTGTGAAGAGGAGGGGGCCATGCACCAGAGGCAGGGGGGTGCACAGGGTAGGAGATATGTAGGTAGGCACCCCTCCAGGCCCCGATCCATGGATAGAGTTGTTAACAGGCTGAGTCTCTTGGCCCAAGCAAGCTACCGTGGTCCAGTGGTTCTGGTGCAGACGTAGGCCACTGGTGCACACTTGAGGAGTGAGAGGAGTCGCGCAACAGCAGGAGGTAGTGGGGTGGCAGCAGGAGGCGTAGGGGACAGATGGGTAGCGTGCCAACTGGAATAGATATAGCAGGAGCTGCGCTAGTGAGGGCCAGAGTCTACCCCCAAATGTATCCCACCTTTAATGTCTCACCAGCACAGGCCTGTAGGAATAGTCTCCGTGGCCCAGGACCCTCTGCTATCATGCAGGGCCAGACTCCGGCTTCAAGCCCCAGTCTGTTCGCCACCAACTGAGGGAGGTGCAGCAAGTCGCTTGTGGTAGTCAGTGAAGCTCCTCAAGGGCGAAGAGTGGAGTAGGTTCGCGCTCCCTAGTGGAGCCCTTTGGAGCCGCAGGAGAGCTGGGCCGGGCCTCGGAGAGCCATAGGGTCGTCGCCATTGGCTGTCCCCCACTGCCGCGGCCTCATGCTGCGTCAGCGGGTGAGATGGGGAAGGGCCGGTCTTCACACGGGAAGTCATCCGCTGGGCCTGCTCGCCGACGCTGGGAAGGACTGTCTGAAGCTCCCCAGCCCGGGTGCTGTCTCATAGTGGTGGCTATAAGGCCTGCCGCACGGTGAGGCCTCTGTGCGGTGCGCTCACTGGCGTATCGCCATTGTGCAGGTCTCTGAGGTTGGGAGGGAAGCAGCCGCTGCAGGGTAACAAGTCCTGGAGATGCAAGTCACCTAGACAGCCTCTCCAGGTAGGCTAGCCTCAGTTCAGCCTACTGCAGTGTTGATTCACCAAGGCCAGTGTGGTCTGGAGCTCTTCTGCAAAATGTCAGTGTTGTGGCCTTTGGTTGAGCCGCCCGGTAAAGAGCACGGCCAATGATGCCGAAACGGGCTACCCAGGAACCAGCGAAGCCCCCACGAGAGAGGAGATAATCAAGGCTTCTAGCCTGCTGTGTATTTCTGCCCAGGAGCTGTGGATTGCGATGAATAGGCCATGGGGGTCTGGAGCCCAGGCAAAGTGTGCCCTGCGTCATGCTCGGTCAGGCCTTGCCCCCGTCCTGTTGGTTTTTATACACACTGGTCTTTTAGGTCTCGCCCTGAGCCAGCGCTTGCGCTGGTCTGGGCGAGACATTTAGCCAGTGGGCTTTCAGAAATGCGACCACAGCTTTTTGTGTGGCATTCTGCGCGCGATTACTGCGCACGAGGCCTGGCGCCATCGGGCTTTCCTCTCGCTCTCACGCGCGCCTCGCTCTGCCTCTGTCTTGCTCGCCCCTCCCCTCCCCCACCAGAGCTGCCATCTGGCTTTCTCTGCACGCACCACTCGCGTGCTTGTTTTCTTTCACTTTCGCGGCCCCGCGGCTGCGTCACTTTCGCGGCCGCGCAGCCAATGCTTGTTTAGCTTTGGTAGTGAGGACTTTCCATTGCCGAACTTGGTAACAATACTCTTTCGATGCGCTTTAAACATGTTATTTCTGCGTGCACTGTCAAATTCATAGACATAGAAAACAATGTGCATCTTCATCCAATAAATGCATCCAATAAACGCAAGACTTCAAAATAATGTGGAAATCCGAGGACAGATGAGCGAGTGAAGTTATGAAAAAAAGCGAGACACTATTCCCAGGCAGTCTTGCTATAAAAGGTGCAGGAGTTACAATTAAACCCGAGCTCTGTCATTACGGCAACAAAGTCCTCTTATCAGCCGAACTCTGCCTTGTGATTTGGAGCCTTCCTGTCTCTCTCTGGCCTGGCTTACTTGTTTGCTTTCCCAGCAGGACCACGACTTTCATACAGCGCCTTTCCCAACAGGGCGGGCTCATTCCACAGAACACACCACCGCCCTTGAAGTCATCTCCCACCGGCCGCATTTTTCCCATGGGACAGGCGGCTAGAACTGTCCCCATTAACAAGTTTAACTTTCCGAGTCTAGTCTAATGAATATTAGGCAATTTACTTGTTGAAACAGGGATGGCAGGGTGACCGAGCAGTGGGGGGTTGCTGTGTGCAGGCCCTGCTGTTCTCTACTGTGGCTGCATTTCTAACATAACCATTTGGGGCTGGTAATTTGAGCCCCAGATAACAAGCGTGTTTGCTCTTGTTTCTTTCTGGTAATGGAGTCCCTGTCTGCTGTGTAATGATCCTTGTGGGCAGATCGAATGAGGCATCTGTAGGAAAACATTTGGCAAAGAATGATGGCACCAACCAACAAACATTACCACGGTTATCTACTGTCTCGAACATTTTGCTGAGGGCACCGCTCATATCAAAGGGGAAACAAGCATTGGCATAGCCAATAGGTCTCGCCTTTGGGACCTTATAAGTGTTTAGTTAACCAGCACAATATCCTTGGTGCAACAACATCAACTGTTGCATACCTAAACACTTATAAGGTCCCAAAGGCGAGACCTATTGGCTATGCCAATGCTTGTCTATTCTTTGTGTCATCGGGTGAGGACTTATGATATCCGAGCTCTGTAAATAAAGCAGTAAACGTTTTGCATTATTGCAAATTGTGGTGATTTTCTTGTCTACTGGTTCGCAATGATTCAGAATTATTGTGATATAAATGTTCGTTGTGACTTGATTTTTGAATAATTTATTGCTTTACCACACAGGACTGTTTTTTGTGTTACTTGCCCCTGGTTCAAGTTCCCTTTTGAGAAGGGCAGACCCTGTTGTATAGTTGCTTTCTAAATTAATGACACGCACCTTTGTGCCAGTGCACATGACTAACTGCCCTTTTCATAGAATGTTGCTTTTTAGTGTCTCTTAAATTTTCCCAAAGGGCGAGTGTGCTTTAAATTGTCTGTTCCGATGAACTAACCAATTGTTTTGATCGTAACAAAGTGTAATTAAGAACTCTCCCTTCATTTCTCTGAACGGTTATTACTGACTTTGACATTAATCAGACTAATTCTTTGCCTATTTTTTCCCAACATCCCCATGTAGAGAAGTCTTTGCACACCTTTGATATCAAAAGCGCATTGTGTTATTTGGACAAGACTAAAGATGTTTGTGAGGTCAAACCGCTCTTTGTCAGTTATGGTGCTGTCAGGGCAGGTTTAGCCTGCTCTAAACAGACTTTAGCAAGATGGGTAGTTTCTTGAATTGCTACCTGTTATGTTCCCAAGGGAAAAGCAGCTACTGCTGCTCTTATGAGCAATGTCGCCATTAATGATTTGTGATGCAGCTTCTTGGAGATCAATCCATACCTTTGCTAAGCAAGATTGTTTGGACTCGGACTCCAGAATAGATATCTTTGTAGGCCAGACTTATTTTCTTAGTTTACTTGAAATTAGCAGCATTAATCACGCTTTTACTTGTGAGTTAGGTTGCTAGTCAATTCTACTTTTTAGGTCGAGCCTCGAGTAGCGCGCAAGCGCTGCTCTGGCGAGACTTTAAGTTAGGGGTTTCTAAAAGCTGACCAGACGCTCGTGCGTCATGGCCTTTTCCCTGCGGTTACCCGCACGGCAGACATCTGTTTCCAATTATCGTGCCCGAGACGCGGGCGCGATAATTGAAACACATGCCCGGCCGTGCGGGTAATCGCTGAGGGAAAGGCCATACGCACCTGGCGTCTGGTCAGCTTTCAAGCCCAGGCTGCCGCGCTCGCTCGCCCCGCTCCTCTCTTGTTCTACTTTACAAGTATGACATGCTCCAGGGGGCAGGGAGGTCCGAGCGTTTATTCCCCTCATTCAAAGAGTAAGTCTAGCTCCTCGACCTCTCGGGACTCCTGCACCGGGCAATTATCACAATCAACAGACCTTTCACCTGGGCACTAATGCTTTAATGGTGATTACCTGGATACTGTACTTGGACATTTCACATACGCGTGGCAAAGTTCCTTGAATACACTCCCGGGCACCTTTCACCTGCTCTTTGTCCACCTGTGGGCATGCACGGACAAGTGCTCCCACAATGCAACGCGGGGACACGGATAACAATGGTGCCAGCAGCAGTGAATGGCGCACTCAAGGTAACCTGCACACTGCGGCATCCTGCCCTGCCCCTTTAACGGAACAATTTGTCAGGCTCATTGCAGACCCCGCCCCGGCGCCGATCTCGCTGGGATCTTTAAATGAGCACTTTAGGTTATCACTTTAGGAGGATTGAAGATTCCTTATGTGTTCAGTGTGCATCGCCGCCACTCCGAGACGTTAGCCTGCGAGTCCCCATGTGGCAAATGCTTGTTTTAAGCTGGTTTTGCTGTTGGAAACGATACTGCATGTATTTAATTGAGGACGAAACACCACATAATGCGGCGCAGATATGCTGCTGCGCTGCCTGCATACAGCACACAGTGTACAGCCTCTATCTACGAAACACAGAGATCACTAGCGTCACACAGTGCAAGTGGGGTTTTCCACACCCGCGTCTGGAGGTATTTCAAATGTAACTTGCACATAGTGCCATTGCTAGGTTGTTTGATAACCTGACATGAAAAAGTTCACATGAAGCTTGAACATTCACATGGTTGGCCAGCTCACAGTTTACCAAAACATCTGCTGCTTCAAGGCTTGTTGTGAACAAAACGCGCTCAGCCGACGGCTGTAAATCATGCCCTTATCTGGTTTCTTGTCCGGTCCACCAATCACCCTCCTCTCGCTGAATCAGCTCATGTGTGCACGTTTGTTTAATTTATCATTAGGTAAAAATGCGAAGATAAACTAATTTCAGTTTCCTCCACGTTTTGTCACAAACAAAATTCTGAAATATGTATTGGAGAAAACTGTGTTGACAACTTTCCCTGTGATGCAAGCAGCAATGGCCTATGTATTGCAACCTTTTATGTCTAAGTAGCAAGTCCTGTTAAGGTTGATAAAAGGAGTACCACTGAATGGAGAGATAGTAACTCCAAATTTTTGCAGGTCTGTTCATCATGTGCTGTACCTAAGCAGACACCTAGTGGGAAGAACTGCCGACTTCTCATCAGCTAGATCCCGGCCTTTCTGCATGCCCCCCCCCCCCGGGTTACTGATTAATCTCTGTAACCATCCTTATGTTAACTTTGGAAAGTCAACTCCGCCACTGGCTAATTTCATACATTTTTACTATGCGTGTCTGGCAGATTTAAAGTGACACTGTCCCTTATTTATACAACAGAGACTGCACGAGTCTGGCACACTATACGGGCGTAGGAGTGGAGGGAGGGCATTTTACATAATATTTAGGCAAGAAACACCAAAACAGAATTGGCTTTTAAATAAAAGGTGTATTCATATTAACCTATTAACCATGGTAGTAGGACTCATCTTATTTACTTCGGGATAGTGAAAAGCGGAGTATATCTCCCCCACTGCTCTCCAAGCCCACACAACCCTGCAGACCCTCTACTAAACGTTCAGAGGACTCTTTCTCACTTTCTCACTCTCACTCTCAAACACAAAACCAGACACATGCAGGGATGCACAAATCAAACCCACATGAATGTAATCCATATCTCACTGGTATCCAGTTAAACACGTTCCGTCGAGTTCCACGCACTCCTGTACTGTCACCCCATCACATTGCGCAGGTCACACGCATTCCTGCACTCTCTAATGCACTGCCTTCAAGAGCAGCTCCTACTCTTGCACACACCTTCACTGTTCTGAGGAGGTACACACATTCTGGCAGTTTCAACCTGCCACCGTAGTGCACAAGTCACATACATTCCTACAGTCACTCGCTTTCCACCCTGCTGTTATACACCCTGCTACAGTCACTCCTACATTGCGCTCGGGTTTTTGAAGTCCTTGCAATCCCTTCCCCACCCTGGTCTCAGACGGTACACACATTCCAGTAGTCCTGATGTTTCCCAAACTTCGTGACCCGAGACGTGAAAGTCCAAACAGTAAAGATGTCTTTAAAGTCAATATATTTATCTTGTTACTTCGCACGTTTTCTGCGATAGCCATTTTAAAGTTGCACGTAAAGTCAATGGCTGTGGACAGAAAAAAAGTGGATCAATGAGTTTTAGAGGTTTCAGCGCAAACTAGCACTGAACAGTATTTACATGAGCACATTCTACTCACAGCATTGGGGGTCTGGTGAACACCGCCATATATCTGGTTGTTGGTTGGAATTTTAACTAGAACTACTTCCCTTCATTGTAGTCACTTTTAGAGTTCGGTAATTTCTTTTTGCTGTTTGAGCATAGCTATTGAACTCTTGCACTTGTTTCCTGTGTGCTGCTGTTGATCTGAGAGGCAACTGAATTATATTCTGGTTTCAACAACTCACTCTGCTTTCAATCACAGTTCCACTACTTTTTTAGGTCGAGCCTGGGCGGCGTATATCGAATACCTGCATATATACATGGTAAGAGTGAAGGAAGATACAGTCTGCGATGTTTTCCCTAGATGGTGCTTTCTCAGTAATGCCCCGAAGACTTGTAATAAAAAACATGGGCGTTATTATTACCACAATAAGTGGTGTTTATTTTACTGAGCTCAGAAAGATGAAAGAACGTGGCTGGAAACACTGAGATTCAAGCTGCTGAACTGAGATTATCACTCAAAAAACATACTCCAAAATGTCAAATGCATTACCTGCTTGACATCAGTTGGTTCTCTGTAGATGCAATGAGTAATGTCATTTCAGTGCATTCAGTACTGTCGCCCCTGCAGAAGACCATTGCTCAAGTAATGGTTGCGTGTCCTATTGTTAATGCTTCCTAAACAAATACATCGGCGGACCCTTGGATGGCAATGTCTTTAAAAGTCTAATGGCCATTGTAAAAATAATTAAGTATATAAAATATGTAGGTTTGCCAGTGCCAGCTCTTCAATCCCTGGTGGCACAGCACCCAGGATAAGGTGTTGCATGGCTAAACACTTCTATGGTCCAAAAGGCGAGACCTATTGGCTATGCCAATGCTTGTTATTAATATCAGAGGGACTTCAACGGTGATAGAAGAGTTACTCTAATCCTAGTTCTTTTTCATTGGTAGTCTCTCTAAATTCATAAAAGCCCCAGCCACGGCCACAGTTTTAGGACTATGTTTTGATTAGGTTACTAGATATATGTACCTTCCCTCTTTTTTTTGTTGTTTTTTTTGTTTTTTTCTTTTCTTTTCTTTTCTTTTCTTCAAACGGGAAACGTCCTAACTTGTCACCCTGCTGGGCATGATGGAATAGTTGATTTTTCCTTTGTTTTCAAGCGAGCTGGGTTGAGCTTTTGTTTTTGCTCAATGTATTGTCTATCCTTGGGCCCGATTTCCTCCTTTTAATTCTTAGTATAAACTGTTATAGGTGATGTTTTCAGCTAAAGGTACTGTTGATTTAACATTTTGGCTAATTGGTTTAAACAAAACTAAGAGTTGCCTTTTTAGTTGTAGAGCTTGGGAAACATGATGATTCTTTAAAAAAATGTTCCGGGATCGCATCAGAGTGAATTCCCTTTGAGAGGAGCTAGGATTTCAAGTATGTAACTTTGCCTCCTGACTGAATTAGCAATTTCCAGGAGCACAGATTCTGCATTCTCCCCATTTTCCGATGTTTCACCATCTGAGAGTTTGTGAAATCTCTGGTTAAAATTCACCAGCATTACCATGTGAAATTGTTGTGGCATCCCAATTGGCATGCTAATTTTAATCATTCCCTGAGCGAAATATTCGTCATATACCGCATTTCTGCATACGGAAATTACTTTCATGGTCTATGACTGAAATAAAGCTTAAACTGAGAAACTCAATGCATCAGAAATTTTGGGTGCCACAGCGCTGTTGCAGTGTTCCTGCAAGACCACGAGTGAGCATTAATCTGAATTTTGTTTGTGCTGCAGAGAATTAATTGAGAACTGCTTTTCTGTTCTAATGTGCAGGTTGTACCACGTTGTCCAAGGTGTCCACCTAATGAGCCACTTGCCATTATGAAACCAGACATAGTTTTCTTTGGTGAAAATCTACCTGAACAGTTTCACAGAGCTATGAAGTATGACAAAGATGAAGTGGATCTTCTAATCGTTATTGGATCATCATTGAAAGTAAGACCAGTAGCACTTATCCCAAGTAAGTTCATGGGATTTTCTTTACCCAAAGAAATAAATTAAATGTTGAAAGGTTATTTTTATTTTCAACCTGTCTTGGAGAAAATTATTTGTTATCAGTATAATTGTATTTTTTCAAAATATACTCTAATCCTAAAAACGGGTATGTCCTACAGTTTCAGCAGGCCCCTCCACTCCTTCATCCCTCTTCCTTTCGCCAGACCACTTGCAGATTCTTCAGCAGGAGTTAAAGTTTACTGCAAAAAGGAGTAGTGGGGATAGTGCCAGAGCCGGAAAGGAGCCAGTGGTGCCACTCCCTGACCATGAAGGAGGACAGCAGTCCTTTTCTGATCCAAGACCTCAGAGTTCTGAACTGGTTCCTCCAAAAGTTGTACAAAATGCTAGACTAAACAATGGTAATTGTTTCAGTTCAAATAGCCCTGCTGTCATGAAATAAAGACCACAAAACACCACTGGTCACAATTTAAACAGTACATTGCATTTTTTCTAGGCTGGACGTATCTAAACTATCATCAAACTCGGTGTCGAAGCAATCCCAAAATCAACATATCACAAAAATATCACAAACTATTTTTCAAAAGAGACTCACTAGCATACTACACAGTCAATCCCATAATCCAGCATATAACCTATAATTCTGATATCATATGTTACAGGTTTCATGGCTTGATGGAAGCAGCCAACACATCTGTCCTCCACCTACAGGAAGGAGGAGGAGAGGCTCCATAGACAAGACTCTCAAGAGAGAGGTCAGCTTCTATGTAGAAAGAACCAAGGAGTTCAGAATTGATTAACAACTAAAGAGCAAGGCAGTATGCAAGAGGACGTTGTGTTAAATCGTTTTGTGCATTAAAGTGTGATATGCCTTCGCCCACAAGGAGCCATCGGAAGGCATCGGTGCACATTCTACCAGAACAAAGTCTTCTACCTAGGTTCTGGTAAGAGGGGTCCTGGTTGAAGAAATCTGCAAGGTGGTAACTTGGGCTTCCTTCCAAACTTTCACAAAGCATTACTGCTTGGACTTGGAAGTGCTAAGGGAAGGTCACGTCGCACGTCAGTCCAGAAGGATTTCTTAGTGTAACCAGCAATGCACCCACTTCCTGGTTGGGTACTGCTTGGGAAATTTATTCAAAGGTGAGTAATCTGCAGGTAGAAGTATCCATCAGAGGAAAAATGTACTTACCCTTGTCAACAGTCTTTCTGGTGGATACTCTACCTGCAAATTCCTCACTGACCCATCCTTCTAGTTTCATGGCTTTTTGAAAGTAAATCTTCTTAAGGTTCCCAGTCTGTATATTACACTGCTTCTGATTAATCTGATGTTCTCATACATCTGCCTGAAAGGTGCATAGAAAATTAATGGGAAACTGAGGCCAGAGCGCCAATTTAGGGCTCCAGTGGCATCATGAGGACACCTCTGCCAGCGCCCCCTACCGACACGGAGAGCCATTGAAAAGTTTCCGGATTCAGTCCAACACCTGGGATATTCAAAAGGTGAGGAATCTGCAAGTAGGTAGGGTATCCACTAAAAAGATTGTTACCTAAGGTAAAAACCTTTTTAATATATTCTAAAATATGTCCTGCACGGGCAAGGTATACGATATAGGCCAGGTTAATGAGTCCATAGGTCAGAGATAACACATTATGCCATGTGGACACGGGCTACACACATTCCTGGAAACAGCAGTCAACAGACCACTCTTTGAATGACCCCTGTGACTATGTAAGGCGGAGCTAACAAAGCTATAGTAGCCTTGCATAAGTACTTCTTACTCCAGTATTGGAGCTTTCATAGATTCCCATGCTTGGAATCATTCCCCGTCGTCGAGATGGGAGCCTCGGTAAATATATATATATACACAACAGTAGTAAATAACATTACAAAAGAGAAACAGGCCTAGGCCTAATCCCATTTTGTAGTCAGACCATGTCTTTTTGTAAAAGAGACCAAAAAGAATCATTAGCCAATCGGAGCAGCCTCACCCTCTAGAACCTTGGTGAAAGAACCTCAGCTCCTCAGATTTTCTACCGCACGTTGTGCAGAAGGGAGTCTCCTTGAGCTCTGCTCTATTTCGACTAATTTTCATCTGTTTTTTCTTCACTTTTTCTTGGTGAGATGTCTGAGAAAGAAAAGAAAGCGTTATTTAAAGCTTGTGCCACTTGTGGGAAAAGAGGCTTTATGTGGAGGATAGGCATAAGGACTGTATATATTGCCTATACCCGGACCACAAGGCTGCGGAGTGCAAGATTTGCCGCACCTTCTCGACTAAGACTCTCCGGGATCGTGAGGGTCGTTTACTTACCTGGCTTCACAAGTTAAAGTCAAGGAAAGAGTCAGTGTCCAGTGACAGTGAGGAGGCGTCTTCAGTCGTCTCATCCAGAAGGTCAGTCAAGAGGGGTAGGGGTTCCCCTTCATCATCTCTGGGTCACCCCTCTAAGGCCTCAAAAAAGACCCCGAAGGAGTCTGAGGACCAAGGTACTATCAAATCTCCTCACGGCAGTGTAAAGGAGAGGGAAGAGCCATTATCTTCGTCTACTGCTACCCCAGGCAAAGAGAAATCATTGAAGAAGCCTTCTTCACAATCTTCGGATAAGAGTTCTCATTCGTCGTCGATGCGTAAACCCTCGTTGACAAACGTCAAAATCAGAGGCTAGGAATGCTTCTGTGTCGACGCCGGCTCTTTTTCCAGTGTCGACTGGCTCGTCGACGAGCACCTCTACAGCAACGTCGACGATTGCGGCTACAGTTCCGTCAACCACTGTGGCGTCGACGAGAGTGTCGACGATGACGGCCACGACAGTAACGACGACGTCAGCAGGGGTGCTGCTTATTTCGTCGACGACGGGTTCGACGACGCCCATCGTCTCGTCGACGATCAGCTCGTCGTCGAGACTTCCGTCGCTGGTTCCATCTACTTTCTCGTCGACGATGCTCCCGTCGACGATGACATCTTCGACGGTCGTCACCTCCACGTCGACGAGACCGTCGACGGGGAAAATTTCGATTTCTATTAAAAGAAAAGGGGTTGCGCCGGAGAGACTTTCACCCAGGACAGTGGATCCCTGACCACCTGCATTATTGTTGGAGGAGGAAGAGGACTCGGATGGTGATGACAGCCAATTTGGCTATGCTAACAGTCCCTCTCAGCTTCTGGTGAAATGTCAAGAAACTGATTCTGAGGGTGATTACTATCAGGAACAGGCTACTGAACATCAACAATATCCACAACAGGAGAACGTTCAACAACAGATGGTATCTGCTCCCACCTCTCTGTTATCGGACTTACAGGGGATGCTTCTAGACTATCGTCAGAGGTTGTCTTCGCGTCCTCCGCAACCTATTCTTCTACCACAGCCTGTGCATACTCCTCAACCCATGGTGATAGTTTCACCACCTCCATCGGCTCGCCCCCAAATTCCAACGGAGGCAGTGCCTCAACTCCAGGATGTCTCCTCTGAAGAGGAGGAAGGTGAACTTGTGCAGACGGATCAAGGAGAGGTGGGATGATTACGTGATTCCAGATCCCGCTTCTCCAACTCCTGCCCCTGTGGATTCCCCTCCTGCTGACATAGGGGGTTTTCACAAGTTGATGGAAAGGGCTTCGTTGCGTTTTGAACTTCCTATGCCCTCTGTTCAAACGGAGTGTTTTCTATATGATTTTAAGGAGCCGAGTAAGAGGATGATGCGTTCCATTCCCATTGTATCTCATGTATGGGAAGAAGGGATAAGGACCATGAAGAATCCAGCTACAGTGGTCCCAGTCTTACCACGGCTAGACAAGAAATATAAAGCTTCTGACGACAGCCCAGCCTCTTTGACGGGTCAACCAAGGCCAGATTCAGTCATTTCTCAGGCAGCGCAGAGGAAATCTAAGAATCCTTCAGCGCCTCTGACCACACCACCGGACAAGGAGGGCAGGCGCCTAGACAATGCAGGAAACGATTTTCCTCTATGGCAAGTCTGGTGATTAGGGCTGCTAATGCACTAGCGATACTTGGCCGATACGACCGCCAATTGTGGTGCGACCTTTCGCCTTATCTTAATCAGTTGCCGGATACGGCTAAGTCTGAAGCAAAAAGATCCTACTTGAAGGAGAACTAGCGTCAGCAGAGATCATCGATTGTGCGATGGACATCGCTACCACATCTTTCCGCTCCCTGGCAGGGGCAGCTGTGCTTCGTCGACAGGGTTGGCTCAAAACGACGTGGTTCCGGCCAGAGGTTCAGAATAAGATCCTGGACCTCCCATTTGATGGTGAAGCTTTGTTCGGCAAGCACATAGATGATGCTCTCCAAGACATTAAAAAAGACACTGAGACGGCTAGGTCATTGGGGACCCTTCAGTACCGGAAAGTCCCTTTTCGTGGAGCTAGAGGCAGGGGTGCTCCTTCATACAGAGGATCCTATCAACAACAGCGATATTTCTCTTATGCTCCCGCATCCCAATCTTACCGGCCTTCTTACAACCAGAAACAAGGCAAGACGTCATCTTTCTCCAGATCCAACTTTAGGGGAAAACAGAATCGTCAGGGACGAGACTCCTCTAAGAGGCAGTAGCTGCGACCTGGCTCTTTGCGCTTTTCCCTCCTCCTCCTCCAAGACATCTGTAGGAGGCAGGGTATCTCTTTACCTTCAAAACTGGCAACGGATTACATCAGACCGTTGGGTCCTAAACATCATTCAGAGTGGCCACACCCTGGAGTTCATTCTACCACCATCCAGAGCCCCTTCCGCCATCTCCATGAAACATCTGCGTCTCCTTCGACTCGAAGTTCATCAACTGCTGATCAAGGGGGCAGTAGAGCCAGTTCCTTTATCCCAGAGGAACAAGGGTTTCTATTCCAGGTTCTTCCTGGTAAAGAAGACGTTGGACAAATGGCGACCTATTCTCGACCTCAGGGAGCTCAACACTTATCTCACAAAACAATCCTTTCGGATGGTGTCTCTCCAGGACATTCTGCGTCTTCTCAACACTGGAGATTTTATGGCCACTCTCGATCTCGAGGATGCATATTTCCACATACCCATCCATCCGGCCCACAGGAGGTTTCTTCGGTTTACAGTCGCCAAGAGCCATTTCCAGTTCAAAGTGCTTCCATTTGGCCTTCGCTCAGCTCCGAGAGTCTTCTCCAAGGTGCTAGCACCGGTAGCAGCATTTCTCAGGAAACATCATTTCCAAGTCTTTCCCTACCTGGACGACTGGTTGCTAAAGGCCCCGTCCAGGGAGGCAGCAGCGGAGGCGGTCACCTCTTGCACCTGCCTTTTCTCCAATCTGGGCTTGACTCTCAACACCACCAAGTCTTCTCTTCGCCCTTCCAGAAAGGTTCAGTTTCTTGGAGCGATTTTAAACACATCTCTCAGCAAGGTTTTTCCCTCTCTAGAGCGACAAAGAAATCTAATCTCAATGGCCCACCTAGTGCGAAGAAAAAGTATCTTTCTGTTCGCCTCTACAAATCCCTGCTGGGGATGATGTCCTCCTGCATTCCCTTGATACCTCACTGCAGATTGCGAATGCGTCCCCTGCAAGAGCTCCTGAATTTACAGTGGAAGCAAGTGAGCGGATCCTTCAACGACAAGCTTCTGATCACTCAGGACATGCGCCAGGCCATTCTATGGTGGACAAAACAAGAGCATTTGTCCCGAGGTCTATCCTTCGTAACCGCTCCAACACCTCAGGTGGTAACTACGGATGCGTCACTAGAGGGCTGGGGCGCAGATTTGCAGGATCTGCAAGTCGGTGGTCACTGGCTTCCAGAACATCGCCTCCTTCACATCAATCTCTTAGAGTTGACAGCGATTCGTCTAGCTCTTCAAGCTTTCCTTCCAAGGTTGCAGGGTCTGTCGGTACTTGTCCGGACGGACAACACCACAGCCATGCACTACATCAACAAGGAGGGCGGCACCAGGTCCCTACCCTTGTCACTAGAAGCCCAAATGATCTGGGAGTGGGCTATCTTTCATGGAATTTCTCTGAAAGCAGAACATTTGCCAGGAGTGCTAAACGACAAGGCGGACAGGCTCAGCAGGCTGAAGTCTGTTACACACGAGTGGGAACTGGATCAGACAACGCTGGAGAGGGTGTTTCGCCGGTGGGGCAGACCTTCCATAGACCTGTTTGCCGCACCAGAGAGCAGGAAATGCCAGTGTTACGCCAGCAAGCTACACCATCGAGGGTCACTGGGGAATGCACTTTCGATAGCCTGGTCAGGCGCATTTGTCTACGCCTTCCCCCATTCTGCTAATTCCCAGATTACTCAAGAAGATGAAAGCGGAGCGGTGCAAGATGATCCTGATAGCTCCTGCCTGGCCGAGGCAGTTTTGGTTCACCGAACTTCACCTTCTCTCCTTGGACCATCCTCTTCAACTGCGACCAATTCCGCATCTTCTTACAATGTCTCAGGGTCAGATACTGCACCCAGATCCTCGCTCGTTACAGCTCTCAGCATGGCTCCTGAGCAGCGGGAATTTCTTCACCTAAATCTTCCAGAAGAAATTAAGGATGTTCTTTCGCAGGCGAGAGCTCCTTCCACGAACCGGACCTACCGCTTGAAATGGAAGCGTTTTAGTATATGGTGTCTAAGCAATAGTTTGGATCCTTTCTTATCAGAACCACACCAGGTCCTTCCTTATTTCCTGTCTTTGGCTAAGGCAGGTTTGGCTCTTTCATCCATTAAGGTGCACTTAGCAGCAGTTTCTCGTTTTCGACGCACGTCCTCTGGGCCTTCTCTTTGGTCAAGCAGAATTGTCAAACAGTTTCTTAAGGGCCTCTTCAGGGTGTTTCCGCCAGTGAAGCCTCCACCGCCTTCGTGGCAATTAAATTTGGTTCTTTCTCAACTTATGAGACATCCATTCGAACCGATTCATCGGACGGATCTCAAGTTCCTCTCCTGGAAGGTGGCTCTGTTGTTGGCCCTCACTTCAGCCAGGAGAATAGGAGAATTACAAGCTCTTACAATTCAGGAACCCTTCCTTCAGTTCAAGGGAAATACTGTCATCTTGAGAACTAATCCTAAGTTTAATCCTAAAGTACCTTCTTCTTTTCATCTCAACGAACCAGTGATCCTTAAAGCCTTTTTTCCTCAGCCTACTTCGCCGGCTGAGAGAGCTCTTCACTCTCTGGATCTAAAAAGATGTTTGAAATTTTACCTGGACCGAACTAAGTCTTTCCGCAAGTCTTCACAACTTTTTGTATCATTTAGCGCTCCCCGTAAGGGATTTCCCATTTCCAAACAGGGGATATCTCGCTGGGTTGTGAGCGCTATTCGATACTGTCACACAGCAGCGGGCAAACCCCTGGAGGGTATTGTCCGAGCACATTCGACAAGATCTATGGCATCTTCAGCTGCCTTGTTTGCTGGTGTCCAGATCAAGGACATTTGTAGGGCTGCAACTTGGAGCAGCACTTGCACCTTTCTGAAGCATTACTGCCTGGAGTCATCACTCCAAGACGACGCGGCTGTGGGAGAGGCCGTTCTGAGGAACCTCTTCCAATGAGTGGTGAGCTTTCCCTTGCTACCCTCCTTCCTTCTTTTATCTGCTTTATACACATTTTCTCTTGTTTATAAATGCACTAACTTATCTATGCCTTCGGCTAGTTGTAAAGCATGTATTTAGATAATGTGTTTTCAGACAAACAATGTCTTATGGAAAATGTGTATCCTTACTGCTAGCTATTCTGATTCCAAGCATGGGAATCTATGAAAGCTCCAATACTGGAGTAAGAAAACAAGTTACTTACCTGTAACTTTGGTTCTCCAGTATTGGAAGCTTTCATAGATTCCCATGCGACTCACCCTCCTCCCCTGGGAAAGCTCAGCCTCTATCTGTGTATGTTTTCACAACGTATACGAAAATCTGAGGAGCTGAGGTTCTTTCACCAAGGTTCTAGAGGGTGAGGCTGCTCTGATTGGCTAATGATTCTTTTTGGTCTCTTTTACAAAAAGACATGGTCTGACTACAAAATGGGATTAGGCCTAGGCCTGTTTCTCTTTTGTAATGTTATTTACTACTGTTGTGTGTATATATATATATATATATATTTACCGAGGCTCCCATCTCGACGACGGGGAATGATTCCAAGCATGGGAATCTATGAAAGCTTCCAATACTGGAGAACCAAAGTTACAGGTAAGTAACTTGTTTTCTTCACTTGGAGCATGATAACTTGTTCAGTAAATAAATTACAATGTGGAAACAAAGGTTGGTGAACAAACCCTGCAACATTACAGGTATCAGTGCTTATTTCAAACACGGACTTAACATGTCTGTGGAGCACAGGTTATAGTATGTCTGAATTATTTCCACAATATAGATCACTATTCTGGAGTTTGTGTGCACAGTATCTGAAGGTTAATATTTACCATTCCATAGGGAATATGGTCCTAGCAGCCCACTACCATCACCAAAAGGGTGGAATGTTTAGCCTTTCCACTCATTCTTGCTTGGCTGTCCATCTCTACGCTGAAGATTTTTGCTTTATTATTACCTGATATCAGTTCAACAGCTCTGCTATTAATTCAACAGATAAGGTTTTATCAAACAATCCATAATCGTGAATTTAATGAAGACCAGGCACGCAACCCTGATTAGAAAGGGTATAATCAAATCATAATATTGAATGTTGTGATAGGCAGCTGTCAAACACACAAAAGGTAATGGGAAGAATGCTTTCAAATAGACTTGACGACTGTCAATCTCTCTGGGTAGCATGCATCCCATCATGTTTTTGCCGACCAGAACACCTCAGATTAGACCCTACCATAGGCCAATCAGATACACACTAGCTTGAACTTCTAAATCAAGTCCTCTCTGAACCAGGAACACAAGAAGCCCTAGATCAATTTCGGCCTATTTGGACCTATTCAGCCAGGTGTAGGTTGGTTCCATTGGCACAGTGAGTACTTGGCCCATGTCTGGGCAGTTGCACTGAGTCTCATTCCAAGTCATAATTTTTTTTTTGCCAACCATGCCACCCCATATTAGACCCAGCCATATGCAAATCTGCCTTGGTCCTGATGGACTGTTACCATGAGGAGCAGGATCAGTCCTGATTTGCAAGGCGAGCCTCTATATGGTGGCACAGTTGGCAAATCAACAGTAGGGGCGTGCAAAAATTATGTAATTATGTAATTGTGTGAAATTTCTGCAGAATTATTCAAAAGCATGCAAACTACAAATCCATCATTTAGAGCTTTATTTTAGTGCAAAATGTGTCACTTTTTGAGATGAAGAACCATTTCGTGCTAAAGAGCACAACGTATTGCAAACAGCAACTCGAGTTCTGTTCTGTGCATTTGCTGTAAATATTTTACCACAAATGGTATATAATTACACAACTTAATAGCTTCTTTTCGTGAATTTAATTTCACGAGCATAAAACGAAAATCCTGAAATGACACAACAGCGGATCTGTTTCACTTGAGGTAGCTGTTCCACAGTATACCAATTTCTGATTCACAGTAAACTAATGTCTGATTCTAATATCCTCCTCAACAGTCAAAACAAGTAAATGCAGAGGCTTAGTAGAGAATTACAAACTCAACATGTTCCTTCATTTAGAACTAAACCATAGTAATTTAAGTTCCATCATATTTGTGACGTGTAAAGGAAATCAACCTAATGTCCTTCAAAGTCACTGCCCTAAGTTGGGGAAAAGAATAGGGGGGGCTTAGAAAATGTGTGCAAGAGTTAGATGTGTTCCATTTTTATCAGCCTAAAAGGTAGAGTAAACATATGCCAGAGCATTCATTCTGGATTTTATATCTTGCATTCTGTCCATCCAGCAGCAGTCTGAATAAATCAGTCAAAACTGTTTGAATACTTGCGCTCCAACTCCACTTATTTTTGTTTGTCACCAGTTTGCAAAATCCCTACACATTATTAGTCACAGAATATCCACATGACTAAAAAACTAGCACATATTACATTGTAATTTTCATTGTTTAACAGTAGTACTACTAGTAAAAAGAAAATGCACCTCACGGTTACGCACATGGTTTCTCAAAAATAGCATTTGCAACATGAAATTGACAGTCGACTTCATATTACGTTCTATTTCCCATATTATAATTCGATTTTGCCCTAAGCGGGACGGGTATGCCCAGATGTGGGTCCCGTGCACACTGTCACTGGAACCAAGCTGTACTTGACTTGACTTGGAGTAGCAGTGAATAATTTTTGAGAGTACTGCCTAACCTCCCTAATAACACTCCACTAATACCAATTAGTAGGGACGTGGCCTTAAACTCAATAATACACAAGGCCCCCAACTAAGGCGGCTACTCTACTGGAGAAGACTGAAATATTCTGGAGACCTGGAGGATTATCGTTAAGCCCTGGAGGAGGTGCATCACTGGCTGGTTGTGCCAAGATCAAATGGCTATCCTATGTCCAAACGTTATTGGTTCAAATTGATTTAGGGGAGTACTGGTCCTCTGCGGCTACTACGATTAGTTTATCCAGGTCTGCACTTATGGATGCATATTGGGCCCATGTCCATTACAGGGAATTCCAGAATGTGAGGGGTCACTTATTTCTTTTTTTTTTTTTTTTTTAGATTTTAAACCTAATTCGCAATGGGAGCCTTTTTTGGATTTTGTTAACCCATTACCTGCAAAGACCCTCTTCCTTAAATTTCGTTATGGCACTTTACCATTAAGGTCTTTACTGGCAAAATGGAGCCTTTTAAATGCTACAAGTACTGTATGCCCAGTTTGCCAAAAAGCAGATGAATCACTAGTGCACTTTATCTTTTTCTGTCCGGGTTATATCCGCCCTAGGAAAACATGGATCCTACATTTATGCAGGCAACTCGGCTGTGAAACTTGAGGTTGCCATACTGCTCCTCCGTACAGAATCTTTGCAGTCAGTTGTCTGTGCGGTATCAAAATATATACATTGGAGTTCTTCCTGTAGAAGCAAGGTAATTGAATGACTAATACAGCTGGTCTACTCATACATTTTCATCTGTTAGAGTAGGCTCTTTGTGGAGTTTTGAAATGTGAGGTTTTTAGCTTGTGCTTTTAACTAATGTATTTAACCAAATTGATTATTACTGACAAACCTCAGGGGGGTTACCATAATTCTATGTTCGAGGCATGTGAGCTGTAGATCACATGCTGTGCATAGCCCGCCATCTAGTGTTGGGTCCGGATGTTTGCACTTTGTTTTTGTTCGAAGTCTTTTTCAGTCACAAGGTAGGCGGCGACTCCTTTCGGTGATAGTGCACATGGGCATCGACTCCATTGTTAGATCATCATTCTTCTTCCAAGTCTTTGCACTCGGGGTCAGGTAAGTTGAAGCACAAGAAGTCGTCGAAGAAGCATCGTCGCTCTTCGACTTCTCCCCGACGGCCGACGCAACGAGGGATGCGGGTGGTGCCCCTCCCGCGGCTCCGCGTGCCGAACCCGAAGGGTTGACTCAGGGTTTCTCTCCCTTCCCGGGACCCGGAGCGACCCCTGCCCAGCTTCTCCAATTTTACGAAGCAATGCATGCCATCTTTGGGCAGCCCGACTCTGTCGGCGCGCCTTCGGGCCCCGCGGACTCGGCTGGGGGCCCTGGGCCTTCGACGCTGGCGGCTCCGGCACCACAGGGTCCCTTTGGATCCAGGCCTGGATCCGGATCAGCGCCGGTTGACCTCATTGCACCTCCCCCGGCGCCGATTCCACCGGCACCATGTCCGCAGCCGACGCCGGTTGTGTCCCCAGCCGGCGTCGACCCCGGCCTCCATCCCTATGTTGACACTGAGCCGGATCCGGCACCGACGGGTACTTTTGTGCCCTTGTTCTACCCAGATTGGCAGCCAGAGGAGGGTGAGGAGGAGTGGGAGGGGTCTGGAGACCCTTTAACTGACCAGTTGGGCTATGAACCGGACTGGAGAGAGGAACTGGGGGAAGCCAGTGGTCTGGATACCTCACCAGACCTTGGCATGTTGTCTCCTCCTACCGTGGCTACGGAGGAGGGAGCGTCTTACACAGTGGTGTTGCGTAGGGCGGCTGAGGCTCTCGGCCTCTAGCTACCTACGGTGGCGGTCAGGACTAACCTCCTGACAGAGGTGCTTCAACCGGCAGCGAGCTCTTCGGAGCCCCTGCTGCAGTTTAATGAAGCCCTGACGGACATCCTTTTGGGCACCTGGTCCAGGCCAAACACAGGAGCTCCTGTGGATAGGTTGATTGCCCGATGCCACCGCCCGGCTCCGGGGCGACCCCACTTTCCTCTCCCAACACCCCACCCCTGAGAGCTTGGTGGTCCAAGCCTCCACCTCCAAAGGAGCATTCCCTAACGCACCACCTAATAGGGAATCCAAAAAGCTGGACCATCTTGGGAAGATGTTTTATTCCTCCAGCTTGGGACTGCGGTCGGTAAACACCGCATGTCTGTTGGGCCGTTACACCCACACCGTGTGGGAAACGGTGGCGCAAGTGCTGCCCCAGTACCCGGAGGAGGCCCGGGCCGTACTCCCGTGCAGTTGCCGAAGAGAGAGACGCAGCAAAGTTTATCATCCGCTGTGGGCTGGATACCGCCAACTCACTAGGCAGGACGATTTCCACGTCGGTAGCCCTCCGACGCTATGCCTTGTTGAGGTCGACTGGTTTCTCCGTGGATGTCCAATCCACTCTTATGGACTTGCCCCTTGATGGCCGTTGCCTATTCAGCGACAAGGCAGACCACACGCTGGAGCGCTTTAAGGACTCTCAGGCTATGGCCAGGTCCTTGGGCCTCTCCACCACACGCCCTGCGCAGTCTGCTTTTCGCCCCTTTCGTGGCTACGGAAGGGGTGCCCAACCACGTCCTGCCCAGAGCCACAGGCCAGCGCAAGCTGTTCAGCCCCTGCGCAGCCGGGGACGTGCGAACCACTGCCGTGGTACTGGGGGCCAGCAGGCAGACCCGTCCACCACAGCCCCCCTGCAGCAGCCTCCGAACCCTCCTAGTCCGACCTTTAAGGGCCACCAATCATCAATGGGCGGCAGGATTCGCCATCACCTCCCCCACTGGCGCACCATCACGTCGGACATGTGGGTTTTGCAAATAGTCCAAAGGGGCTACTCCCTCCCCTTCGAGACTACACCTCCATCCATGCCACCTCAGTACCATCGCATGTCGGAGGATCATCTGGCCCTTCTCCAACAGGAAGTTTCGGCACTCTTGGCCAAGGGAGCCATCGAGCAAGTTCCTGTCCCAGAAGTAGGTCGTGGTTGCTATTCCCACTACTTTCTGGTGCCCAAGAAGGACAAAGGCCTGTGTCCTGTCTTGGATCTCAGGAACGTCAACCGCTTCCTCCGGAAGGAGAAGTTCAAAATGTTGACACTAGCTCAGGTCCTGTCTGCCCTCAACCCTGGAGACTGGATGGTAGCGTTGGACTTGCAGGACGCTTATTTTCACATCTGCGTCCTGCCGGCGTTAGCTGCGGTTCACGGTAGGCCACGAGCACTTTCATTTTACCGTGCTCTCCTTTGGCCTTACCTGCGCCCCTCGGGTGTTCACGAAAGTGATGGCGGTGGTCGCAGCTCATCTGCACAGATCAGGGGTTCACGTCTTCCCCTATCTCGACGACTGGCTGTTGAAGGTGGGCTCGCCCCAGGCTGTCGTCTCCCACCTCTAGACTACGGCCGACCTCCTGCATTTGCTGGGGTTCTCCATCAGCGTGCCAAAGTCGCACCTGACTCTCTCTCGGCTCCTCTTCATCGGAGTAGTTCTGGACACGAAGCAGTTTCGGGTCTATCCCCCCCGAACAGCTAGTTGGGGATATTCGGGCTATGATTCCGATCTTTCAGCCTCTATCCCGGGTTTCGGTCAGGATGACCCTCAGGCTACTGGGCCTGATGGCCTCCTGCATCCTGCTGGTGGACCATGCCAGATGGCATATGCGGGCTCTGCAGTGGGACCTGAGGTTCCAGTGGGCACAACATCAGGGGAACCTGTCCGATTGCGTCCAGATTTCAGAGGGCACTGCACACCAACTGCAGTGGTTGCTAACGAACCAGGGTTGGGTCGACGGCAGATCACTCTCCCTTCCCCAACCAGAGTTCACAGTGGTGACCGATGAATCACTTCTGGGATGCGTCGGCCACATGGGGGAGGCGGAGATCAGAGGCCTCTGGTCTCCGGCGGAGTCCGGGCTCCACATCAACCTTCTGGAGCTTCGGGCGATCCGTCTTGCACTAAAAGCATTCCTTCCCTCTGTCCGGGAAGAGTAGTGCAGGTGTTCACGGACAACACCACCGCCATGTGGTACTGCAACAAACAGGGCGGGGTTGGGTCGTGGACCCTTTGTCAAGAGGCTCTCCGTCTCTGGACATGGCTGGAACATCAGGGCATATCCCTGGTGGTTCAACACCTGGCAGGTTCCCTGAACGCCAGGGCGGACAAACTCAACCGCAGGTGCATGATGGATAACGAATGGCATCTTAACTTGGAGGTGGCGCAAGGTCTTTTTCAGCAGTGGGGAGAGACTTGGTTAGATCTATTCGCCACCGAAGAGAATGCGCAATGTCAGCAATTCTGCACGTTGCAATTTCCAAGGTGGCACTCGCTAGGCGACGCTTTTCATCACGAGTGGAGTTGCGGTCTTCTATACCCTTTCTGCCTATACCACTTCTGCCCGGAGTGCTGAAGATCAAGCGCAACCGGGTCCAAGTCATTCTTGTGGCTCCGGATTGGGCACGAAGAGTCTGGTATCCCGAGCTGCTACACATGGCCATCAATCCTCCGATCAGACTGCCTCTTCGGGAGGATCTTCTGTCGGAGCAGCAGGGGACGGTCCTCCACCGGAACCTGTCCAGCCTCCACCTCCTTGCGTGGAGATTGAGCGGCGGCAGTTGTCGTTTGACTTGCCTCCCGAAGTCTGTGATGTTATCTTCGCAGCCAGGCGTCCCTCCACTAAGACGGTATACGCCTGTAGATGGAACAAATTTGTGGCATGGTGCGCAGCAAAGGCTGTGGATCCCCTTTCTGCTCCTCTTCCCGAGGTTCTCTTGTTCCTTCTTTCTTTGGCCCAGCAGGGCTCTGCTCTGGGCACTCTTAAGGGCTACCTTTAGGCCAATTCAGCCTTTCTTAGGCTTCCTGGTCAGCCTTCTCTTTTCAAGTCCCCTGTTGTAAATCGCTTCCTCAAGGGCACTATTCATCTTTTTCCTCCTATTCCCTTCGTAATGCCTCAGTGGGACTTGAACTTGGTTCTGACTTACCTTATGTGCGCTCCCTTTGAGCCACTTCATAACTGTCCTCTTCGTATTCTTACCTTAAAGACTGCTTTTCTGGTTGCCATCACCTCTGCTCGCAGGGTGAGTGAGCTCCAGGCTCTTTCTTCAAAACCTCCTTTCCTGGCTGTTCATCCAGACAAGGTTGTACTAAGAACCCGACCTTCTTTTCTTCCCAAGGTGGTTACTTCCTTCCACATTGGCCAAACCATCATTTTGCCCACCTTCTTTCCCCCTCCGCATCCTTCAAAAGAAGAGGCTCCACCGTCTGGATCCAAAACAGGCGCTTTCCTCTTATTTGGATCGCACCAAACAATTCCAGGTGGATGACCAGCTCTTTGTGGGCTACGTGGGCGCTAAGAAAGGTCGGGCCGTGCACAACCGGACCATCTCTAGGTGGGTCGTTTTGTGCAATAAGGCTTGCCATTCCTTGGCAAAAAAGGGACCTCCAGCGGGGCTGCGCGCACATTCCACCAGGACGACGGCAGCTACTACTGCTTTGGGACGAGGAGTCCCCCTCAATGACATCTGTCAGGCAGCTACGTGGGCATCTCTGCACACGTTCACTAGACACTACTGCCTGGACAGCCAAGTCCGGAGAGACGGCTTCTTTGGCCGTTCTGTTCTCCAGGACTTTCTGGTGTGAACTTGGTTCGCAGACCCACCTCCGGGGTTGGTATTGCTGGGGTATCTATTCTAAGGAAAGGAATCTATAACTAACTGTTTCTTTCAGATGAACAAGTTACTTACCTTCGGTAACGATATATCTGTAAGAAACATAGGTTAGTTATAGATTCCTTACCACCCCACCCATCCTCCCTGTTCTGCGAACTGACTTCTAGGGTCAGGGAATCCCTTTCAGGGCCTTAGTTTTGTGCACTAGTGGTCAGTGTCTTGCATGGCTCTGCGCTTCTGGCGTGGAATGTCGTGTAAAAAGAAGTGACGTCTGCGCGCGAGGGCGGCGTCTAAGTAGCTACCGCGACGTCATCCCGGCGACCACGACGCCGACGACATACGCGGAGCCGACCAACGCCACCTTTCGACGCGCAGGGGTACTGCTGACGAAAAAAATTCTCCGGATTCAGTCTGACGCCTGGGAGTAATTCTAAGGTAAGAAAAATCTATAACTAGCCTATGTTTCTTACAGATATATCGTTACCCAAGGTAAGTAACTTGTTCTTACTCCAGTATTGGAACTTTCATAGATTCCCATGCTTGAATCATTCCCTGTCGTCGAGATGGGAGTTCCCGGTATACATAAAATAGCAATAGAAACCATTACAAAAGAAGAAACTTATTCCTACAGTTGTTTCACCTGTTTTTTTCTTCAAGACCTGCTTGGACTTTGTGTCAACATGTCTGATAAAGAGAAGAAAGCCCTCTTTAAAGCGTGTGCAACCTGTGCTAAGAAGAGACTTTATGTGGAGGACAAGCACAAGGATTGTATTTACTGTCTGTACCCAGACCATAAGGCAGCAGACTGTAAGATATGCCGCACTTTTTCAACGAAGACTTTGCGAGACCGTGAGGGGCGTCTCTTGACCTGGCTCCAGAAGCTCAAGTCAAGAAAGGAACCAGTCTCCGGTGATAGTGATGAGGCCTCCTCCGCTACATCTTCTAGGAGGTCTGTGAAGAGGGGTAGGTCTTCTCCTTCACCTTCTGAAGACCGTCCCAGTAAAGCCTTGAAAAAGACCTCTCATAGGTCTGAAAGGCGTAGTCCTAACAAATCTCCTCACCGAGGTATAAAGGAGAGGGAAGGACTGTCAGCAGGAGAGAAATCGGAGAGGAAGTCTAGCTCAGTTCCTCCATCTTCTCCTCCAACGGCTCCAAAAGCCTTCAAAAAGCCCTCATCTCTCTCTTCTGATGGTAAGACTGTGAAGAAAATTCACTAGTCAACGACTCCGTCGACGAAGACTTCAAAGGTACAGTCAAAGTCCTCGTCTCCTTCTGTTCTGGCTCAGTCGACGGGCTCGTCGACGGTGATTTCCTCGTCTCCGTCGCCTACGCTGCAGGATTCAGCGTCGACGACTTCGACCCCGGTGGTGACTCTGTCGTCGACGAGGATGACGGCGGTGGTGACGACAGCAACCACAACGAGGACGACGGCAGCATTTGCTGCGGTGGTGACGACTATCTCGACGACGGCTCCGTCGATGGCGTCCATATCTCCGTCGACGACTCTTGCATCGTCGACGAAGGAAAAAATTGCAGTTACAATCAGGAAGCGCCAGATTACCCCTGAGATGACTTCCCCCCAGGAGGGTGACGCCTCTACCTCCTGCACTCCTCCTCGAAGAAGAGGGATCTGAGGAAGATGACGGACCGTATGGGTATGCGGATAGCCCTTCTCAATTGCACGTTAAGTGCCAGGACACTTGAGGGAGAATACTTGGAGGAGCAGCAGTATGATCCTCCCTTAGATTATCAAGAGGTCTACCAACAGCAGATAGTCTCTATGCCTTCCTCCCTACTAACGGACTTACAATTTATGCTTTCGGACTATAGACGGAGATTCCAACACAATCTCCGACTCCAGTTGGGGTGGCAGTTACAGCTGTTCCGCCTACGCTGCCTTCTACCCCTCAATTGACACCGCCTCCACCACTGCCCGTGGCCCCAGATGCGCCACCAATCGTCCCTCTCATCCAGGATGATACCTCTGATGAGGACCAGGGCAACATCCCTATTCCAGATCCAGACAGAGTGGGATGACTGTCATTCCTGATCCAGCTTTGCCTTCACCAGCGCCAGTGGATTCTCCCCCTGGAGACATGGGGGGTTTCCATAATTTGATGGAAAGGGCTGCTAAGAGATGTGAACTGCCCATGCCTACGGTGCAGTCTGAATGTTTCCTTTATGACTTCTAGGAGCCTTACAAAAAATCAGTTCAGACCATTCCTATAGTTGGTCACGTCTGGGACGAGGGTTTAAAAGTGATGAGTCCAGCTACGGTTATTCCAGTACTGCCTCGCCTTGAAAAGAAATATAAGGCTCCTGAAGATAGCCCGGCCTGCCTGGTCAGTCAGCCTAAACCGGACTCTGTCATCTCTCAGGCTGGCCAAAGAAAGTCCAAAAATCCTTCTGCTCCCCTCACGACACCTCCAGATAAAGAGGGCAGACGCCTCGATAACGCTGGCAAGAGGTTTTCCTCCATGTCCAGCCTAATGGTCAGGGCTACAAACGCCTTAGCAATACTTGGTCGCTACGATCGCCAGATGTGGTGCGACCTTTCCCCCGATCTGGATCAATTGCCGGAAGATGCGAAAGTGGAGGCGAAGAAGATTCTTCAAGAGGGAGAGAACCTCTTCTGAAGTCATTGATTGTGCAATGGACATTGCAACGACTGCGTTCCGCTCCCTTGCGGGAGCTGCTGTCCTTCGTCGCCAAGGTTGGCTGCGAGCTGCATGGTTTCGTCCAGAGGTCCAAAACAAAATCTTGGATCTTCCCTTTGATAGGGAGGCGCTCTTTGGGAAGCATATTGATGATGCGCTCCAGGACATTAAAAAAGACACGGAGACCACAAAATCCTTAGGGACTCTGCAATACCGCAAGGTCCCCTTCCATGGGGCCAGAGGCAGAGGGAACGCTACCTACAGAGGGGTTACCAGCAACAACGGTATTCTTCATATGGATCAAACTCTCAATCTTACCGCCCGCATTATAACAGAGGCAAAATCAATCATCCTCTTTCTCTAGATCTACCAACGGAGGAAGACCAGGACGCCAGGGGAAGGACTCCTCTAAGCGTCAATAGCGGCTTGCTGGCTCTTACTACTGTCCTTCTCCTCCTGTAACGCCAGTGGGAGGCAGAATCTCAAATTACTTCCACAACTGGCAGCAAATAACATCGGATCGTTGGGTTCTGAACATCATTTAATGCGGCCATACTCTGGAATTTGTCCATACACCACCTTCCAAGCCCCCTCGCGCCACCGTGTCACAACATCTTCGTCTTCTACGTTTGGAAGTCCATCAAATGCTCCGGAAAGGGGCGATAGAGCCGGTTCCTGTCTCTCAGTGGGAAGAGGGTTTCTACTCCTGGTTCTTCCTGGTTCGGAAGACCTTAGAAAAGTGGCGCCCTATTCTAGATCTGAGGGAGCTCAACACCTATCTCATCAAACAATCATTTTGAATGGTTTCTCTGCAGGACATCCTTCATCTTCTCAACTCAGGAGATTACATGGCCACATTGGATCTAGAGGACGCATACTTTCATGTACCCATCCATCCAGCCCACAGGAAGTTCCTTCGCTTCACAGTAGCCAAGAGCCACTTTCAGTTCAAGGTCCTGCCTTTTGGACTCAGATCTGCTCCGCAGATCTTTACAAAAGTACTAGCCCCCGTGGCAGCTTTTCTGCGAAAGCAGCAGCATCAGGTTTTCCCTTACCTGGACGACTGGTTGCTGAAGGCCTCTTCCAAGCACGCGGCAGAGGAATCGGTCGCGGCGTGCACACACCTTTTCGACAATCTCGGTCTTACTCTCAACACGGAAAAGTCTACTCTGTGTCCATCCACAACAGCCCGATTCCTGGGAGCCATTCTGGACACGTCCCTCAACAAAGCCTTTCCGACCCTGGAGAGGCAAGAAAAGCTGATGGCCATGGCCCGTCTACTGTTAAGAAGGCAGTCACTTTCAGTTCGCCTCTACAAGTTCCTCCTAGGGTCCATTTCTTCCTGCATTCCTCTAATTCCTCACTGCAGGTTACGGATGCGCCCTCTCCAGGAGGAGCTGGACTTGCAGTGGCGCCAAGTCGACGGGTCCTTCGAAGACTAGATCTTTGTTACCGTGTCCATGAGGGACACCGCATCATGGTGGATAAACGAGGGAAACATTTCTCAGGGTCTCTCCTTCAGGATCACCCCAGCTCCTCCGATAATAAGTACAGACGCCTCGCTGGAGGGCTGGGAAGCGGTCTTGCAAGACCTTCACGTAAGTGGCCGTTGGCTACCCCAACATAGTCTTCTACATATCAATCTGCTGGAGCTCAGAGCGATTCGCCTGGTCTTACAGGCTTTTCTCCCGCAGATGGAGCAGTCTGCAGTCCTAGTACGAACAGAAAATACCACGGCCATGCATTACATAAACAAAGAGGGCGGCACCAGGTCTTGTCTTTTGTCAAAAGAAGCTCAGACAATTTGGGAATGGGCGATCCAGCATGGCATATCGCTAAAAGCGGAGCATCTTCCAGGCGTTCTCAACGAAACGGCGGACACGCTGAGCAGACTGAAATCAGTCAGCCACGAATGGGAACTGGACCAGTCCACTCTGGAACAGGTTTTTTGCCTATGGGGCAGGCCGTCCATAGACCTCTTTGCCACGCCGGAGAACAAGAAATGCCGATTTTACGCAAGCAGGCTTCACCATCCGGGATCATTGGGGAATGTGCTTTCGATGGCCTGGTCAGGCGCCTTTGTTTACGCTTTTCCCCCATTCCGCTGATCCCCAGGCTTCTCAGGAAGCTCAAGGCGGAACCTTGCAAGATGATTTTGATAGCTCCTGCTTGGCCCTGCCAATTTTGGTTCACAGAGCTGCATCTCCTCTCCCTGGACCGTCCACTTCCTTTGCAGCCGATTCCTTCGCTGCTGACAATGTCCCAGGGCCAAGTCTGGCACCCGGATCCTCGATCCCTGCAGTTATCGGCATGGCTCCTGAGCACCCGAGAATTTCTTGGTTTGACCCTTTCGGCAGAATGTAGAGAGGTACTTTCTCAGGCACGAGCCCCAAGTACCAACAAGACATACCGGTTAAAGTGGAAACGTTTCTGCCTTTGGTGCCAGCAAGAGGGTATTCATCCTCTTTCGTCTGCACCGCATGAAGTTCTTCCTTACATTCTTTCATTAGCAAAAGTAGGGTTGGCTCACTCATCCATCAAAGTTCATCTTGCCGTCATCTCTCGCTTCAGACGCACATCTTCTGATCCTTCCCTCTGGTCGGCAAGGATAATCAAGCAGTTTCTCAAGGGCCTTTTCAGAGTTTTCCCTCTAGTCAAGCCTCCGCCTCCTCTTTGGCACCTTAACTTGGTTCTCACCCAGCTCATGAAGCATCCCTTTGAACCTATTCATCGGGCGGATTTGAAGTTCCTCTCCTGGAAGGTGGCTCTTCTGCTAGCCTTGACTTCGGCTAGGAGAGTAGGTGAATTACAGGCTCTCTCCATTCAGGAACCTTTTCTCCAATTTAAAAAAGGGGACAGTGATACTCCGTACCAACCCAAAGTTCATACCGAAAGTGCCTTCAGACTTTCATTTGAATGAGCCGGTCATACTCGAAACTTTTTTCCCTCAACCTACTACTCCGGCAGAAAAAGCACTCCACTCACTGGACATTCAGAGGTGCTTAAAATTCTATCTTCAACGTACTAAGGACTTCAGGAAGTCTCCTCAACTATTTGTGTCTTTCAGCGCTCCTCGTAAGGGTTTTCCCCTTTCCAAGCAGGGGATTGCTCGTTGGATTACCAGCGCTATCCAGTATGGTCACAGAGCAGCGGGCAAGCCCCTTGAAGGTCGGGTCCGTGCTCACTCCACGAGGGCGATTTCTTCTTCGACAGCTCTCTTTGCCGGAGTTCCTATCCGGGAGATCTGCAGGGCAGCAACCTGGAGCAGTACTCCTACATTTACAAGACATTACTGCCTGGATTCTTCAACGCAGAGTGACACAGCAGTGGGCCAGGCAGTCCTGAGGAACCTCTTTCATTAAGTGGTGGGCTTTCCCTTTCTACCCTCCTTCCTCTTTCTGCTTATGCTCTTTGCACATTTTTGAAGTTCATTTGATTGTTTCTTCCTTTTTTCCTTATGTTTACAAATGTGTTTAATTTCCATTAACTTTTGATTTTAATGATTAATAATGAATGAATAAGGAATCAAGGTTCAAAAAATGTGCTCATAACTGCTAGCTACTCTGATTCAAGCATGGGAATCTATGAAAGTTCCAATACTGGAGTAAGAAAACAAGTTACTTACCTGTAACTTTGGTTCTCCAGTATTGGAAACTTTCATAGATTCCCATGCGACCCACCCTCCTCCCCTGGGAAAGCTCAGCCTTCAGCAGCTTAAGTTATAATTTTACACTACAGCTACGAAAATCTGAGGGTCTGAGGTTCTCTCAGTAAGGTTCTAGAGGGTGAGGCTGATCTGATTGGTTGTTCATTTTATTTGGTCTCTTTTACAAAAAGAGGTGGATATGTTACAAAACTAGAATGGGCCTAGGCCTAGTTTCTTCTTTTGTAATGGTTTCTATTGCTATTTTATGTATACCGGGGACTCCCATCTCGACGACGGGGAATGATTCAAGCATGGGAATCTATGAAAGTTTCCAATACTGGAGAACCAAAGTTACAGGTAAGTAACTTGTTTTCTTCACCACCATCACCTGACCCACAGGATGAAGGGGATGGAGATGACAGGCCACAAGATGTTGACCCATGGGAGGATTATGATACTGATCCACACACAGATTCTGACCCTGACTTATACCCGTCCAGGCCATCACCACCTGACGACAATTTAGGCTACATTGAGCTTCTTAATAGGGCTGCTCATTACCATGGGGTGGAGCTACATAAGGAGGCCTTAGAGGAGGACTTCTTGTTTGAGACCTTAAGGTCCACTCAGAAAACTACACATACACTACCAATGCTTAAGATGATGCTTAAACATACAGATGAGGTTTTTAAAGATCCTGTAAGGGCAAGAATCATCACGCCCAGGGTTGAGAAGAAATAGAAGCCAGCACCTACTGACCCTGCCTACATCAAGGGTCAGCTGCCCTTACTCTCTTGTGGTGTCTAATGATCGCAAGAGAGCTAACTCACAGACCACAGGTGAGGCCCCTCCTCCTGATAAGGAGTCCAAGTTAATTGATGCCTCTGGCAAAAGGGTAGCCTCACAAGCAGCTAATCACTGGCGCATTGCTAATGCTCAGGCTTTGCTAGCCAGATATGATAGGGCTCATTACAATGAGCTAGACAAAACGTATGCAATTTCTGTCTGATGAGCACAAATCTAAGGCAAATGATCTCATCCAGGAGGGCAATCTTATCACCAGTACCTCCATCAAGTGCGGATTAGATTCAGCAGACACAGCAGCGCGCGCAGTAAACACCAGCGTACTGCTACGTAGACACGTATGGTTGAGAATTTCACGTTTCAAACCTGAGGTACAGGCCTCTATTCTCAATCAGCCTTTTGATAAGGAACACCTCTTTGGTCCAGCAGTTGACATCTCGCTGGAAAAAATGAAGAAAGACACTGAGGTCGCAAAGTCCATGTTGGCTTTACAGTTACCTGCGAGTAGGGGTTCGTTTTGGCGCTCCTTTTACAGGGGTGGCTCCAAAAATATTAACACAGAAAATCCCTCCTCCTCTTACAAGGGCAACAACCAATCTCCCTCATCAAGAGGATATTTTAGAGGAGGTTTTAGAGGAAACAATGGTAAGGGAAGAGGCAGAGGCAACTCCACAAGCACTTCCCCCGCAAATAACAAACAGTGACTTCCTTCCGCTACCCCCCGATCATTCAAATTCTGTAGGGGGACGTCTCTCTCAATTTCTCCCTGTCTGGAACACCATCACCTCAGACAAATGGGTTTTTACAAATGATCCAATATGGTTACTGCCTGGAACTTACAGATACCCCCCTAAACAGTCTTCCAAGATCACACGCAATATCACAGGAACATCTTATCCTTCTAAAAAAAAAAAAAGTAGTTCTCTCTCTGTTGGAGAAAGGAGCGATAGAACCAGTCCCATTAAAACATCAAGGGACCGGGGTATATTCCCTGTACTTCTTAATTCCCAAAAAGGACGGCTCTCTCAGGCCTATACTAGACCTCCGAGAACTAAATCTATACATTCAGTCGGACCACTTTCACATGGTGACTCTCCAGCAAGTGCTCCCGCTCCTTCAACAAGGCGACTTTCTCTCCACTCTGGACTTAAAGGACGCCTATTTCCATATCACAATACATCCTGCTCACCGCAAATACCTCAGGTTTGTAGTAGCAGGCCAGCACTATCAGTTCCAGGTGCTGCCATTCGGAGTAACTACCGCACCCAGAGTTTTCACCAAGTGCTTGACAGTAGTCTCAGCTCATCTCCGAAGACAGCACATTCACATCTTCCCATATCTGGACGACTGGCTCATAAAAGCCAGCTCGCAAGAAAGCGGTCTCTGTCACACTCACAAAACAGTGCAGTTGCTCCACGATCTTGGATTCACAGTAAACCTGTCCAAGTCCCATCTACAGCCATCCAACACACAGGCATATCTGGGAGCCACAATAGATGCACAAAAAGCTTTGGCCTACCCCAATCCGAGCAGAATCCGCAACATGCAGACGCTACTCTGCCAGTTTCAGCCTCAACACTCATTGCCAGCTCGAGTGTTCATGCAGTTACTAGGGATGATGGCGTCTTGCATACTAATAGTTCCTTACGCAAGACTTCTCATGCGTCCCCTTCAGTAGTGCTTAGCACGTCAGTGGAACCAGGCTCAGGGTCTGTTATCAGATCTAGTGTTGGTGGACGGCCGCACCCATCGCTCTCTGCAGTTGTGCAATACACAAAACCTTTCAAAGGGGCGGCCCTTCATAGACCCGGTTCCACAGATGGTACTAACAGCAGACGCATTGCTGTTGGGGAGCTCATATCCAGACGCATACAATTCAGAGCATGTAGAGCCGGCAGCAAAAGCAGCTTCACATAAATCATCTAGAGCTGATAGCGATTTTTCTAGCGCTCAAAGCATTTCAAGTTCATCTAGTAGGCAAAGCTGTCCTGATCCGTGCAAACAACATGACCGCAATGTACTACATACAAAAACAGGGGGGGGCACACTCTCTCCAGCTGTCACAACTAGCACAGACCATCTGGAGATGGGCCATACGTCACAAAATGTTTCTTCTTGCAGAACACCTTCCAGGAGTAAACAATCAGATTGCAGATCTGCTCATTCGTCAAAGACAACAGATCCACGAATGGGAACTCCACCCTAAAGTTCTCCTCCCATTCTTCCAAATGTGGGGTTTTACGGACATAGATCTGCTCGCCACAAACAAACGCAAAATGCCCAAGCTTCGCGTCCACACATCCACACCCATTGTCCAAGGGCAATGCAGTATGGATGAATTGGTCAGGGATATTTGCCTACGCTTTTCCGCCTCTCCCACTCATTCCATCAGTCGTTCGGAAGCTCAGACCGGCGTCCCTGACATTAATCCTAGTTGCTCCCACATGGGCCCGACAACCCTGGTTCACAACCCCGTTGGAGCTCTCAGTAGTTCCTCACCAAAAACTACACCTCCCTCCCAATCTTGTCACTCGGAGCCATGGAGAGATAAGACATCCAGATCCCAGCCATCTCAACCTTGCGATCTGGCACCTGAAATCTTAGAGTTTGGCTACCTTAATCTTCCGCCAGACAGCATGAATATTATCAAAGAGGCTAGACGCCCTACCACGAGGGCATGCTGTGCAGTAAAGTGGAAGCGATTTGTGATATACTGCAATAACAATCAAATAGATCCACTGGACGCTTCAGTTCAAAATATCATTTGCTATTTACTACATCTGCAGCGTTCCACTTTAGCGTATTCTTCCATACGCTTACATCTTGCTGTAATAGCTGCATATATACAGAACAGACATCTCTATTTTTAGAGTGCCTGTCATTAAAGCATTTTTGCAGCGTGAATCTTTTCTGGATTCACTATGCTGTGCATTATTCCGCCATCTAGTGGTTGGGTCCGGAATTGTATTATTTCTTCCAATTTCTTTTTCTTTTTTTCGTGGCCTGGTGGGCGTCGACATACCACCATTTTGTGTCCTTCTGTGACGTCGACGTGCTTCCTCCGGAAGCTCCCACCTGTGGTTGCCATCTTCAGATTCTTTTTTTCTGCCATTGGGTCTGGATCGAGACGAAAGGAGCTCCAGAACTTTGGAGAGAAGAATCCACGAAAATCAACTTGAAGAACAAGAAAACAACTTATCGACAACCCGGCCTTCGAGCCGGGGAACCGGGACGCAGAGAAGAGGGAAAAAACACCGAAACTTCGACGTCCAACAGAGAATGCGCACACAGGGGGCTCCCTGGGCGCTGTAATGGACAAGACACCATTCAAGTTCTGCGACAATTGCCACCACAAGTACGCACAGAAGAACCAGCACCCGGTTTGTAACCTTTGCCTGCCGCTCGACCACTGCTCCGAAGACTGCAACGCGTGCCCGGCGTTCACCCCGAAGACCTTGAGGGTGAGAGAAAGGCAAAGAAGAGCGAATCACAACATGCAGGGTCAAGGACCACCACCACCATTGCTTCGAGACCTGGGCCTCTCCAGCGAGGAAGAGGACGAAGGGCCCGAGGGCAACGAGGACGCGCACGTCCAAGCAGTCGACGCCGAAAAAAGAACTCCGAAGGAGGCAGGAGACAGCGACCCCGAGACAGTCGACCGAGCCCCGAAAGAGTGACTCCAAGTCCTCAAAAACAGCCCCGCGTCAACTTTCGGCGACCGCGAGCTCGTCCAAGGACAAACAGTCCGTCGGTTCCTTTGACAAGGACTCCCAGACGGCGAAAACCCTTGATAAGACGAAGTCGTCTAAGAGCAGTCAGGAGAAAGACTCCTCGATGTCGAAGAAAGAGAGGGTGAAGCAAGCTTCGACTTCAATGTCGTCAAGCGCCAATAGAAAGCCCAAAAATCTTGACGCCGAAGCACAAGCATCGGAGCTCGAGAAGAAAAAGAAGAGGCTCTAAGCCGAAATGGCAAGTATCTTGCAGCGCAAGAGAGATTTCGACGAGACAATGAAGCAATTCAAGATCCTGCCGAAAGCCTCGACACTTCCCAAAAGAGACCTCGAGGAACTACAGGTTCCTACAACCCCAGAACCGGCTGACGAAGTGGAGGAAGAAGAATACTACTTCGAAGCAGAGGGAGAAGAAGAGGACCAAACCTATCACGGTTCGGCGACCTCGGAGACACAAGACATGCAGTGGCAAGATCTCGACGCGGACTCGCCAGGAGAAGGGGTAGATACATACCCTTCGAGGCCCTCACCCCCGACGACATCGGGATGTACAATCTGGTAATAAAGAAGGCTGCTGACACCTATGGAGTACAGCTAGAGGATGAAAAGCCACAGTCCTGCTTTCTATTAGAAACCTTGCTGCCCACACAAACAAGAAGCCAATTCCTGCCCATGCTCCCAAGTGTGCTGGACCAGGGAAAGGAAGCCTTCAAGGAACCTGCCACATGCAAGGCAGTAACACCAAGGGGTGAGAAAAAATTCAAGCACTCCTCCAAGGACCCAATGTACATCAGAGGTTCAGTGCCTGCTGACTCTATAATAGCATCCACAGCCAGAAAGAGGGCTAATGTACCCACTAACGTGGGCCCACCACCAGACAAGGAGAGCAAAAGAATGGATCTCACAGGAAGGAAGATGGAACGAAGTGCCGCGATTCAGTGGCACATAGCCAACTCTAACGCATTGATCAATGGGCATGCATACCAGCACTGGGAGGAGGTAGGCGAACTGCTCAATAATCTGCCAGACCAGTTCCAGAGAAGGGCAAGCCACTTGGTGGAAGAGGGGAAAAACATGGCCAATACATGTTTAAAATCATCCCTAGATGCTGCGGAGACAGCAAGCAGGCAAATGATGATTGGGGGTAATGAGAGAAGACACGCCTGGCTACGAATCTCAGGGTTCAAACCAGAGGTTCAAAGTAACATCTTGAACACTCCGTTCAATGGCGAACAACTGTTCGGAACAGCTGTGGACAACAAGCTAACTCAGCTGAAGAAAGAAAATGAAACCGCAAGGTCCATGGGGGCACTACAATTCAGAGGTATGCGTAGGGGGAGACACCATCGCGGAGACCAAAGGGCAGGGGTAACCACCAGCCAGTAGCCTCACATCAGACCTTTCAACAAGGTTACCAAGGAGGGAACCAGGGTCAGCAACAGGGTCAACAACAACAAGGTTGGCAATACCAACAAGGGAGGCAATCCTTTCGAGGGCGCACTCGAAGAGGCAAAGAGGGGGACAGCAACCCACCTCCAAGTGACTGCACTACAACCTTGGCGCACACTCTAAAAAGATCTGAGGGCGCAACAACTAATAGACATACAAAAACATCAGGTCCCAAACAACAAAGAATACCTCCAACATGCAACACCAGTGGGAGGCAGAATAGGAAACTTCTTCCAGGAGTGGAAGAGGATTACATCCGACAAAATGGATATTAAACGTAATATGATACGGATACTGCATAGAACTGGCAAGACAACCACCATGCAGGAAACCAAAGAACAAGGTTCATTCAAAAAGAGAACTGGCTCACTTGCTCGAAGAGGCACAAGAACTTCTACACAAGGGTGCCATAGAGAGGGTGCCTTACAAGGAAAGGAACAAGGGGGTGTATTCGATTTACTTCCTCATACAAAAGGTGGACGGAACATTAAGACCTATACTAGACTTAAGGTTCCTAAACAAGTTCATAAAGACTCAAAAATTCAAGATGACATTCTTACAAGAAGTAATACCTCAGATACAGGTAGGGGACTACATGGCAACTATAGATCTAAAGGATGCTTACTTGCACATCCCCATGAACAACAGACACAAACCTACTCAGATTCGTAATCAACAAAATGCACTACCAATTCATGGTGCTATCGTTCGGACTCAAGTCAGCACCAAGAGTGTTCACGAAATGTCTAGCAGCAGTAGCAGCCCACCTAAGAAGGCAGGGAATACACGTTTACCCATACCTAGTCGACTGGTTAGTAAGAGCAAGCACATACAACCTTTGCAAACAGCACATACAGAGGGTCATAGACTTTGTTCGAGCTCAGTTTCTCAATACATTGGGAAAAGTCATCAATAACACCAGAGCAGGTGAAGATATTCTTAGGGGCAGAAATCGACACAACATTAGGGAAGGTGTTCCCAAGCACAAAGAGGACAGTAGCAATACTGAAGGAGGCACATCTATACCGCAAGGGGCAAGCTCTGACAGTGAGGACAGTGGAGAAACTACTAGGGATGATGGCTTCATGCATTCATCTAGTCCCAAACATTCGACTGCACATGAGACCATTCCAGGAATGGATTCAACAACAATGGTCACAGGCAACAGGGAGTTGGGAGGATCTAGTCGTCACACAAACAGTTCTTCAGGAGATGACCTGGTGGAACAGGAAGAACATAACACAGGGGAGACCTTTCACACCACCAACTCCAACAGTGACCATTACAACAGACGCTTCCCAACTGGGGTGGGGAGCCCACATGAACAACCTCAGGGTGAGGGGTTTATGGACCCAGCAGGATGCGATAAAACACATCAACTTCCTAGAAGTAAAAACAGTGTTCCTAGCCGTAAAAGCGTTTCAGAAGGAGCTTTACGGAAAGAGGGTGTTGATTCAAACAAACAATACAACCACATTGTTTTACATCAACAAACAAGGAGGAACACAATCATTAACACTGTCAACCCTAGCCCAGGAGCTATGGAGATAGGCTATCCCAAGGAACATAGACCTACTAGCAATCCATCTTCCAGGGAAGGACAATGTAGAAGTAGACGGCCTGAGCAGACAAACATCAGCATCCCACAAATGGGAGATAAATTAATCAGAAATTCTGAAAATCTTCAAAAAGTGGGGGTCTCCGCAAATCGACCTATTTGCAACACTCCAAAATGCCAACACTTCGCATCCAGACAACCATGCGCACAGTCCCTAGGGAATGCGCTATGGATAGACTGGTCAGGGACATTTGCTTACGCTTTTTCCCCAGATACCACTGCTGCACAAGGTACTCAACAAATGCAGGATCAGCCGCATGACACTGATCCTCATAGCACCACAGTGGGCCAGGCAAACCTGGTTCTCACTAATAATGGAAATGTCACAAGGCACGAGTTCCCCAACAGGCAGGACCTCCTAACTCTGCAAAACGGAAAGGTGCTACACCCAGAACCAGAAAGCCTAAGCCTGGCAGCGTGGCTCCTGAGGACTTAGAATTTTCTCACCTCAAACTACCAGAGAGCACAATGGCAGTACTCAGAGAGGCAAGAAGACCTACAACAAGAAAGTGTTACACAGCAAAATGGAAACGTTTCTCACTTTGGTGCCATAGGGAAAAACTTTCAAGAAAGATCACATCACGCTGAAGACAGCGTTTTTGTGTGGCAATAACATCACTACGTAGAGTAAGTGAATTGCAGGCTCTAACACTACAAGAGCCCTACTTCCAAATACATGACAGAATCGTCATGAGAACGGATCCACATTTTATGCCAAAGGTGGTATCTAAGTTCCATATTAACCAAACAATACACATACCAAGTGTAGGAAAGTGGGTTTCTGTTGCAGTAACCCCCCCCCCCCCACTTTTTGCCTGATAACTGATGCACCTTTCCTTGGTGTGCCCTGGGTCCCTGCCTATCGGGTACCCAGGGCCTGTGTTCCTTCCCTAAAAACTGTACTAAAGCCTAAACCCAATTGGCATCTCTGGCCACAGGTAAGCCCCTGGTAAATGGTACCCTAGGTACCCAGGGCACTGTGACCAGAGAAGACCCCTAAGGGCTGCAGCACTTATTGTGCCACCCTTAGAGGCCCTGTACCCTGACACACACACACACTGCCCTTGCAGGCTGAGTGTCTTGGTGCAGAACAAAACAGAGTCAACATGGCACACATCCCTGTGTGCCATGCCCACAAACACACTGCCCTGGCATACCTCAGTCACCCCTCTAGCTGGGTGCCCTATGCCAGTGGTGAGGGTTCAGGTGCATGAGCCCTGTGCCCCTACAGTACCCAGGTCCATTCCTGGGCACTGTAAGTGCAGTGCTACCATTCCGAGTATATGGTGCTGGGAGGTCGTCAGCATGAACTCCACAGCACCATGATGGCTGCACTGAAGACTGAGAAGTTTGGTATCAAACTTCTCAGCACATTAAACCCACACTGATGCCAGTGTGGGATTTAATGTAAGATGCACGACAGAGGGCAACTTAGAGTTACCCCCTGAACCTAACCTACAATCCACGTCTTGTCTGAGGGGCTGCCCAGGCTGCCACACAGCAGACATGTTGCTGGACCCCTGGGTAGAGAGCCATCCGCTCTCCCGGGCCTGCAACAATGCACGTCCTGGGCGAGGTGCTAGGCCTCCTCCCCCAGGATGGGCAGAGAGAAGCTTCAAAGGCATTCCGCCTTTGTGAGCTTCCCCAGACCACTTGCTGTACTCAGCAACTGGCCCCCACCGGTTCTTCCCCCCCCCTCCTGGCGGGAAGACTGGCGGGAAACACCAAGGGAGGAAAGGGGGTGTGCCAGCCTCTGCCAAGCCCACCCCTCAGGTGGGGGAGGTGAGGTGAAGCACATCTCCGGGCTCTCGCCATCTTGAAGATGGGGAGCCCTGCCCAGTCAGGACTAGGCTCCTGCCCCCCTCCCACAGGAGAGTGGCAGGATAGGGGGTGTACCCACCCCAGGGCAGGGACCCATTGGTCCCTTCCCTTTACCTACCTGTAACGCCCCTAAATCTAGTATTTAGGGGCACCCTGAACCTTCCTTCCTCAGATTCCCGCAACCTAAGAAGAAAAAGGACGAAAGAAGACGCCCAGCAGAGGAGACTGCAGAGAACAACTGACTTGGCCCCCAGCCCTACCGGCCCGTCTGCAGTTTCCAGAGATCCTGCGCCAAAAATAGTCTTGTCCTGCAGCCAGCGACCTCCAGAACCCCGGGGAGGACTGACTGCCTTCAACAAAGACCGGATCTCCTATGAACAGCAGCTCTGTTCAAAAGAAACACCAAACAAAAACTCCGAGCCTGCTGAGGAAAAAGAAACCCGACGCCTGGAACCACCACTGCACCCGTCGCCTGCAGCCCGAGTTCAAGTGGCCCACCGGTCCCAGCGAGGTCCCCCAGCTCTCCAGAGTCCGAGTCCACCGTGGGTTGACCCCTCCAGGACTCCCCGACGTCGCCTGCAGCCTCTGCACGGAGACCCCCCCCCCCAACCGCGAGTGGCCCGGTAAGGTGAAATCCGACCTCAAAAGACACCCCTGCATCCAGCCGCCCTGATCCCTGGAGAAAGGAACCCGAGGTGCCCCTACGTCCCCGAGCCCTCCAACTTACCTGCCCAGCTGTTGGTTCCTCCTGGAAGTCTTCCTGGACCGAGCCTGCAGCTGAAAACCGAAAATCTCCATTGAAATCAACAGGGCACCCGACCTCAAAACAGCACCCTGCACCCGGCCGCCCTAGTGCCGCTGAGGGTGCCCCTTCTGTGCTAACTTGGTCCCCAACGTGCCCTGAGCTTAACCCTAGGAGCTTTGCTCCCACAACCCAGTGGCCTGCTTGCCAGCAGCCACCAACCGGAGTCCCCCTATCCTCCATAGGATAACATTGGGCCTCAACACTCTGCACCCGGCCGCCCTAGTGCCGCTGAGGGTGCAACAACAGTGCAGCACTGACCCTGGGAGACCCCTGAGTCTAACCCCAGAACCCTAACTCAAAAGACCGACTACTTACCTCGAAACCGATAACTCATTTTTCCTCATAGGATAACATGGACACTTTTTCTTCCAAAAAGTTTCTAAGTGTCGACTTTTGAAAACTAAGAATATTCCTTAAAAATCGCATCAAATAACCTAACCGAAATTTCTCAACTGTTTGCAGGAAAGGTCCCAGTGCTGAATCTAGGTGTCCAGCACTGTGTAACAAAAGTAATTAAAAAGTAACTTACCTGTGAATTGAATTTCCTTCCATAGGATAACATTGGTGGTTCTTTGTGAAAAAGTTTCTAAGTGTCAACTTTTGAAATGCAAGAATATTCTTTAAAAATCGTACAAACTACAAAAACGTAATTACTTACCTGTTTTAAGTAAATGTCCCAGTGCTGAATCTAGGAGTCCAGCACTGGATTACAAAAGTAACGTTAAAGTATCTTACCGGCGAATTGAATTTCCTTCCATAGGGTAACATTGACTGGTTTCACTTGGAAATTCTTCTAAGTGTCGAGTTTTGAGACTTTAAAATATTAACCTAAAATCAGCCGAATTACTAAAACGAATTTACTCACCCGTTATCAGGAGAGATCCCAGTGCTGGACTTTGGTGCCCAGCACTGACCCTGAAAAGTAATCATAACACTACTTACCGGTAACTTGAATTTCCTTCCATAGGATAACATTGCCTGGTTTTTGCTGAAAAAGTTTCTAAGTGTCGATTTTGCAAACTTACCAATATTCGTTAAAAATCGCCTGTATAACAAAAACACATTCTTCCAACTGTTTACAGGAGATGCACCAGTGCTGGATCCAGGATCCAACACGGAGTTAGAAAAAGTAACAATAACCCCACTTACCTGCTAAGTGAATTCCCTTCCGTAGGATAACATTGGTGATTCTATGGGAAAAAGTTTCTAAGTGTCAACTTTTTTTTTTTTTTTTTTTTTTTTGTGAAAATCTTTTTATTAATAACGCTCGTGAGACCATACAATACATAAGAGTACCAATAAATCACAGTTGGAGATATTACACAGATCAACGTTAAACATGTCACGTGGGAGCAACAAGGACTAGGATAACACCCCCGTCATTCAGCCCACTACATCAACCTCAGAATTCCTGTACTTCCGCCAGGGCGCCCACACCTTCTTCCACTTATTGGTACACCCCCTACTATTGTAAACAGTTTCCTCCGCTCTTTGGCACCAGTCTAGATCTCGCTTCCAGTCGTCCAATTGCGGGGGCATCCGCGCCCCCCAGCACCGTGCGATATTGCGCTTTGCTACCCCTACCGCTAGGACCAGCCATATACCTCGGCCAATCAGTGTCACCTCTGATCATTAATAGCAGCCACTTCGGGTCCATAGGGACAGTCTTTCCCACTACACTAGTCAGAGTGTCCGTAACCTTCAGCCAAAAGGGGATAATCTCTGGACAATCCCACAAGATGTGGAAGAAGGTACCCTCCCCTTGGCAACCCCGTACACACAGCGCTGTCTGACTCCTTCCCCAGGCGTACAGGTGTGTGCGCGGATAATAGGTGCGATGGAGGATTTTAAACTGCACCAGACGGAACCGTGAGCGTATTGCGATTTCCCTGGGACCCTGCAGCGCATCCTGCCAGTCATCATCGTCCAGGCTGCCAAGATCTCTAGTCCAGAGCAGCTCTAAGATGTATCAGGGAGTCTGGCATATTATTTATTAATTTACGGTAAATGGTGGACGTGGGTTTCTCCTTAATGGGGTCCAGTAACAGCCTATCCTCCAGTGGGGAGTATTCCGGTATGACCAGACCACTATGTATGTGCGATCGCAGGGCATGCAGAAGCCGGAGATGGTGGTACCTCTGTGACTCATGGAGGTCATACTCCTTCTGGAGATATTCAAATGTACGGGGAGAGTCCCCCTTCCATACGTCGCCCAAGTACTCGATCCCTATCAGTTTCCACCCTCTAAAGCCCGTGAGCGTGGCCACCTCTCCCAACTGGTCGCCCAGCCATAAGGGGGTTCTCTCAGTCAGTTTTCCTGTCCACCCTAGGAGTTTGTTCGCCTCCCTCCAACACTGTATCACCACCCTGGTATGTTCTGGCCACCCCGGGTGTGACCGCCTAGCATACAGGAGGGGCTCACAATGACCCCCTGGCATAACCATCCTGTCCACCCTATATGCCGGTTCACCGCCATCAGTATATACCCAGTCATTGACCACCTGCAGCTGCGATGCCCAATAGTACATTTTCACATCAGGGCGTGCTAGACCCCCCTGTATAGCTTATGCAGCGCTATCCTCGGAGACCCCCCTCCCATAGCAAGGTACGCAGGGCCTGCGCCACCCATTTAAAAGCACTCAGTGGGACATGATACGGCACGTTCTGCAGGATATACAGTAATCTAGGCAACGTGAGCATTTTGAACAGTGCCGCCCTGCCCAGTAGGGAGAGTGGGAGAGCACTCCAATGGCCCACATCCGCCCCCAGTCGACTCAACTGGGGCTCGAGATTCCGGTCGAAGAACCTTTTTTTATTTCGAGTGATATATATGCCCAAGTAGGTAAATCCCTCTAGCTCCACCGGGGCCGTGCACCGAGACGGGGTCCGAGGGGGGACCAGAGAGAGGAAAAATCACAGATTTGGACCAATTAATGTCGTAGCCAGAGTAGCTTCCAAAGAGCTCGAAAATGTGAAGCACCCGGGCTATCGAGTGGTAGGGTCTCGCCAGATATAGAGCGATATCGTCCGCATAGAGGGAGATACGCTCCTCCCACCCTCCAGGCGCCACGATACCCCAGATCATAGGGTCCCTCCTGATCCAGTGGGCCAGCGGCTCCAGCGCGAGGGCAAAGAGGAGGGGAGACAGAGGGCAGCCCTGTCTGGTACCCCTGCGCAGGGGGAAGGCCCTAGAAATGGCCCCATTTACCCGAACCCGGGCCGTGGGTAGCGTGTACAGCAGCCGTGCCCAGCTGCAGAACCTCGGGCCAAAGCCCAACCTCTGGAGAACCATAAACAAGTAGGGCCACTCAATGCTGTCGAAGGCCATTGAGGCGTCCAGCGCCATCAATGCAGTCTGCGTAGTGCCCACATCTTCAGTCATGTGTAGCACCCGTACGGGCGCCTAAGGTTGTGACGGGTACTTCTCCTGGGCATGAAGCCGGATTGGTCAATGTGTATTAAGTCCGGAATGACGGACACCAACCTGGTTGCCAGGACCTTGGCTAACACCTTGGGCTCCACATTGATCAACGATATCGGGCGGTACGAGGTACACAGCTCGGGCGGCTTCCCCGCTAAGTGTCAACTTTTGAAATGCAAGAATATTCTTTAAAAATCGTACAAACTACAAAAACGTAATTACTTACCTGTTTTAAGTAAATGTCCCAGTGCTGAATCTAGGAGTCCAGCACTGGATTACAAAAGTAACGTTAAAGTATCTTACCGGCGAATTGAATTTCCTTCCATAGGGTAACATTGACTGGTTTCACTTGGAAATTCTTCTAAGTGTCGAGTTTTGAGACTTTAAAATATTAACCTAAAATCAGCCGAATTACGAAAACGAATTTACTCACCTGTTATCAGGAGAGATCCCAGTGCTGGACTTTGGTGCCCAGCACTGACCCTGAAAAGTAATCATAACACTACTTACCGGTAACTTGAATTTCCTTCCATAGGATAACATTGCCTGGTTTTTGCTGAAAAAGTTTCTAAGTGTCGATTTTGCAAACTTACCAATATTCGTTAAAAATCGCCTGTATAACAAAAACACATTCTTCCAACTGTTTACAGGAGATGCACCAGTGCTGGATCCAGGATCCAACACGGAGTTAGAAAAAGTAACAATAACCCCACTTACCTGCTAAGTGAATTCCCTTCCATAGGATAACATTGGTGATTCTATGGGAAAAAGTTTCTAAGTGTCAACTTTTAAAATACAATAATATTCCTTAAAAATCACAACTGTAACCAAAACGCTTTTACTCAACTGTTTACAGGAGATGTCCCAGGACTGAATCTAGGATCCAGTCCTGTGGTAAGAAAAGTAATACAAAAAGTAATCAATTGCATTTAACTAGAAAATCCCATTGAGCTCAATGTATAATTGTGTTTAAAATTGTGTTGCCTATTGCAACAACTGTAACTATTACATTCAAAAGTCTATTGCCTATTGAAAGTATTTACCTAAAGCATCTCAATCTGAGAAAGTATATTTTGATACCTATTGTTGGTTCTAAAATAAAACAAGCATATATTTTTATATACAAACCATTGGCCTAGAGTTCAGTTCTTGAGTGTGTGGCTTCATTTGCTGACTGAGTGTGTACAACAAATGCTTTACACTGTCCTCTGATACTGCCTTACTGCTCGACCAAGCTACCACTTTAGAGAGTAAGGTTATATCTAACTTTAGCCTCTGCCAAACCTCTGGGGACTGTGGACTCTGTGCACACTGTACCTCACTTGGTCCAGTATATACAGAGCCACTTTCTTACACCAAGTTTTTTCCAAAACCCAAAAACACAAGCAGAAAGAGCATTGCACACCCTGGATGCCAGAAGGGCTGTCATGTACTACATTGAGAGAACAAAGGAATGCAGGAAAACAAAGCAATTCTTTGTTTCATTTGCAAACAGTTTTCTGGGAAGACCAGTCACAAAGAATACCATTGCAACATGGATCGCACATGTTGGGGTAGTGTAGGGGGTCGTGCTGGGGATAGTGTTCTAGGGTTTAGGGCAGTGCAGTGGTGTACGGGCAGTGTAGGGGGTCGTGCTGGGGGTGGTGTTTTAGGGCAGTGCAGTGGTGTTCGGGCAGTGTAGGGGGTCGTGCTGGGGGTGGTGTTTCAGGGTTTAGGGCAGTGTAGGGGGTCGTGCAGGGGGTGGTGTTTCAGGGTTTAGGGCAGTGCAGTGGTGTTCGGGCAGTGTAGGGGGTCGTGCAGGGGTGGTGTTTCAGGGTTTAGGGCAGTGGTGTTCGGGCAGTGTAGGGGGTCCTGCTGGGGGTGGTGTTTCAGGGTTTGGGGCAGTGCAGTGGTGTTAGAGCAGTAAAGGGGGTCATGCTGGGGGTGGTGTTTCAGGGTTTAGGGCAGTGCAGTGGTGTTCGGGCAGTGTAGGGGGTTGTGCTGGGGCTGGTGTTTCAGGGTTTAGGGCAGTGCAGTGGTGTTCGGGCAGTGTAGGTGGTGGTGCTGGGGCTGGTGTTTCAGGGTTTAGGGCAGTGCAGTAATGTTCGGGCAGTGTAGGGGGTCATGCTGGGGCTGGTGTTTCAGGGTTTAGGGCAGTGCAGTGGTGTTCGGGCAGTGTAGGGGTCTTGCTGGGGCTGGTGTTTCAGGGTTTAGGGCAGTGCAGTGGTGTTCAGGCAGTGTAGGGGGTCGTGCTGGGGGTGGTGTTTCAGGGTTTAGGGCAGTGCAGTGGTGTTCGGGCAGTGTAGGGGGTCGTGCTGGGGAGAGTGTTTCCGGGTTTAGGGCAGAGCAATGGTGTTCAGGCAGTGTAGGGGTTGTGCTGGAGGTGGTGTTTCACGGTTTAGGGCAGTGCAGTGGTGTTCCGGCAGTGTAGGGGGTCGTGCAGGGGGTGGTGTTTTAGGGTTTAGGGCAGCGCAGTGGTGTTTGGGCAGTGTAGGGGGTCGTGCTGGGGGTGGTGTTTCAGGGTTTAGGGCAGTGCAGTGGTGTTCGGGCAGTGTAGGGTGTCGTGCTGAGGGGTGGTGTTTCAGGGTTTAGGGCAGTGCAGTGGTGTTTGGGCAGTGTAGGGGGTCGTGCTGGGGGTGGTGTTTCAGGGTTTAGGGCAGTGCAGTGGTGTTCCGGCAGTGTAGGGGGTCGTGCAGGGGTGGTGTTTCAGGGTTTAGGGCAGTGCAGTGGTGTTTGGGCAGTGTAGGGGGACGTGCAGGGGGTGGTGTTTCAGGGTTTAGGGCAGTGGTGTTCGGGCAGTGTAGGGGTCGTGCTGGGGGTGGTTTTTCAGGGTTTAGGGCAGTGCAGTGGTGTTCCGGCAGTGTAGGGGGTCGTGCAGGGGGTGGTGTTTCAGGGTTTAGGGCAGTGCAGTGGTGTTCGGGCAGTATAGGGGGTCGTGCTGGGGGTGGTGTTTCAGGGGTTAGGGCAGTGCAGTGGTGTTCCGGCAGTGTAGGGGGTGGTGTTTCAGGGTTTAGGGCAGTGCAGTGGTTTTGGGCAGTGTAGGGGGTCGTGCAGGGGGTGGTGTTTCAGGGTTTAGGGCAGTGCAGTGGTGTTTGGCCAGTGTAGGTGGTCTTGCTGGGGGTGGTGTTTCAGGGTTTAGGGCAGTGCAGTGGTGTTCGGGCAGTGTAGGGGGGTCTTGCTGTCAGTGGCGTTTCAGGGTTTAGGGCAGTGGTGTTCGGGCAGTGTAGGGGGTCTTGCTGGGGGTGATGTTTCAGGGTTTAGGGCAGTGCAGTGGTGTTAGGGCAGTGTAGGGGGTCTTGCTGGGGGTAGTGTTTTAGGGTTTAGGGCAGTGTAGGGGGACGTGCTGGGGGTGGTGTTTCAGGGTTTAGGGCAGTGCAGTGGTGTTCGGGCAGTGTAGGGGGTCGTGCAGGGGGTGGTGTTTCAGGGTTTAGGGCAGTGCAGTGGTGTTCGGGCAGTGTAGGGGGTCGTGCAGGGGGTGGTGTTTCAGGGTTTAGGGCAGTGGTGTTCGGGCAGTGCAGGGGGTCCTGCTGGGGGTGGTGTTTCAGGGTTTGGGGCAGTGCAGTGGTGTTCGAGCAGTAAAGGGGGTCCTGCTGGGTGTGGTGTTTCAGGGTTTAGGGCAGTGCAGTGGTGTTCGGGCAGTGTAGGGGGTTGTGCTGGGGCTGGTGTTTCAGGGTTTAGGGCAGTGCAGTGGTGTTCGGGCAGTGTAGGTGGTGGTGCTGGGGCTGGTGTTTCAGGGTTTAGGGCAGTGCAGTAATGTTCGGGCAGTGTAGGGGGGTCATGCTGGGGCTGGTGTTTCAGGGTTTAGGGCAGTGCAGTGGTGTTCGGGCAGTGTAGGGGGTCTTGCTGGGGCTGGTGTTTCAGGGTTTAGGGCAGTGCAGTGGTGTTCAGGCAGTGTAGGGGGTCGTGCTGGGGGTGGTGTTTCAGGGTTTAGGGCAGTGCAGTGGTGTTCGGGCAGTGTAGGGGGTCGTGCTGGGGAGTGTTTCCGGGTTTAGGGCAGAGCAATGGTGTTCAGGCAGTGTAGGGGGTTGTGCTGGAGGTGGTGTTTCACGGTTTAGGGCAGTGCAGTGGTGTTCCGGCAGTGTAGGGGGTCGTGCAGGGGGTGGTGTTTTAGGGTTTAGGGCAGCGCAGTGGTGTTTGGGCAGTGTAGGGGGTCGTGCTGGGGGTGGTGTTTCAGGGTTTAGGGCAGTGCAGTGGTGTTCGGGCAGTGTAGGGTGTCGTGCTGAGGGGTGGTGTTTCAGGGTTTAGGGCAGTGCAGTGGTGTTTGGGCAGTGTAGGGGGTCGTGCTGGGGGTGGTGTTTCAGGGTTTAGGGCAGTGCAGTGGTGTTCCGGCAGTGTAGGGGGTCGTGCAGGGGTGGTGTTTCAGGGTTTAGGGCAGTGCAGTGGTGTTTGGGCAGTGTAGGGGGACGTGCAGGGGTGGTGTTTCAGGGTTTAGGGCAGTGGTGTTCGGGCAGTGTAGGGGGTCGTGCTGGGGGTGGTTTTTCAGGGTTTAGGGCAGTGCAGTGGTGTTCCGGCAGTGTAGGGGGTCGTGCAGGGGTGGTGTTTCAGGGTTTAGGGCAGTGCAGTGGTGTTCGGGCAGTGTAGGGGGTCGTGCTGGGGGTGGTGTTTCAGGGGTTAGGGCAGTGCAGTGGTGTTCCGGCAGTGTAGGGGGTGGTGTTTCAGGGTTTAGGGCAGTGCAGTGGTTTTTGGGCAGTGTAGGGGGTCGTGCAGGGGGTGGTGTTTCAGGGTTTAGGGCAGTGCAGTGGTGTTTGGCCAGTGTAGGTGGTCTTGCTGGGGGTGGTGTTTCAGGGTTTAGGGCAGTGCAGTGGTGTTCGGGCAGTGTAGGGGGGTCTTGCTGTCAGTGGCGTTTCAGGGTTTACGGCAGTGGTGTTCGGGCAGTGTAGGGGGTCTTGCTGGGGGTGATGTTTCAGGGTTTAGGGCAGTGCAGTGGTGTTAGGGCAGTGTAGGGGGTCTTGCTGGGGGTAGTGTTTTAGGGTTTAGGGCAGTGTAGGGGACGTGCTGGGGATGGTGTTTCAGGGTTTAGGGCAGTGCAGTAGTGTTCGGGCAGTGTAGGGAGTCGTGCAGGGGGTGGTGTTTCAGGGTTTAGGGCAGTGGTGTTCGGGCAGTGTAGGGGGTCGTGCTGGGGGTGGTGTTTCAGGGTTTAGGCAGTGCAGTGGTGTTCGGGC
>CAWUFW010001397.1:440000-442500 GCA_963921515.1 Calotriton arnoldi
CCCGAACACCACTGCAATGCCCTAAACCCTGAAACACATACCCTAGCACGACCCCCTACACTGCCCGAACACCACTGCACTGCCCTAAACCCTAAAACACCACCCCCTTCACGACCCCTACACTGCCCAAACACCACTGCACTGCCCTAAACCCTGAAACACCACCCCCAGCATGACCCCTACACTGCCCGAACACCACTGCCCTAAACCCTGAAACACCACCCCCAGCACGACCCCCTACACTGCCCGAACACAACTGGACAGCCCTAAACCCTGAAACACCACCCCCAGCACGACCCCCTACACTGCCCGAACACCACTGCCCTAAACCCTGAAACACCACCCCCAGCATGACCCCCTACACTGCCCGAACACCACTGCACTGCCCTAAACCCTGAAACACCACCCCCAGCACGACCCCCTGCACTGCCCGAACACCACTGCACTGCCCTAAACCCTGAAACACCATCCCCAGCACGACCCCCTACACTGCACGAACACCACTGCACTGCCCTTAACCCTGAAACACTACCCCCAGCAAGACCCCCTACACTGCCCAAACACCACTGCACTGCCCTAAACCCTGAAACACCACCCCCAGCAAGACCCCCTACACTGCCCAAACACCACTGCACTGCCCTAAACCCTGAAACAACACCCCCAGCAAGACCCCCTACACTGCCCGAACACCACTGCCCTAAACCCTGAAACAACACCCCCAGCAAGACCCCCTACACTGCCCGAACACCACTGCACTGCCCTAAACCCTGAAACACCAGCCCCAGCACGACCCCTACACTGCCCGAACACCACTGCACTGCCCTAAACCCTGAAACACCACCCCCTGCACGACCCCCTACACTGCCCGAACACCACTGCACTAAACCCTGAAACACCACCCCCAGCACGACCCCCTACACTGCCCGAACACCACTGCACTGCCCCAAACCCTGAAACACCATCCCCTGCACGATCCCCTACACTGCCCAAACACTACTGCACTGCCCTAAACCCTGAAACACCACCCCCAGCACGACCCCCTACACTGCACGAACACCACTGCACTAAACCCCGAAACACTACCCCCAGCAAGACCCCCTACACTGCCCGAACACCACTGCCCTAAACCCTGAAACACCACCCCCAGCAAGACCCCTACACTGCCCGTACACCACTGCACTGCCCTAAACCCTGAAACACCACCCCCAGCATGACCCCCTACACTGCCCGAACACCACTGCACTGCCCTAAACCCTGAAACACCACCCCCAGCACGACCCCCTACACTGCCCGAACACCACTGCACTGCCCTAAACCCTGAAACACCAGCCCCAGCACAACCCCGTACACTGCCCGAACACCACTGCACTGCCCTAAACCCTGAAACACCAGCCCCAGCACGACCGCCTACACTGCCCGAAAACCGTTGCTCTGCCCTAAATCCTGAAACACTAGCCCCAGCATGACCCCTACACTGCCCAAACACTACTGCACTGCCCTAAACCCTGAAACACCACCCCCAGCAAGACCCCCTACACTGCCCGAACACCACTGCACTGCCCTAAACCCTGAAACACCAGCCCCAGCACGACCACCTACACTGCCCGAACACCACTGCACTGCCCTAAACCCTGAAACACCAGCCCCAGCACGACCCCCTACACTGCCCGAACACCACTGTACTGCCCTAAACCCTGAAACACCAGCCCCAGCACGACCCCATACACTGCCCGAACACCACTGCACTGCCCTAAACCCTGAAACACCACCCCCTGCACGACCACCTACACTGCCCGAACACCACTGCACTGCCCTAAACCCTGAAACGCCACCCCCTGCAGCACCCCCTACACTGCCCGAACACCACTGCACTGCCCTAAACCCTGAAACACCACCCCTGCACCGCCCCCTACACTGCCCGAACACCACTGCACTGCCCTAAACCCTGAAACACCACCCCCAGCACGACCCCCTTTACTGCTCGAACACCACTGCACTGCCCCAAACCCTGAAACACCACCCCCAGCACGACCCCCTACACTGCCCGAACACCACTGCCCTAAACCCTGAAACACCACCCCCTACACTGCCCGAACACCACTGCACTGCCCTAAACCCTGAAACACCACCCCCTACGCTGCCCGAACACCACTGCACTGCCCTAAACCCTGAAACACCACCCCCAGCACGACCCCTACACTGCCCGAACACCACTGCACTGCCCTAAACCCTAAAACACCACCCCCAGCATTACCCCCTACACTGCCCAAACACCACTGTACTGCCCTAAACCCTAGAACACTACCCCCAGCACGACCCCTACACTACCCAAACACCACTGCACTACCCTAAACCCTAAAATACTACCCCCAGCACAACCCCCTACACTACCCGAACACCACTGCACTGCCCTAAACCCTAAAACACTCCCCCCAGCACGACCCCCCTACACTACCCAAACACCACTGCACTGCCCTAAACCCTAAAACACTACCCCCCG
>CAWUFW010001397.1:450000-452500 GCA_963921515.1 Calotriton arnoldi
TTCAAAGGTTTTGTAAATGACAATTTTTAAATGTATTAATTGTTATATTAATTTTTTTCATACTGATTTACTACATTTTTAGAAACAATTTTTTTTACATATTTTATTTGTCAAATTACATTGTAATTACATTATACATTACATTACAAAAAATACTTTCTCAGAATGAATTACTTTAGTTTAAATACTTTGCAGATAGGCAATAGACTTTTAAGTACAGTAGTTACAGTTGTTGCAATGGGCAACACATTTTCAAACACAATGCAACATTCAGCTCAATGTGAATTTCTAGTTAAATGCAATTAGTTACTTTATGGATTACTTTTGTAACCACAGGACTGGATCCTAGATTCAGTCCTGGTACATCTCCTGTAAACAGTTGAGTAAAAGCGTTTTGGTTACAGTCGTGATTTTTAAGGAATATTATTGTATTTTAAAAGTTGACACTTTGAAACTTTTTCTCATAGAATCACCAATGTTATCCTATGGAAGGAAATTCACTTAGCAGGTAAAAACTGTTATCGTTACTTTTTCTTACTCAGTGTTGGATCCTGGATCCAGCACTGGTGCATCTCCTGTAAACAGTTGAAAGAATGCGTTTAAGTCATACAGGCGATTTTTAAGGAATATTTGTAGTTTGTGAAAATCAACACTTTGAAACTTTTTTGCTGAAAACCAGTCAATGTTAGCCTATGAAGGAAATTCAAGTTACCGGTAAGTACGGTTAAAATTACTTTTGAGGATCAGTACTGGGCTGAAACATGCAGCACTGAGGTCTCTCCTGATAACAGGTGAGTAAATCGGAATTCGTATTTCGGCTGATTTTAGAGGAATATTTTAAAGTTCCAAAACTCCACACTTAGAAGAATTTCCAAGTGAAACCAGTCAATGTTAGCCTATGGAAGGAAATTCAAGTTACTGGTAAGTACGGTTAAAATTACTTTTCAGGACCAGTACTGGGCTGAAAGATGCAGCACTGAGGTCTCTCCTGATAACAGGTGAGTAAATCGGAATTCGTATTTCGGCTGATTTTAGAGGAATATTTTAAAGTTCCAAAACTCCACACTTAGAAGAATTTCCAAGTGAAACCAGTCAATGTTAGCCTATGAAGGAAATTCAAGTTACCGGTAAGTACAGTTAAAATTACTTTTCAGGATCAGTACTGGGCTGAAAGATGCAGCACTGAGGTCTCTCCTGATAACAGGTGAGTAAATCGGAATTCGTATTTCGGCTGATTTTAGAGGAATATTTTAAAGTTCCAAAACTCCACACTTAGAAGAATTTCCAAGTGAAACCAGTCAATGTTAGCCTATGAAGGAAATTCAAATTACCGGTAAGTACGGTTAAAATTACTTTTGAGGATCAGTACTGGGCTGAAAGATGCAGCACTGAGGTCTCTCCTGATAACAGGTGAGTAAATCGGAATTCGTATTTCGGCTGATTTTAGAGGAATATTTTAAAGTTCCAAAACTCCACACTTAGAAGAATTTCCAAGTGAAACCAGTCAATGTTAGCCTATGAAGGAAATTCAAGTTACCGGTAAGTACGGTTAAAATTACTTTTCAGGACCAGTACTGGGCTGAAAGATACAGCACTGAGGTCTCTCCTTATAACAGGTGAGTAAATCGGAATTCCTATTTCGGCTGATTTTAGAGGAATATTTGCACAATGGTGAAGGGAGGGGGCGGGGCCTGAGGTGACATCTTTGCAAACGCGCCCCGTGGCGCGTTTTAAGTTGGGGGATTAAGTTCCCTTGAATCCTGAGGGTCCCTAGGGGCCAACTAGACCACCAGGAACCTCCAATATGCGCCAGGGGCTGCGTTGCAGAGACGTGTAGAGAGGCCACACCCCTTTTACACCTCTCTGCAATGCAGCTCTGTGGCGCTTTCTGGATGTACCTGTTGGGCTAGTTGGCCCCCAGGGACCCTCAGGATTGAAGGGGATTTAATTCCCCATCTTAAAACGCGCCACGGGGCCTGTTTGCACACATGTCACCTCAAGCCCCGCCCCCTCCCTTCACCACTGTGCAAACGCGCCCCGTGGCGCGTTTTAAGTTGGGGGATTAAGTCCCCTTGAATCCTGAGGGTCCCCGGAGTCCAACTAGCCCACCATATACCTCCAAAAGCGCCATAGAGCTGCGTTGCAGAGGTGTAAAAGGGGCGTGGCCTCTGTACACCTCTCTGCAAGGCAGCCCCCTGGCGCATACTGGAGGTTCCTGGTGGGCTAGTTGGCCCCCAGGGACCCCCAGTATTCAAGGGGTCGTTCCCTCTCTGCAAACGCGCCAGGGGCGCGTTTGCAGAGTGGTGAAGGAAGGGGGCGGGGCCTGCGAGCCCGATCGTTTTTTTGTTTTTTTTTTAATTTTCTTTTTTTTGGGGAGGGGGGCCGCGTGGCCCCCCTCCCGGGCCACTACTTGCCCCGGGGACCCCATCCCCCGGGGCTGGCCCTCTCGTTGGGGACTGTGGGGGGTCCCCAATCCCCCACAGTCCCGCCGGCTCCCCGT
>CAWUFW010001397.1:457500-492500 GCA_963921515.1 Calotriton arnoldi
TGCCAGGGTGGTGCTGCCTACATACCTTAATTTACAGGGGCATTCTAGGATGTAAATGACATAATTAGATCCACATGAAAGAAATTGATTTATGGTTTTCTCTGATGTTGGTGTTAGATATTTCTTCCGCAACTGGCTATTGCGGCATGCTCTACAATGTCCGCAAGGGAAAAATCCCTGGAGATTGAGATGTGTGTTCACATGTCTATTTGTTATATCTCCCTTCATGAGGATATCTTTCAGGTTTTTTCCTTTCCTGTATGTTATGTGTGGGCGTTTAGATAAATCTTTAGCCAAAGATGGTTCACTGGATAGAATATTCCAGTTGTGATTCAGAATTTTAGCACTCTGATTGGATTCTGAATTAAATGTGAGTATAACCCTAGGCTGGTTCTCATCTTCCACCTTGGTTTTTTCTAGTAGTGTTTCTTCTCTAGGGATTTTATTAACCCTATCCTTGGCTCTTTCTAGTACCCACTTAGGATATCCTCTTTCTTTGAATCTTTGTATCATTAGATCCTGTTCTGCTAGGAAATTTTCCAGTGTGCTACAGTTTCTCTTTGCCCTTAGTAGTTCTCCAAACGGTATGCTCCATTTCAGTGTTTCCGGATGGCTACTCAGGGCATGGAGAAGACTGTTACCAGCAGTTTCCTTTCTGTGTAGTTTCGTGCAAATCTTATTCTGTTTTATCTCTACCACTACGTCAAGGAATTCGATAGATACCTTGCTGATTGTGTATGTGAGAGTCCGATTAAAATTATTCTCATTGAGTTTGTCAATAAATTTCCTTGCAGTTTCTTCACTGCCCTTCCAAATGATGAAAAGATCTATATATCTCAACCATTTTATAATCTTTCCTTCTGTTTCAGTGTTTTGCTGATCCTTAAGTACTTCCTCCTCCCACACCCCAAGTAAGAGATTCGCAAAACTTGGGGCGAAACAAGTCCCCATAGCAGTTCCGAGGACTTGTCTGAACAATCTGCCATTAAATAGAAAAATATTGTTAGAAAGACAACCCTTTATAATTTCTAGCAGCATTGTTGTATGTTCCATGTAGCATATTTTTCTTTTTTTGAGGTAGTGATAGCAACATTGTATACCTAGGTTATGATCGATGATGGAGTACAAAGAATTGGCATCCATGGTTATGAGTTGGAAATCATTTTCCCAGGTCAGATCTTTTATTTTGTCCAGGAAGTCTTTGGTGTCCTTAGTATATGATGGGAGAGTCATCACATAGTCACGAAGGAAATGATCCACATATTTGGAAACCTGCTCTGATACACATCCTATAGATGACACTATAGGTCTCCCCGGTGGCGTTGTTGCGTTTTTGTGGATCTTAGGCAGGAGGTAAATGCTCGGTAGTTTTGGATAATCATTTTTTAGATAGCAATATTCTTCCCATCGTAGTATTCCTTGTTCTTTCCAGGTTGTCAGCATATCCCATATTTTGATGATGCTTTCATTATACTCCTCCATCTTGGTTTCAACATAGAAATTAGGATCCAGAAGCTGTTTGTGTGCTTCCTCTATGTACAGGTTTTTATCCCATAAAACAATGTTTCCGCCTTTGTCTGCAGGGCGGATTACCAGTGTCTCATCTTCTGCCAAAGAGGTAATGATTTCCCATTCTTTTTTGGTAAAATTACTCGTTGATATTTCATTTCTTTTTGTTCTTTTTCTCTGGCGGAAGCGCATTAGATCTTTGGTAACGGTCTCGTGGAAGGTGTCTATATTATCATGGGGTAAAATAGGAAAGAAGATAGATTTGGGTTTAAAATTGGTCTTTGCCGGTTGGTTCGTAATCATTTCTTGTGTCTCAGTAAGTATTTCAAGTTCAGGGTCATCGTAGAGCTCTTCCACTCTTCACTATGTCAAAAGCATAATGACTCTTGAATACTTTATTACTATTATTTCCAAACTACTAGTACTGGTGGAGGCAATATCATCATTGAGTAACACACTCAAATATGGCCGCTGTATTTAACGCACAGTTACCTCCCTGTATAAGTCCGTTTTCCATGTTTATCGATCACGATATGAATGTGCGCCTGTCCCATAACTCAGTGTGTGAGCAAGCCTGCTGTGTCAGGCGAAACGCGTTACTGAGAATAAACCAACTGGTGGTGGAATATCCTTCTTGTGATCGCCTTATTTCTTAAAGTACAGGATAATTGGTGAAGCCGGCGTGCTCTGCCGGCAACAGCGATCTGCCTGCCTTGGGCGAGGGGAGACGGAAGGAGCGACTCGTTTGTGGATGGATATATATATATATATATATATATATATATGTATATATCTGTCTGTTGGTGTGTAAGCGGCTGCATGGGTTTGTGAATAGCTACATGAGTGTCTATATGAGTTATTGATTGGTTGTCTGAGTATCTGTATGGGTGCCTGAGTGTTTGTGTGGGTGGGGTGTGTGTGACTCTGTGCATAGATGTGTGAGTGGGTGATTCACTGGGTGTATGGTTTCAAGAGTGCATCTGTGATGGACTGTATGGGTGGGTGAGTGTGTGTATGGGTGTGTTAGTGAGTGAATGTATATCTCAGTGGTACATGTGTGAGTAACTACATATGTGAAAGGCAGTATATATGTGTGTTGGAGTATATAAATGGCTATAAGTGAGTGTGTGATTGTGAGAGTGGCTGTATGGATGGGTGTGTACTTGTATCAGTGATTGTATAAGAGCGTAAGAATGTGCTAGTATTTGTATGAGTAATTGAGCTGGTGTGTGTATAACTGTATAGGTGAGTAAATGGCAGTGTGATTAATTATTTGCATGACTGACTAGGTGTGTGAGTACCTCTATGGATGAGTGGCGGTGTGTGAGTTTCTATAAAGGTGTATGAGTGCATATGATAGTCCTGTACTGAGTGCCCATAAGTATGAGTGACTGTAAGGGTGAGTGAGTGGATGTGTGTGTAAACCTAAGAATCAGTGAGTGGGTATGTAGTTATTGGTGTTGGAGTGTTTATGGTTTTGACAATGGCAGTCTGTAATTTAGAGTAAAGGTTATATTAGGGTGTAAGAAGATGCATCAATTTATCAGATGGATGATGTCATCAGTGATGTCATCAGTGATGTCACTGACCATGTCATGAGTGATGTAATATGTGACGTCATCAGCAGTGCATTGCGGGGGCGCGAGTTATAGTTAGCTGAACCAACTATAACGGGGGAATTTCACGGGTTTTGTACGAGTGCAATGTCCAACTAACTATAACTTTCCCTAAAACCTATGGTTTTTTCAGTGAATTTCTAAGGTTTTTTAAATGCTAATTTCCAACTATAACGTGCCTGAAACCTATGGTTTTTTAAGTGAATTTCAAAGGTTTTTTAAATGCTAATTTCTAACTATAACGTGCCTGAAACCTATGGTTTTTTCAGTGAATTTCAAAGGTTTTTCAAATGCTAATTTCTAACTATGCCTACAGAAGTAGGACATGTGAAGAAAGAAGACAAAAAAAGACAGAAAAAAGCAAAAGAAATGCAGAAAGAAGCAACAGAAGTCCGCAAAGACGAAGAAAAGTGCAGGAAGAAGCAAGACGTGCAGAAAGAACCAACAGAGGAGCAGAAAGAGGCCTTGTTCCAAAATCATCCTGTGCCCACAACTTTTTCAGACGGGTACTGGTGGTAACTGACTGACTAACCAGGCCTAGAGCCAGTGCTATGCTAAAAGACACTTAGAATACAGTGAAAACACCTACATACACTAGGGAACACTATGCGTTGGGGGTACCCCTGTGATTAGCATGACCTCCTCTGTAAGGCCCTAGTACATAATAGGGCAGGGGGATTAAAACTACCTCTTATAACGCGCCACTGGGCACGTTTGCACAGTGGTGAAGGGAGGGGGGGGCCTGAGGTGACGTGTGCAAACACGCCCTGTGGCCGTTTTAAGTTGGGGAATTAATTCCCCTTGAATACTGAGGATCCCTGGGGGCTAACTAGCCCACCAGGTACCTCCAGTATGCGCCAGGGAGCTGTGTTGCAGAGAGGTGTTCAGAGGCCATGCCCTTTTTACACCACTCTGCAACGCAGCTCTGTGGCGCTTACTGGAGGTACCTGGTGGGCTGGTTGGCACCCAGGGACCCTCAGGATTGAAGAGGAATTAATTCCCCCAACTTAAAACGCTCCACAGGGCGTGTTTGCACACGTCACCTCAGGCCCCGCCCCCTCCCTTCACTGTGCAAACGCGCCCCGTGGCGCGTTTTAAGTTGGGGGGATTAAGTCTCCTTGAATCCTGAGGGTCCCTGGGGTCCAACTAGCCCACCAGGTACCTCCAGTAAGCGCCACAGAGTTGCGTTGCAGAGAGGTGTAAAAAGGGGCGTGGCCTATGAACACCCCTCTGCAACGCAGCTCCCTGGCGCATACTGGAGGTTCCTGGTGGGCTAGTTGGCCCCCAGGGACCCCCAGTATTCAATGGGAATTAGTTCCCCATCTTACAACGCGCCAGGGGGCGCATTTGCAGAGTGCTGCAGGGAGGGGGCGGGGCCTCGGCGCGATGCCGGTCTTTTTTTAAAATTTTATTTTTTAAGAAGGGGGGGCTGTGTGGCCCCCCTTCCTTTCCTATTTTATTGGCCCTGGGGACCCCATCCCCCAGGGCCTCACCCCTATATATATATATATATATATTTTTTTTTTTAATTGGAAGGGGGCCGCGTGGCCCCCCTCTCGAGGCCATATTTGGCCCCGGGGACCCCAACCCCCGGGGCTTGGCCCTGTTTTTTTTATTTTTATTTAACTTATTGGAGGGGGGCTGCGCGGCCCCCCTCCTCAGGCCATTTATGGCCCCGGGGACCCCATCCCCCGGGGCCTGGCCTCTCGTTGGGGACCGTGGGGGGGTCCCCAATCCCCCCACGGTCCCGCCGGCTCCCCGCCTCCTGCGGGAGCCGGCATTGCTTTTCCACATGGGGAGCTGCTGACATGCAGCTCCCCGTGTGGAAAAGCAATCTGCTGCTTCATTGAAGCGAGAGCAGGTTTCCTGCTCTCGCTTCAATGAAGCTAAGCAGTTTGCAATGACAGGGCGGGAACCGCGAGGCTCCCGCCCTGTCATTGCAAACAGCAGTGTCCCGGGGGTGGGCACCCCGGGACACTGCAGGAGCCGGCCCTGGGGGGGGGTGGTCCCCAGGGCCATCAATTGCTCCAGGAGTGGGGCCGCGCGGCCCCTCTCCCAACATCTGCACAGCCCCGGGGAGGTGGTGGGGCTCGGGGGTCCGTAACGGACCCCCAAATTTACATTTTAAGTGCCCCAAGGAGGTGGCGGTCCCCGGGGCGCGTGGGGGGGCTCGAGCCCCCCACACAGGTTTTTTTTTTTTTTAAATGAAGCCCCGGGGGTGGCGTTCCCCGGGGCTGCGGGGGGGCAGTGTGCCCCCCGCTATTCTTACTAATGAAAGCCCATGGGGCTGGCGGTCCCCGGGGCTTGGGGGGGCCTTAGAGGCCCCCCAAACTTTAAAAAAACAAGCCCCGGGGGGTGGCGGTCCCCGGGGCTGCGGGGGGGCTGCGTGCCCCCCGCAACTAATTAATCAAGCCCCGGGGAGGTGGTGGTCCCTGGGGCAGTGTGGGGGGAATTGGGCCCCCCCACACTTTTTTTTCACTGCCCCAGGGACCTGGCCCACCCGGGGGCTAATTATTATCGAAGCGCAAGAGCCCGCGCTTCGTTTTTTTTTGTTTGTTTTGCGGCTGGATCCACGGATCCGGCGCGCATTTTGCCGATTTTAAAACAAAATGCTTTTTTGGGCCCTGGGGGTCCTTGTGGGACCCCCTAAGCAGGCCTAGGGGGTCAGGGTGTTTCTACCCTGCCCCCTTTCCTTTTTTTTCGCGTTTGTTTTACTCTTTTCTTGTGACTCGGTTCTACCGAGTCACAAGATGGCTGCCAACACTTCCTGGTTTGGAGTGTTGACAGCCAATTAGCATGCAGCTCGTGGTCGGGAGGGTGCGCGGATCCACCGCGGCCATAGATATCAAAACTTTTATTTTTTGATTTTCTCAGCAACTACTGAACGGATTTACACCATTTAAAAAAAAGGGCGCTTTCTGAACCAAGCACTACCTTTTTGCCAAATTTGGTGTAATTCCGTTCAGCAGTTTTGGCTGTAACCGTGTCTAAAGTTTCCTATGGGAAATTGATTTTTTGACCTCTATTTTTTGATTTTCTCCGCAACTACTGAACGGATTTACACCATTTAAAAAAAAAGGGCGCTTTCTGAACCAAGCACTACCTTTTTGCCAAATTTGGTGTAATTCCGTTCAGCAGTTCGGGCTATAGCCGTGTCTAAAGCTTCCTATGAGAATTAACATGGAGAAAACACGTTTTGGGACCCCCCTTTTTTCTCGGCCCCCGCTTGATGGATCACCCCGAAACTTTCAAGACCGGAGCGGGCCATTAGTTTTGAAAATTTCGCGAAGATTCGTCAACCGGCGCCAAAGTTATTGGGAAAAGAATGTTACGAATTTCCTATGGATAATAGGTCCTAACTATAACTATCTACTGGCGACCGCCAGTAGGTAATATATATATATGTGTGTGTATATGTGTGTATATATATATGTGTGTGTGTGTGTGTGTGTGTGGTCGCCCCACTCACTGCTGCCGCTCCTGCCTGCCTTGTCGCCTCCTGCCTGCAGATTCCTTCGCTCGCTGCCCGCTGCTCCTGGGACTTTCCCGCTGCCCGCTGCTCCTGGGACTTTCCCGCTGCCCGCTGCTCCTGGGACTTTCCCGCTGCTCCTGGGACTTTCCCGCCACTGCCTCCCTGCGGCCCCGCCCCCCCGTGATTCCATTCGCCGCCCCGCTCCCGCCACCCAGCTGCTCCTCCCTCCCGGCTCCTTACTTATGACGCCCCCTAAGCGACCGCGCAGCGGCCCGCGCGCAGCGGGAGCACCGACGGAGCGCCGAAGGTGCGCCAAAGGTAAGCCCGTCTGCGCCCGTCCGCGCCTGGCCCGCGCCCAGCGCCAGGACCCCTGGATCCCACCGATGCAACACCACTCGACGGACCTACGATGCCGCCACCCTCACCGCACTCAATGCCGACCGGAACCCTGCCTGCTACCGAGCCTCCCCGAGACGCACCCACGGACCCTTCACCTGCCAAGCCTGCCGATTCACCTGCCCCCGGACCTGCACCACCCCGCCAAGTCGAGCACCAGCAGCAACCACCTGAAATGCATCCTGTTGAACACCCGCTCCGTCCACAGGCACGCCGTGGAACTCTGGGACCTGCTCGGCCGCAACAGCACCGGACGTCGCCTTCCTCACCGAAACCTGGATGAACGCCTCCTCAGCGCCCGACATCGCCATAGCCATCCCGGACGGATACAAGATCACCCGGAAGGACCGCGTCAACCAGACGGGAGGAGGCATCGCCATCGTACACAAGAACACCATCCGCATCTCGACTAACTCCGACGAGACCTTCACCGCCGCCGAGCACCTACACTTCCAGATACACACTGACCCCAAGACCACCCTCCGAGGCACCCTCATCTACAGACCCCCGGGACCACGCACACTATTCAGCGAAGACATCGCAGACTTCATCAGCCCGCACGCCATGCCCTCCGCCGACTACATCTTCCTAGGGGACCTCAACTTCCACCTGGAGAACAACAACAACAGAAACACCACCGCCCTGCTGGACAACCTCGCCAACCTCGGACTCAAGCAACTGGTGAACACGCCCACCCACTACGCCGGCCACACGCTTGACCCCGTCTTCTCTTCCAGCAAGCACATCTCCTTCAGCCACGCCACCGGACTCCACTGGACCGACCACAGCTGCGTCCACTTCAGCTTCAGAAAAACTGCGACCCACCACCACCCGCAACAGGTTCCCCGCCGGAGCTGGAGCAAGATTACCGCCGAGCAGCTCACCGCCTCCCTCAGCCAGAACACACCCACCAACACAACGGACCCAAACGAAGCAGCCAGCAACCTCGCCAAGTGGCTGACCGCCTGCGCCGACGACCTCGCACCACTAAAAAACCCTCTCAGCAGACCCGGAAGCAAGAAAACCCCTTGGTTCACCAACGAACTCAAGGAATCCAAGAAGAACTGCCGCACTCTCGAGAAAGCCTGGCGACTCGACCAGACCACAGACAACAGGACCGCCCTCAAGCACGCCACCCGCAAACACCACCAGCTGATCCGTGCCACCAAGAAGTCGGCACTCAAAGAACGACTGGACAACAACGCCCACGACAGCAAGGAACTTTTCAGCATCGTCAAAGAGTTCTCCAACCCCAGCGCCCGGAAACAACGACATCACCCCCTCGCAAGACCTCTGCAACTCACTCGCCGCGTTCTTCCACCGCAAGATCACCGACATACATAACAGCTTCGACGCACAGACCACGCACCCTACCGCCGAACCAACGCCCGCCACCACCACCCTCTGCAACTGGACCCCGATCAGCACCGAAGACACCACCCGCACGATGAACTCCATCCACTCCGGATCACCAACCGACCCCTGCCCACACCACGTCTTCAACAAAGCCGACGCCACCATCGCACCCCATCTCCGGGACATCATCAACTCCTCCTTCCACACCGCCACCTTCCCGGAGAGCTGGAAGCACGCCGAGCTTACCGCCCTCCTGAAGAAACCAACGGCGGACCCCACCGACCTCAAGAACTACCGTCCCATCTCGCTCCTTCCGTTTCCGGCCAAAGTCATCGAGAAGACCGTCAACAGACAGCTTGCCGCCTTCCTCGAGACGAATGGATCCCTCGACCCCTCGCAGTCCGGGTTTCGGGCCAACCACAGCACCGAGACCGCCCTAATCGCAGCCACCGACGACATCAGAACCCTAACCGACAACGGGGAAACAGCAGCCCTCATCCTCTTGGACCTCTCCGCGGCGTTCGACACCGTCTGCCACCGCACCCTAGTAAAGCGCCTCAGCAACATCGGAATCCGAGAGAAAGCACTGGAATGGATCATCTCGTTCCTCGCCGGAAGAACCCAGAGAGTCCGCCTCTCCCCGTTCAGATCCGAGGCCACCGAAGTCATCTGCGGCGTTCCACAAGGATCGTCACTCAGTCCTACCCTCTTCAACGTCTACATGAGCCCCCTCGCAGCCATCGCACGCCAACACAACCTCAACATCATCTCCTACGCCGACGACACCCAGCTGATCCTCTCCCTCACCAACGACCCCACCACCGCCAGAGCCAACCTACACGACTGGATGAGAGACGTCGCCGACTGGATGAGGAACAGCCGCCTTAAACTGAACTCAGACAAGACGGAAGTCCTCATCCTGGGTTCATCACCCTCCGCCTGGGACGACTCTTGGTGGCCCCCGGCCCTGGGCACCGCGCCCAAGCCAACAGACCACGCACGCAACCTGGGCTTCATCCTGGACTCCTCCTTGTCGATGACCAGACAAGTCAACGCCGTCTCATCTTCGTGCTTCAACACCCTGCGCATGCTCCGCAAGATCTTCAGATGGATCCCCACTGAAACCAGGAAGACCGTCACCCAGGCACTCGTCACCAGCCGACTGGACTATGGGAACACCCTCTACGCCGGAACCACAGCCAAACTTCAAAAAAGACTCCAGCGCATCCAGAACGCCTCCGCACGACTCATCCTGGACATCCCCCGACACAGCCACATCACCGGACACCTGAAAGACCTGCACTGGCTCCCCGTCAGCAAGAGAATCACGTTCAGACTCCTCACCCACGCACACAAGGCCCTCCACGACCTGGGCCCCAAGTACCTCAACGACCGCATGACCTTCTACACGCCCACCCGCCAGCTACGATCAACCAGCCACGCCCTCGCCACCGTACCACGCATCCGCAGAGCCACCGCCGGAGGAAGATCCTTCTCCTACCTGGCAGCCAAGACCTGGAACTCCCTCCCCACTCACCTTCGGCGAACCCAGGACCATTTCTCCTTCAGGAAGCAGCTCAAGACCTGGCTGTTCGAGCAGTAACTCCCCCCTCCCCCAGCGCCTTGAGACCCTCCCGGGTGAGTAGCGCGCTCTATAAATGCATTGATTGATTGATTGATTGTGTGTATGTATGTGTGTGTGTGTGTGTGTGTGTGTGTGTGTGTGTGTGTGTGTATATGTATGTGTGTGTGTGTGTGTGTGTGTATATGTATGTGTGTGTGTGTGTGTGTGTGTGTATATGTATGTGTGTGTGTGTGTGTGTATATATGTGTGTATGTTTATATGTGTGTGTGTGTGTGTATATGTGTGTATATATGTATGTGTGTATATGTATATGTATATGTGTGTGTATATATATATATATATATATATATATATATATATATATATTCCTAAACGGAGAAAGTTTTAATAAAGCAAAGGTAGGCCAACACTATAGTTAGTTGAGCCTGAGGAATGTGGATAGTGGATCGAAACATTGTCGACTTAATCATTCTGACCCGCATGTCTGTTTAATTGGTTTCTTGGGTGCAGTAGTGATGTTGGAATATTGGAATATGATACTGTTATTTTATGTAATCTTTTTTTTTTTTTTTTACAGATTTTATTGGCATTTGGTTCATATAGTATTCAAATGAGCGTACATTAAAACATTTTCATGTCCATAATGGTTGCGTTACTTTACTCTTCCTCTTTTTTTGTTTTAATGTCTTTACGGAAGAAACTGTTCAACCGGTTCTAACTCCCAATCCCCCCTCCCTCCCCCTCCCTGAACGAGTCGCTTTATTCTAAGTTTATATATTCTAGCGGTGTGTGTTAGCTTCTTCATCTATCTGTTCTATCTTTGTCTGGGATTTGTGTGTGGCGAGGGGGGGGGGGGGGGTGTCTTCTCAGCCCTCGTCCTAGCTTATACCCTCTCATTCCCCATCTCATTGTCCCTTCCCTATGGCGGCGAATTTGGTGGGTCTTCTGTTGTTTCATCTAGGTCTGGAGTTCTTAGGTCATCCACTAGTCTCCCCCAGGTTCTCGCTGTTTCCAGGTTCCCTATGCCTCTGTTTGCTGCTCTCAGCAAATTTCTATTTTCTGCGTCTGCCCACTTCTCCAGTTCCCTTTACCAACTCTCTATTCGTGGTCCTCTCGCGGCTGTCCAATTCTTCGTGATTTCCCTTTTCGCTAATACATATGCTAGGTCTTGAAACCTCCCAGTGACCTTTGTCTTGGCCGTGTGTGGGAACCAGTTTAGTATACAGTGGCTTGGCGTATGTGGTACCTCCTTATCTATTGTGTTCTCGACTACCGTTAGTACCTCCTCCCAAAATCCCCTCAGGCCCGGGCAGTCCCACAGCATGTGAAGAATATGCGCCTCTCTGTTCCCGCATCTTGGGCAAGCCGCTTCCTCCGTTTGGAAGTAGTGCCTGATTCTGGCTGGTGTAAGGTATGACCTATGCAGTACATAACAGTTTGAGTTTAAACCTTGCGTCTCTGGATACCTTCAAGGTGTGCTCAACAATGGTGTCCCAGTTTTTTTCTATGAAGGGCACCCCCAAGTCCTCTTCCCATTGTGTTCTCAGTCGCTCCATGGGTTTCTGAACGTCCCGTCTGATGGCTCCATAGGTGCAGGAGACCGTCTTTATCCTACCTGCGGAAAGGACCACATATCTGCTACAGTCCAACGCTCTGGGTTCTGTCGCTCCCGTAGTCCAGTGCTTCCGGAATGCCACCGTAATGGCTCTATGTAGTAGGAAATGTCCCTGCGGGAGATCAAACTCCTCTCGGAGTTCCTCAAATGGGAGCGTCTGGGATTCCCTAAAGAGGTCCCCGACCACTTGTAGACCCGCTTCCTTCCAGTCATCCAGTCCAGCACAGTTCCCCCCATGCGGTAACAGTTGGAGCATTTCTATGGGTATGTCTGGGGAGTAGGGGACTCTGCAACCCGCCCTTTGTAGCTATCTCACCCAGCACCGCGTGATTGTCTCCTCATCCGTCCTCCTGTGCGGTCTCTGCTTCAGCCTTAGTAGTATTCTTGTTAGAACTGGGGGCTCTGGGGCGAATGGTGATTGTATTCTGTCTGGGGTTCTACTGTCCGCCAGCCATCTCACAAACCACTGCAGCTGTGCTGTGAGATAGTATGCCTCAAGGTCGGGGACTGCTAGCCCCCCTGTGGATGTGGAGCGTTGCATCGTGGCCAGGGCCACTCCTCTGCGGCCTGTCCCCCACAGGAATGTTATAATCTGTGAGTTTAGATCACGGAATGTCGCACTTGGTAGCCATAGCAGGAGTGTCCCGAATATATACAGCAGCGCAGCAACCATTTTCAGGAGGGCCACTCTGCCTGCCACCGACAGCGGTAGTGAGCTCCAAAAGTCCATGGAGGAGCGGAGTGCTCTTATCCCCCTGCCCACGTTGCCCTCCACCAAGTCCGCAGTGTTGTGATATATTGTCACCCCCAAGTACTCCAGACAGGTGGGTTCCCATTGCAGGGTTCCCAACTCCTCTGGGGGAGCGTCTATCTTGTGTCACAGGAAATACCTTAGATTTCTGCCAGCTCACTCGCAGCCCTGAAAGAATACCAAATTCTTCAAGCAAGTCCCTGCCTGTATTTTGTAGGAAAAGGAGTAGGTTGTCTGCGTAGAGTGCTATGCGGTGATGGGTGTCCTTGATCATCAACCCTGCATAGTCCTGTCCTGGCCCGGCATGCCAGCGCCTCCATGGCCAGTGCGAACAGCAGAGGGGACAATGGGCAACCCTGCCTAGTCCCCCTTGCTACCCCCAGGCTCTGGGAGATGACTTTCCCCGTCTGCACCCTGGCTGTGGGGTCCGCGTATAGCAGCTTTACCTATTCCACAAAACCCTCGCCTAGGCCCATTGCCTCTAGGACTCTATAGAGGTATTGCCATTCTAGGCTATCAAAGGCCTTTTCAATATCGTCTGCAAATATTGCAGCCTCGTCTTTGGCATAGTCCTCCGCTCCCATTATAGCCATGAGGCGTCTGACGTTAATGGCAGTGTTCCTATGTGGGATGAAACACGCTTGGTCCGCGTGTACTAGCTGGGGCATGTGTGGCAGTAGTCTGTTCGCTATGATTTTGCTCAATATTTTATAGTCCATGTTCAGCATGGACAATGGTCTATACGCTGTTCTGGGCTGATTTTTCTGGGCTTGAGTATGGGATTGTTGGGGCTTCCTTTGTGGTGTTGGGCAGCAGTCGCAGTTCTCTTGCTGTCTGATACATCGCGACCAGCTTAGGAGCTAGTTCCTCCACGTATGTCATGTAGAACCCGGCAGGGAGTCCATCTGTCCCTGGCGTTTTGTTGCGCACCATGTGCTTAATGGCAACTTTCATCTCCTGTAGGGAGATGTCCGCTTCTAGGTCCTCCGCCTCTTCAGGTTCCAGTCAGGGTAGTTCTAGCTCACCTAAGAACTCTCCTAATGTCTCACCGCCGCCCTCAAAGGCGCTACTGTACAATTTGGTGTAATATCTGGCGAAGACGTCATTAATACCCCTGTGCGTATATTGTCTGCTCCCAGCTTCATTCTACTATCGGTGACCCCCTGTTTGGGTTGGCGAACCACACCAGCAAAGAGCCTGACTTGTTGCGTTCCGCATGTGTGAGGTCCAGATATTGATTGATTGTAGTCAAAACTCTGTAGCCCGTCTGTCTGGCGTGCCACTGTTTCTCGTGCTTCTAGGAGTTCATCCTGCAGTTCAGGACGCTCCGGCCTTTTCTGTTCCAACTGTCTAAGCTCCCTTTCAGCTTTTAGGACTTCTGCTGTCAGTGTGCGTCTAACCCCTGTCATCTCAGCTATACAGTAACCTCGTATTGGTATCTTAACGGCATCCCATTCCGGGAGCGGAGAGGTTGCCGTCCCTTCGTTGTCTTGAAAATACTGTGACTTTTTCCCTAATGCCCTCCTTAAAGACCTGATCCTCCAGCATCTCAGGGCGCAGTCTCCAAGTAGGGATGGCCGGAGTGGGGCTTGCCCAATAGAGGCCCAGTAATGCGGGGTTATGATCTGATACTGTCCTAGCCAGATACTCTGCGTTGCCTACCTGTCCATATATGTCCGGGGTGAATAGGAATGTGTCCAGTCGCGTGTGTACGTCATGTGTCAGCGAGAAAAATGAATCTTTATCCTGGTGGTGCAGGGTTCTCCAGGAGTCCACCAGCCCCCAATGTCTCTGCCAGTCTCCGAATGCCCGCGCATGGCGGACCGTTGGGGAGTCCGGTAATGGGGGGTGTACTCTATCCAAGTTGGTGTCGGCTATAGCATTGACGTTTCCGCCTATGAGCACTGCGGACGTCCGGTATGGGGCTAGTTGTCATGACAGCCGCGCCAGGAATTGTTTGGTCCACATTTGGGGCATAGACACTTATAATGCTCACTTCTCTACCATCCAGCCTCACTCGCAGTGCCACATACCTGCCCTCGGGGTCAATTAACTTACTGGTTACCTGGAAGGGAACTCCCGTCCTCACCCATATCATAGCTCCCCTGGCATAGGCCGAATATGTAGTGTAGAATGTTTGTCCCAATAATTCACACAAAAGAGGAGGGGTGAGGGTAACGGACTCACCTACTCCGAACCCCCAAACAATACTTTTATACACCTGAAGGAGTAGGGAGTGATAAGTGTCTCTATTTAGTGGTGGCATGTGCTGTGTGTCTTAATACTGCCCTCACTCACACAGTTGTGTGACATGCTTCATCATAGGGCTGCTACAAAACACCCCTGCGCAGCCAACGCCTGGGGTGGAGCAATAGGGTAGGGGAAGACAAACACAACACAAAAGAGAAACAAATGATTTCTAAAGTGACTGGGGTCACTGGAAGTGAAAGTGCAGTGTAGATTAAAACTAGCTCGGAGGTGTCGCTGTGCCTATATTTTATTCCTGGACCTTCCGGCCAGGATTAAAAACGTGAAGGATGGTGGTAATTGGGAGATGTAATGTGCTCCATACACCCCTCCTTACTGCCAAGTCGTCGACATGTTTCGGCCGTGTGTTTGTGCACCACGCTGGCCTTCTTCAGGACTCTACCGGTCCCAGAATATCTGTGTATATCTCTCACCTAGTTTCCCGAGATAAGAGGGTGTCAGAACCACTTGTTCTGGCCCGAGGTATTCCCTCGACAGTACTCTGTTGATGTACTAAATAGGAACAAGGGGAGAAGAGACCAGAAGAACAAAGGGGTCGTTAAAAAGTTTTTGGGTTCCCCCCTCGTGGTTCTATGTATTACAATGACCTATTAAAAACACAATCCACCACAAACGCGGGTCGATTACCCTAGTTGTACTCCTAAATTTAGGAAACAAGCCAGTTGCTCGTGACAAACAATTTATTTATCCTACCCAAAGAGTAAGTGTAGATCAAAGCGACGTGTACACCATAGTACGTATTCATACAATTAAAATAAGGACACGTAGTGTCTCATCACTTACCGAGTTTACCCCTAAACAATGTTAAAACTGGCGAGAGGCAAGGAGAGACCCCAGTCACACTCTGGGGGGAGAAAGTTAAAAGGAGAAGAACAACATCGTCGTGGTTAATGGTAACAATATCATATCGTATTGTTGTCAAGAAACATGGTTGTAATCACATATATGGTTGTCAGAGGCATCCATATCATTTAGGACATAGTTACGGTCGCAGTGATCAATTACGTGCAGTAAACGTGGCCATAATGATCTGTGCTGAGCATATTGCACTAAGAGACAAATATTATAGCCCGTTAATTGTTAGCAATATGCAGTGATCGGATCCGTGCAGTAAAAATGGCCCTTATGATTACCGCTGAGCGTATTGCACTGGAAGACCAATATAACAGCCAGGTAATTATTAGCGGTATGTAGGAGCTCCGGGTTTTATCTCTAAAATGCCCCCATATACCACATAGGGCAAAAAACACTGGCTCTATGGCCCCTGGGAAAGAAAACTCCCCTTCTATGCTTAGGCGCCTAGGGCTAAGCCCATAGCGGGTGCCCCGCTGCCCTTGACTCCTTACTACATCAAGGTAGGTGCTTCTCCTCTGGACTGCTCGTCTGCTCTCGCCGTGTAGATTTGCGGGAGAGCGGCGAGTGAGTCCTGATAAAGTCTCTGTGGATCCCGATCAGCCTGATGTGTTTCCGGTCACGTGGGCGTCGTGATGACGTGCACGTATGCCGGCGGCAAAGGCGGAAGGCGCTGGGTGTCCTGTTGTCAGGGCAACCCAGCCTGGTCATGTGTAAGGCAACGAGACAACTATTTTAATAATGGTTGCATAACCGGAGAAGTACACGTGTCTCCTCCTTACAGGAGGGGCTGCCCTTCATCAGAAAAGTGCGTGGAGCTGCAGAGCTTTGCTACTCGCTCACTGGGGGCACCCTAAAGGTCTGATGCAGTGACACAGGGAAGACGTTCCGCGAGCAAACTTTACTCATGGACCGCTGCATGACCGGTGCAGCCCAGAGTGGCAATAGGCCCTCTTCCGTCTCCTTGATGGGAACCATTATTAATTAAGCAAATGGAACCTTTCACAGCAACACTAGGTGCCTTTCCCTCACGGTGATGTTGGTCTCGCCCTGGATCCGACCTCATTAGTGTTCGGGGTGCCCTGGGGACAGGATGCCACCATCTCGATGAAAGGTTACTATCTCACGTTTGTGCAAGATGTAATCCCTTCATAAATGTGGCTCCCACATCATATATTGTAATGCCACAAGTCACATAAGTCGTGGTGACCTCTTACATTGTAGAGGCTCCCAGTCAAGCGTGCAAGTGAGTTACTAAAGAGGGCCAGCAACTTGCATTGTGACAAGTTTTTCCAGTTTCTCTATGTGGGGTGGACATCTACCTATTCAGGGTATGCCATGGAATGTCGTCGTTGGGACCCACCAAATGGCTTTTCAGACGATATACCCATTTCTGCTCTCTCAGGAGGAGGGCCCTCATCTTTTCTCCTGCGGCTGGGTTCAGAGCGGGTTTTTCAATTACCGTCAAGGTCAGATCGTCGATAGTGTGGTGTTTCTCTAAGTAGTGTGCTGTGAGCTTAGTGTTTGACTTCAAACACCTTATTGTGCTGCAATGCTCCATAATACGTGTCTTCACCTTACGACTGGTCATGCCCACATACTGCTTGCGGCAGGGACATAGTAATAAGGTAGATCACTTAATAGGAGTTGCAGTTAGTCTGTGATCTCTGTTCCCATGGATAGGTGAGTCCCACATCTATTGTTTTAGTGTTGTCAGTGAGGTGACACACGTTGTATGATCCACATCGCGAGTGCCCTTGTAGAGGAGGTAGTCCCCCTGGCGTTACGGTCCTCCTCTGCTGTGGTGTAGTTGGTCTGGTGTGCACCAAAAGGTCTTTCAAGTTTGCACTCCTCTTGAAGGATAACAGAGGCCTAGCTAAATTTATACCATTTGAATTCAGTATGCGCCAATGTTTTAGTACTGCTTGTTTGGTCTGATGAGAGGCCGTATTGAAATTAGTGACACACTGGTTTTTCTGAACGGGGATATCCTGAACACACTATTGCGAGAGCCAGGAAAAGAGCGACGAATGCCAATAGGGAAAACCTTTTGGAGAAAACCAGTAGACCACCAACAGAAAAGCCAGTGTGTCACTACTTTCAATACGGCCTCTCATCAGATCAAACAAGCGGTACTAAAACATCGGCGCATACTGAATTCAAATGGTATAAATTTAGCTAGGCCTCTGTTATCCTTCAAGAGGAGTGCAAACTTGAAAGACCTTTTGGTGCACACCAGACCAACTAGACCACAGCAGAGGAGGACCGTAACGCCAGGGGGACTACCTCCTCTACAAGGGCACTCGCGATGTGGATCATGCAACGTGTGTCACCTCACTGACACTAAAACAATAGATGTGGGACTCGCCTATCCATGGGAACAGAGATCAGACTAACTGCAACTCCGATTAAGTGATGTACCTTATTACTATGTCCCTGCCGTAAGCAGTATGTGGGCATGACCAGTCGTAAGGTGAAGACACGTTTTATGGAGCATCGCAGCACAATAAGGTGTTTGAAGTCCAACACTAAGCTCACAGCACACTACTTGGAGAAACACCACACTATCGACGATCTGACCTGGACGGTAACTGAAAAACCCGCTCTGAACCCAGCTGCAGGAGAAAGGACGAGGGCCCTCCTCCTGAGACAGCAGAAATGGGTATATCGTCTGAAAAGCCATTTGATGGGTCTCAACGACGACATTCCATGGCATACCCTGAATAGGTAGATGTCCACCCCACATAGTGACACTAGAAAAACTTGTCACAATGCAAGTTGCTGGCCCTCTTTAGTAACTCACTTGCACGCTTGACTGGGAGCCTCTACAATGTAAGAGGTCACCACGACTTGTTATGTGACTTGTGGGACTACAATATATGATGTGGGAGCCACATTTATAAAGGGATTACATCTTGCCCAAATGTGGGATAGTAACCTTTCATCGTGATGGTGGCATCCTGTCCCCAGGGCGCCCCGTACACTGAGGTTGCATCCAGGGCGAGACCAACATCACTGTGAGGGAAAGGCACCTAGTGTTGCTGTGAAAGGTTCCATTTGCTTAATTAATAATGGTCCCCATCAAGGAGACGGAAGAGGGTCTATTGCCACTCTGGGTTGCACCTGTCATGCGGCGGTCCATGAGTAAAGTTTGCTCGCGGAATGTCTTCCCTGTGTCACTGTATCAGACCTTTAGGGTGCCCCCAGTGAGCGAGTAGCAAAGCTCTGCAGCTCCACGCACTTTTCTGATAAAGGGCAGCCCCTCCGGTAAGGAGGAGACACGTGTACTTCTCCGGTTATGCAACCATTATTAAAATGGTCTCGTAGCTTTACACATGACCAGGCTGGGTTGCCCTGACAACAGGACGCCCAGCGCCTTCCGCCTTAGCCGCCGGCATACGTGCACGTCATCACGACGCCCACGTGGCCGGAAACACATCAGGCTGATCGGGATCCACTGAGACTTTATCAGGACTCACTCGCCGCTCTCCCGCAAATCTACACGGTGAGAGCAGACGAGCAGTCCAGAGGAGGAGCACCCACCTTGATGTAGTAAGGAGTCGAGGGCAGCGGGGCACCCGCTACGGGCTTAGCCCTAGGCGCCTAAGCATAGAAGGGGATTTTTCCTTCCTAGGGCCATAGAGCCAGTGTTTTTTGCCCTATGTGGTATATGGGGGCATTTTAGAGCTAAAACCCGGAGCTCCTACGTACCACTAATAATTACCTGGCTGTTATTTGTCTTCCTGTGCAATACGCTCAGCGGTAATCATAAGGGACATTTTTACTGCACGGATCCGATCACTGCATATCGCTAATAAATACCGGGCTATAATATTTGTCTCCTAGTGCAATATGCTCAGCACAGATCATTATGGCCACGTTTACCGCACGTAATTGATCACTGCGACCGGAACTATGTCCTAAATTATATGGATGCCTCCGACAACCCATATATGTGATTACAACCATGTCTCTTGACAATACGATATGATATTGTTACCATTAACCACGACGATGTTGTTCTCCTTTTAACTTTCTCCCCCAGAGTGACCAGGGGGTCTCTCCTTGCCTCTCACCAGTTTTAACATTGTTTAGGGGTATACTCGGTAAATGATGACACTACGTGTCCTTTATTGTATGAATGCGTACTATGGTGTACACGTCGCTTTGATCTACACCTACTCTTTGGGTAGGATAAACAAATTGTTTGTCACGAGCAACTGGCTTGTTTCCTAAATTTAAGAAGTACAACTAGGGTAATCGACCCAAGTTTGTGGTGGATTGTGTTTTTAATAGGTCATTGTAATACATAGAACCACGAGGGGGAACCCAAAACATTTTTAATGACCCCTTTGTTCCTATTTAGTACATAAACAGAGTACTGTCGAGGGAATACCTCGGGGCCAGAACAAGTGGTTCTGACACCCTCTTATCTCGGGAAACTAGGTGAGAGATATACACAGATATTCTGGGACCGGTAGAGTCCTGAAAAGGCCGGCGTGACCCCGATCGAGGGGCACAAACACACGGCCGAAACATGTTGACGATTTGGCAGTAAGGAGGGGTGTAAGGAGCACATTACATCTCCCAATCACCACCATCCTTCACATTTTTTATCCTGGCCGGAGGGTCCAGGAATAAAATATAGGCACAGCGACACCTCCGAGCTAGTTTTAATCTACACTGCACTTTCACTTCCGGTGATCCCAGTCACTTTAGAAATCATTTGTTTCTCTTTTGTGTTTGTCTTCCCCTACCCTATTGTTCCACCCCAGGCGTTGGCTGCGCAGGGGTGTTTTGTAGCAGCCCTATGATGAAGCATGTCACACAACTGTGTGAGTGAGGGCAGTATTAAGACACACCGCACATGCCACCACTAAATAGAGACACTTTTTATCACTCCCTCCTCCTTCGAATGTTTGTCTCAGCAATCTTTTCTGCAGGGCTTGGCCCTCCTTAGCTGTGAGGTGCATTTCTTGGAGAAGTGCGATTTGCACCCCCCTTCTGTTGAGATAAGGGAAGACTTTATACCGTTTGACCATCGTATGCATGCCCCGTATATTCCAGGTTAAGCACTTATACTTTATATCATTCGCCATCCATGTTTCCCTTCTTTCGTCCCCCCTCCCTCGCCCACATCCCCCCTTCCTCCTAGATCGGATGTTTCAGCCCAAACCCGCTGGAATGAGTGTGTGATGCAACTCGTGCTACCCCGTTCCAAACTTCAACATTATAACAGGTTCCCCAATGCCCCTTCCCCAGGACAAGAACGTGGTACCCTCCCGTCCAAACTAGTAGTCCATGTTCCAGGACTATCGTCCGCAAAGTTAGGGGGGCGAGTCCAGTGACTCTTCTGGTGCATCCGCCCGCCAGCTCACTGCCTGGCTCAATTATTGCATTAGCTCAACCGTGTGTCCTAATGTCTCTCTTGCTTTCCCACTCTCTGGAACCCTCCTACCTGCATCTTCAGATCTCGTCCGCTGTTCCGGGCGTCACAATGGGGAGCTCATTGCTCGGCACCTCTGAGATGTTTGAGTCCTGTTCGGAGCTCGAGTCCGTTCCTGAACTGCCCGACTCTAAGTTGTCTCGGGCGATTTCCTTCCCGCTGATCAGTGACACTACTTGCATGACATGTCGCCTTTCCATTTGCGTCTCCGCTTGCGTTCGTGCCAGTGTGCCTCTCTTGGTTCCCCTGCTGCGTAATAGTCTGTGTTGGCCTCCCCGGCGTCTTTGATCCGTTGGCGGCGATACTCCTCGGTGCTGCTCCAGCCAGTTCCATGCTTCCTGTGGAGAAGTGAAGAATTCCGTACCGTCTGGGGTGGACACCCGCAGTCTCGCCGGGTATTGCATTGCGTATTTGTACTCCAGTTGTCAGAGTTTGGCTTTGACTCTCAGGAAGGAGCTCCGTTGTTGCTGAACATCCCTGGAGAAATCCGGGAAGATGCGCACCACCACATTGTTAACTCTTATTTCTCCTTTCCGCCAAGCCTGCACCAGTATATGGTCTCTGTTGCGGTAGTGTAGCAACTTCGCTATCACCGGTCGTGGCAGGCGGCCTTGCCGGGACTCGCTGCGCTCTCTCTAGGGCGTAGAATGGCGAGAGTCCCTCTGGTGCCACCGTCGTGCAGAGCCACCCCTCCAGATACCCCACCATGTCTGTTCCTTCTATTTTCTCGGGGAGGCCAGCCACTCTGATGTTCCTCCGCGAGTGGTTTTCTGCCTCTTCCGCCCTGAGTTCTAGTACTTTCACCTTCGACTCCAGCCCCTCGAGTGGTGCTTTCATTTCTGCGAGTGCCAGGCCGGCTTCAGAGATTTGGCGTTTATTTGTTGCGGCTCTTTCTGTGAGTCGCCTGTGGTCGTCGCGTAGCAACCCCTAATCCGCCCCTATCAAGTCAATTTTGGTCTCTAGCCTCTCACTAGAGGCATTGATGGCCTGAAGGATATCCTGCAGGGTCGGGCTCTCAGTGGTACTCGACGAGGAGGAATGCGTATCGCTCTCCTCTAGAGGCATGTCAGTCTGCGCATCCTCCTTTTCCTTCCGCTTGGTCTGTTTCCCCATTCTCCTCTTATGTCTTCTCCTTATGTTGGTGCTGGCCCGTAGCTCCTCGGGTGAGGGGAGGGATCTGTCAACCTGGCACGGTTCGCCTTCCAGCCGGTCCCCACAGTGCCCCAGTTATCAGGGTAACTCGTCCCTCCCGTATCACCTTCCAGTGGGGTCGCACTGGGACGCGGGGCCCCTGCCGCCTGAGCTGTCTTCACCGCGCCCTGCGGCCTTTCGCCTCTTTGGCCTCAGAAGCTATCCGTGTTTGGCAAAATGCAGCCTCTTGTCTGGGCTGGGGGGGGAAAGGCTTCCCACTCTATTTCCGCTTCCCTTGTGCCACAGTCCTGGGAGTGGGACGATCTTCGCCGCTCCCCCCTATAGGCGTTCAGGTATGGGGCAGGCGGACACGGTCTGTGTTTTGAGCTCCCGCCGCTTCTTGGCGACCCGTTTGTGGCCCGATCCCTCTTGCCAACTGTCTCTCAGTCTACAGTGCCACTGGCGGTTCCCCTGAGGAGCAGCCGGCCCCTTACTTGCTGCAGGTGCGCCGCTGGCCCCGGTTCGGCTTCCTCCTCGTGGCTCCCTGTCTCAGGCGCTTAGGATATGGGAAAGGGGCCCGGCCCTCTCTCCGTGCAGGCGGCGTTGCCGGTGCTCTCCCTGGCACTCCTCTCCTCCACGGCTTTCAGCCCGCTGTTGCGCCGGCCCTTTCCCTGCTTACCGGCTTTCCTTGTGCTGTTTGTACAAGGCCGGCTGGTCCCGCAGCGACTCCGCCGCGTCTCCTCAGCGTCAGTGTGCAGCAGGTGCGCCCGCCATGTCGGAGGGGTTTGCAGTGCAGATGGGCGCCATTTTGTCTGTGCGCGTCTCCCGCCTTCTCGGCGCAATGTCGTCGCTGGGGGGGGGTCTGCGATGGCTACCTTCTGCTCCTAGGGTGTAGGGCTGCAAATGCCCCTTGGGCAGTCAGGATGGGTTCTAACAGCGGCCGGCGGGACGGAGCTCGCAAGGTCTGGCGCCTACTCCATCGGCATTCAGGCCACGCCCCCCTCTTTATGTAATCTCTTTTGTCACAAATTTGTTGCCCTTGTTAAAAAAAAAAAAAAAAAAAAAAAGCCCTGTTGTTGACATACACACAAGAAAGGGGGGTTGTTACCCCTCAAACTTTTTTTTGTCTTCTGTTTGAATAAGTTACTGATTGAGTACTGCTCTTTCTGGGCATTAATTGTACCCAGAGTGTGATTTCTTGTGTATAGCACTTCGAGACTGCTGTTTTTTATAACTCAGAATAGACTGTAAGCCAGTATCTGGTTGCTGCCACTGCTTGCGGCTCATCCCTAAGATCAAGGGTCTAGCAAAGGTAGGTAGTTGCTGTGATTACACATCATGCAGTGATTCAAGAGGCTTGTTGGGGCTGTCTCTGCAGTCTAAAAAGGCATGTAACTATAAATGTACTGAAAGTCTGCTACCAATAAACAGCATTTTCTGTGAGGAAGGACAAAAACATCTTAGTGACGTTAGATTGCATCTCTAGCAGCAGAGGACTTATAGTCCAGGTCTGGAGGATGATGCTCCAAGGCTGCTCTACTAAGCTCACCGCCCAGCTGGCATCCCTAACCACTGCCACAATCAGTGCCGTGGCCTCTCCGGTCTGTCCATCTGCTTTCCTGATGGTCCCTAAGTCCAAGACTGTCTTTGACTTCACAGGACTTGGAATTTGTAGTCCAGGCGTTGGTTCTTTCCAGTGTGCATTATGGGAGTTCACTCCTCTCCCTAAAACATATCTAGCATCCATTGAGAGCAGTACTCCATGCAGATGCCCCCTTTGAGTGGTGATGCAGCGCGTACAATAAAAACTATTCTCCTCCTAGGTCACTTATCGGTCATCCAGGGGCAAACTATATTTTCTCACATCCACATGACGATGGGGCCCATAAACATCGCCTATCACACACGCACACACCTGGATTTCCTTTACACCTTTACGAAATTCTGTATTCCTAGGAGAAGCATGAGAACTAAATGGAAAACACCATTTATGTACCGCTGGAAGGAGCCGGGATATCTTATTACCTTAACTTATCGCTTTCTTTTAGTTATTTCTTAAGATATTCCTGCTCATTGTTTTGTCGATGAATCATTCATGTAAAAAATTAGTTCATAGTGATTAAGACCAGCTAAATCACAATAACCAATTACTGATGTCACAATCATTTAGGAAAATAACCACTGAGTCATTTAATTTTAAAGAATCTTAAATTTTATATAATTTTAAAAGCATGAGAAAGAATTTAAACTTTTATTCAATTATTCATTCATTATTAATTCAAATATTTATTAAGCATAATCAATTTATTGCAGAAAGGAAATTTTCGTCATGAAGCAAAACCCTAATTACCTGCCTACCTTCCTAATTTGGCCTAATGATTTCTAACCTAAGTTTAAGAATTAGAAATAACCTGATTCTCATACTCAACTGGAAAATTAAGACAGCAACAGAAACTTCAGCTCGTCAGCATCAGCTACCTGCAACCCGTCTCATCTAACAGTCTTTCAGCATCTCCCGCTCAGTAATGGATCGATCAGGACCACCCAGCACTGGAAGCCACCAACACGACTCTCCAACTCCGCTCCTGACTGTGACCCCCTCCCACTAAGAGTAGGCCCTCTTATACCCTAATTCTAACTTTGCTAACTAATTGTTGCAACATTAATATCACGCTTTTCTTTCATTGGTCCATGCATGTCATCTTATTCATTCTTTTAATCAAGTTCTCTTGGATCCAACGGTCCTTGGATCATTTCCTTTCTCACAGTTCAAGACATGTTTCCATCCGCTTCGATCAGTACATTTGTAACTTCTTTCGATACATTTGAGAACTCTGCAGGCATTGTCCTTTCTCTTAAAATGGTTTCCCACGGTTCTTTGCTGATCACCACGGCACACTATCCGTTCAATTAGGTCACATCAGCCTTGACCATTCTCGCATACTAGCCTCTCAGCAACATCACAAGGTTAGCTTTTCTCCAACTTTTCTCCCTTGTCACGTGTTTCCCCGCACTTGCGCACTTCATTAACTGGCAGCCATTTTATATCGCCACTCGGTTATACTTTAGAAGCACTGTTTTGAAATAAACAAAACATAATTAAAATAGACAAAAATAGCCTTTTCGTTTCCCTCCCGTCATCTACGTACCCCAATTAGTTATTACCTAGCAGAAAGCAACATTTAAGCTGTTCCTTACTTACCATCACTATTGTTTTTGCAACGACACATTTATTTTCTATGAAGCACAAATCATGCATTTATTATAAATTAGTACGCAATTATTTTTGTTATAATTTAGACACACAGACATTCGTTAATAGATTATTCAGCACATATACTTGCGTATTACCCTTCCCACACGCACAGTGTTGATTAATACATTTAAACGAACATTTGATTAATTATTTATAAAATTTGTTAGGGGTTAAAAAATTTTATTTTCTCTGCTCCATCAGTGGTCACAAGAAATTTGACCACATTTCTCCTGTCCTTCCTTTCAATGATTCTCCATTGGGGCTAGATCCTAATTTAGGACTGGATGCATCACTTAGTCCTCCACAACTTCACACCCTCCTTTCTGGTTGGAAAAATGAAAGTATCTGGTGCTCAACAAGCATCGAGAAATTATAAATCCCTCCTGCTCAAACCTCTAACATTCAGGCAAGAATTCTATATAAAGCAGGCATTCTCTGGCAGTGCAACAAAGATCTAGAGCTCCCTCCCATCAGCTCTTCGCCCACCTAAGTTGATGATGTTTAAAAGGGCACTCGGAACCCTCTCATTTGAGAGACACTTTGGATAAAGTGAGGATTGATGCGCCATTTTACTGTGTAGAGCTGTCTATCTTGATACAAACATTTGTTCTGTCTGTCCTTATGGTGCTTATCCGTTGTTTTAAGATGGTTATCTTAATACCTTTTTACCTGAACTGTCTATCCGCATACAACCTGTTTGTTCTGTGTTTTCTTAGTAGTAATAGTAGATTTTATGATGATTGTTATCCAGAATGTATTTGCTTTCATGTGAAACACTAATGCCTTTTGACCAAGTCCAGCGCTGTATAAAATAGCAAAAGTAAAAAAAAAAGCTTGGAAGGGAGTATCCGCTTTCAAAGTATCCTGTCACCAATGGAGAACTGTGATGAGAGCTGCCTGGCATTGTTGGGAGGCAGCAGATTTCCCTGAATGCAGAGGTGCCACTGTCTTAAAGGAAGCTATCATGCTACCATTTATTGACACAATCGGTGCACTGGATTGGAAGCACACAATTAAAACCTGGCCAAAGCCAGCAAAATAAGGAATTTGTCAATCTTACTGGTAGCATGGGAGCTGCAGCACATTGTTGATGTTGCCCTGTGTATGTCCATTACTGGTAGTGAACGTTCAGTGCTTTGCAGAGATTCTAAGGGTAACCTGCAGGCCAAAGATGTGACTCCTGGCAGTAGCACCAAAGCCTCCATCAGTAGCATGTAGATTAATTTCAATGCTATTGAAATGGGTAACAGTTACACCTACACTTCAGACAGGAGTCCATCTACTATGCACAGTCTATAAATTGCTTCCTGTGTACATACTTGCATTTGCATGGAAATGTTTGTTCTCTCAATGTTTTTGAAAACTTTGGCAGATGAATAATCTGTTCATGACGGAATGCTTTATTTCTTTGTGACAGCAGTATAAAGAATTCTGCGCTGACCTGTTCAGGCTGTAAATGCTGATCTCTCTCATTTTATTGCACCTTTTCCTAACTCGACTCACTTCATTCACAGCTGCACTGTTTGTTCATTTTTAAGTTTCTCTTTAGTCCTCTTCCCCAAACAAATATATCGGTCTCCGTTCCCTCCAACCCCTTATATCATTTTTAGGTCAAACCTGGGCAGCGCATGCGCTGCTCTGCGAGCCATGCTGTATTGGAGTATGTACTCGAAGCCCTGCCCACTCTCCGCCCACATTTGTCATTGGCTTGTCATTGTCCTTCGTAAATGCTGGCTTCTGATTCGTTAATAGGCTTGTTAGTCCCTCCTTAGTATCGCCTTGTCTTCATTTGTAACCTCCCATGAGGATTGGCCCTTTTACTTCTGTTACACGGTATTTCTTCTTTAGTCTGTAAGCACTATTTTCTTTAATGAGTTTCTCCTACTAGATGCACAACATGCTTTCCAGCAACATTCAGCGCACCATGCGCACTTTCACTTTCCAAAGCTGACCTAATAGAACAATTATAAATTTGGCCTAACTTAATGGATGTCTAAATTAGTGGGGCGAAAGGCACAGAATATGTCTCCTTTAAAAAAAAGTTTTTCCCCGTTTCATAGCACGGTCTAATAACAGTTCAACCGCTCGATGCAGACTTTATCTGACATACGCAGTGGATGAAAGGTTACCATACATCACAAAGCATTAATAAAGCATGGGGTTGTCCCGTTCACATCTGTGTGGGTAGTAATGGAGGGCACATTTTCTAACTTGTGCGTCAACTTGTAACTACTGACCCTGGTGTGCACATACGGTGACTCATGAGACTGCAGACATCCACTTCAAATATTGACTCTAACCACGTCTGGAAGAAGTCTTACACTGTTGGGACGTGTTCTACTATCAACTTTCTTTTTACAGAATGCTTCAAATTGGCTAACAGATTGTATCACAGCACCTTGTCTGGGAACCATGCAGTAGAGTTTTTACAACGTTCTGAATAAACTGTCATGGCGCACATTCTACAGGAGGATGGCCTTTCATTTTTATAAACATTACACACAGCAGCTGACTATCAACAATATTGTTGTGCAGTGTGCTGCTGATGTCGCAGCTTGTTCACATTCAGCTGTTGCTGTGGTAATATGTGCTTGAGGCATGTGAGCTATAGATCACATGCTTTGCATACTCCTGCCATCTAGTGTTGTGTCCGGATGTTTGCAAGTTGTTTTTGTCTTCGAAGAAGTCTTTCCAGTCACGAAGTACGGTGACTCCTCCTTTTGGTGATAGTGCGCATGGTCATCGACTCCATTGTTAGATTGTTTTTTTTTTCTGCCATCGGGTTCGGACGTGTATTGCTGCGTTCCAGGTCGGAATAGTTTCTCGGGTTCCCATCGGGGCGCAGTCCACTCTACCCTCAACGGTATTGTTTCTAACGCTTTTCCCACTTCTCCGCGTTTCGATTCGGTCAACAAAATCTCCATTTCCAAACGGAAGGTTTTGTGGGCAGCCTTCGGGCCTAACTGCGTCGGTCCGGCTCTTTGTCGATGGACCGGACTCTATTTAAATTCTGCCCTCGGTGCCATGCCAAGTTCCCTGTGTACCGACTTGCACCAGGTGTGTAACTTGTGCTTGTCTCCAGAACACAGAACAAGACTCTGATGCGTGCAGTTCTTTTCGATCTAAGAAAACTCTCCGTGATCGTGGGGCTCGACGCCGGGAGATGCAGCACCAGCATATTGATGACACGCCGGTTATCTTTGGCGAAGACTCCGAGCATAATGACCCCGAGCCCACAGCGGCCGAGGAAGAACAGGCCTTCGACGTGTCGGACTCCGATTCAGAGTTGGAGATAGACCTTGATGTCGACGATGTGCAGCAGGGACAGGGTGACGTGAGTACAGAAGACCCCTTGCCCCGTCCACCCATCCCTAACAAATGTAAGGCTTCGGCACCACCTCCGCCTTATGGCCAAGGTCGGCACTGAGACGATGTTTCTGACGCTCCGCCTTCCGGCTCGGCACCAAAACATACCATCAAGCCTTCCGGCTTGGAACCAAGTCGGCCCAAAGCCACTTCGGAACTAAAATCTTCCGGTTCCAAGCACAAAGTAGTTTCGGAGCCGAAACCTTCGACACCGAAATGCAGCAAACAACCTTCGGAGCCAAAATCTTCCGCGCTGAAAGGCCACTCCATCTCGGCTTCGAAAACTTTGGTACCGACAACCAAAGAAATCTCTTTGGCACCTTCGGATCTGAAAATAGACATTGTACCGGCCAAACCAGATCTCAAGCAAAAGAAACTCTATATTAATCCTGACAGAGGACATATTCACGCCAAGACACCATCCAAGCACAAGCTTCCTGATGACGATAGTCATTATAAAATCCCTTTGAAAAAGAAAAATGTTGGTACTAGCCCTTTTCATCCACTACCATCATCCTCTCCTCCTCCCTGACTTTACATCCTTTACATATTACACCTCATCACTCTCCATTATCTCACCATAGCGGAGACGATACTGATGAAGGAGACGCACATTTACCAGTGGATCCTTGGACGGATTATATAATTGACCCTCCAATGGATAATGATCCTGGACTTTATCCTGCCAAACCATCTCCACCAGATGACAATTTCTCTTATCAAGAACTCATTGCCAGGTCTGCACAATTCCATGGGGTGGAACTCTACAAAGAATCATTAGAGGAGGACTTTCTATTTGAGACCTTAGGATACACACACAGGTCAAGCCACACACTCCCTATGCTCAAAGGTATGATGAGGCACGTAGACGAAATTTTTAAAGACCCATTACGTGCACGAGTCCTCAGCCCTAGGGTCGACAAGAAATATAAACCTTCCCCAACAGATCAAGTATTTATTAAAGGCCAGTTACCACTTGACTCTTTAGTAGTATCTAATGCTCGTAAGCGAGCTAATTCTCAAACTTGGGAGATGCTCCTCCCCCAGATAAAGAGTCCAAACTCATCGATGCTTCTGGCAAACGTATAGCTGCACAAGGGGCCAATCACTGGCGCATTGCTAACACGCAGGGCCTTCTAGTCGGATACGATAAAGCACACTGGGATGAAATAGAGCCATTTTTTACAATATCTCCCAGAGGAGCACAAAGCCAAAGCTCAAGATTTAGTCCAGGAAGGAAAATTAATTTCCATCTCTTCAATAAGGTGTGCTCTAGATGCTGCTGACACCGCAGCTAGGGAGATAAATACTAGCTTATTACTAAGAAGGCATGCCTGGTTACGGATTTCCGGGTTCAAACCTGAAGTCCTACAATTCATTCTAAATACACATTTTGATAAACATCTTTTTGGCCCTGAAGTTGCTCAAGCGCTAGAAAAAATTAAAAAAGACACTGGAGTTGCGAAGTCTATGGGAGCACTTCAGTCTCCTTCAAACAGAGGTTCCTTTCGGTGCTCCTTTTACCGGGCAGGGTCCCAGTCAACATCCTCAGATCAAAACACTTCCTCTTACAAGGGTAACAACCAATCTTCTTCTCCAAGAGGATCTTTCAGTGGAGGTTATAGGGGAAACAGTTCGAAAGGTAGGGGTAAAAATACCACCCCTGTAACTCCCCTTCCCCTAATAAACAGTGACTTCCCCACGCTTCCCTCTGTTATTCCACACCTGTCGGAGGAAGACTTCAATGCTTTCTCCCCATTTGGGAATCTATAACAACCGACAAATGGGTGCTTGGAATTATCCAACATGGTTATTGCCTGGAGCTTACCACCAATCCTCCAAATATTCCACCTCGTTTTCACAAATTGGCACCAGACCATCTGCTATTGCTCGAAGAGGTGCAATCTCTTACAGAAAGGAGCCATACAACCAGTTCCACTTCAGTACCAAGGGTCAGGGGTCTATTCTCTTTACTTTCTGATCCCCAAAAAGGACGGCTCACTAAGACCTATTCTAGATCTGAGAGAGTTTAACCAATACATACTGTCAGAGCACTTTCACATGGTGACACTTCAACAGGTACTTCCTCTTTTACAGCAAGGCGATTTTATGTCTACTCTAGACTTAAGACGCATATTTTCACATTCCAATTCATCCAGCTCATCGCAAATACCTCAGATTTGTGATAGCAGGCAGGCATTGCCAGTTTAAAGTACTTCCGTTTTGAGTCACCACTGCTCCCAGAGTATTTACCAAATGTCTAGCAGTAGTAGCCGCTCGTCTCAGAAGACAATGTATTCATGTCTTCCCCTACCTAGACGGCTGGCTCATCAAAGCCAGCATTTACCAAACCTGTCCAACACACCCAGACAACAATACACCTACTTCATCAATTGAGCTTCACCATCAATCCACAAGTCTTACCTGTGTCCTGCACAGATGCATTCTTATCTAGGAGCTTCTATCAACTCTCTAAAACCTCTAGCCGCTCCCAATGCAGCAAGAATTCACATGGTTCAGTCTTTAGTACTACAGTTTCAGCCCAATCGAACATTACCAGCCAGAGTTATCATGCAACTGCTGGGAATGATGGCAGCTTGCATTGCAATCGTGCCTCATGCAAGGCTTCACATGTGTCCTCTACAAGAATGTCTAGCAAGTCAGTGGAATCAGTCTCAGGGTCAATTAACCGATCTAGTGTTGGTAAGCGACCGGACCCATCGCTCTCTGCAGTGGTGGAACCCACAAAACTTATCAAAAGGGCGGCCCTTCATAGACCCGATTCCACAGACTGTGCTAATAGCAGACGCATCTCTCACCAGTTGGGGTGCCCATCTCCAACATTACACAATCCAGGGTCTGTGGAGCGACAATCACAAGTCTCCACATCAACTACCTAGAACTTCTAGCAGTGTTTCTAGCACTCAAAGCTTTTCAGACTCCCCTTATAGGCAAAGCTGTCTTAGTCCGCACAGACAACATGACGGCAATGTACTATATACAAAAACAAGGAGGGACACACTCTCTCCAACTGTCACGCCTCTCACAAAACATTTGGATCTGGGCAATTCATCACATCTATCTCCTAGCAGAACACCTTGCAGGAGTAAACGATCAGATTGCCGACCTCCTCCGCAGACAGAGGCAGCAAGTTCACGAGTGGGAACTTCATCCCCAAGTTCTTCTTCCTTACTTCCAACACTGGGGATTTCCACAAATAGATCTGTTCGCCACAGTAGACAACCCAAAATGCCCAAACTTCGCATCCAGGTCCCACACCCTCTATCCAAGGGCAATGCCCTATGGATGAATTGGTTGAGGATATATGCCTACGCTTTCCGCCTCTCCTGCTACTTCCATATCTAGTTCGAAAGCTCAGACAAACATCCCTTACACTGATTCTAGTAGCCCCCACATGGGCTCGTCAACCTTGGTACACCACCCTGTTAGAACTGTCAGTGTTTCCACATCAAAAACTACATCTCACTTCCAGTCTCCTCACTCAGAGCCATGGAGAAATCAGACATCCAAATCCCAAGGAGCTCAACCTAGCGATTTGGCTCCTGAAGTCATAGTTTGGTTATTTAAATCTACCATCACAATGTATGACTTTTTAAAAGAAGCAAGAAAGCCTACTACCAGGGCTTGTTATGCAGCAACATGGAAAATATTTATCTACTGTAATAACAAGATCAATTCTCTAGACGCTTCTATACAGAACATTGTCTGTTACCTGTTGCATTTACAGCAAACCGGGTTAGCTTGTACATCTATTCGTTTATACCTTGCAGCAATGGCTGCCTATTTGCAAAACAGACCACATTTATCTTTTTTCAAAATTCCAGTAATCAAAGCTTTTTTGGAAGGTTTGAATAGAGTAATACCACTGAGTTCCACCTGCACCAGTGTGGAATCTTAATATTGTTCTTACAAGACTTATGGGTCCACCCTTTGAACCCTTACATAAATATCCTCTACAGTTCCTCTCATGGAAAGTTGCTTTCCTTATTGCTATCACTTCATTGAGGAGAGTTGGTGAGCTACAGGCTTTAACCCTGGAAAAACCTTTCTTTCAACTCAATAAGGATAGAGTTGTTCCTCGAAACAAATCCAAAATTCCTTCCCAAAGTGGTTTCTGCTTTTCATATTAACCAATCAGTTGTTACCTGTGTTTTTTCCTCTACCTGATTCATTGGCAGAAAGAGCTCTCCACACGCTAGACGTTAGAAGGGCTTTACTATATTACATGGAAAGAACCAAAGATTTTTGCGAAACCAAACTGCGATTTGTTGCATTTGCGCCCCCTCACAAAGGCAACCCCATCTCTAAATCAGGCATTTCAAGATGTATTGTTAAATGCATTCAAATGTGCTATGCTAAAGCCAAAAGAACTTTATCCATACCCCCTAGAGCGCATTCTACCCGCAAGATAGGGGCTACTATGGCCTTTATTCCTCTAGCTGACATATGTAAAGCAGCTACATGGTCTACACCACACACATTTATTAAACACTACTGTGTAGATGTGTTTCAAACAACTACAACAACTATAGTTTAGCCACTGCTTTGGGAGCACACTGCTGTATAGTCTATGCAAAGCATGTGATCTACAGCTCACGTGCCTCGAACAGATAATGTTACCCAGTAAGCGTCTGTTCTTGGCATGTAGAGCTGTAGATTCACATGCTCCCACCCGCCTCCCCGGTCTCCTGTAGTTGTTGCAGTTTCTAAGTTTACATACATACGCATGAACATCACAGCGTCAATCAGCGTCACTCGGACGCTATTTAGTAGCAGGCTGGAGCGTGCGCGCAGCGGGCGTACCACAGGCGCGCCGAAGGCAAGCCCGTCTGCGCTCCGACCGCGCTCAGCGCCAGCCGTACAGCCGATTTAGGCACTACCCAGCAGGGAAGACTTTGTTACACGCATGATGAACTTATGACTATTGGTAAGCGACCCATTTTAAGGATGGAAGCTACTATTGAGAGCCGTAATGTTAAGATACCTCCGAAGGATAGGTTAACCTGTGGTTTGCTGAATGCTAGATCCCTCCCTAAACATGCTGAAGAAATTAACTTATTGCTTGATACTGGGGAGTTTGATGTATTGTTTATTACAGAAACTTGGACCACAGGGGACTCTGTTTCTGATCTCGATAAGGCATGTCCAGATGGTTTCAAAGGGTTCCAGAAGCCCTGAGTTGGAAAAAAGGGGGCGGGGGGGGGGGGCTTAGGCATTCTCCATAAAGACAGTTGGGACTTTACTATTTTCCCCATAGATGACGTTGAGGGGATAGAAATGTTAGGGTTTCAGTTAAAGGCTCAAAAGGAAAACATGGCCACAGGGATTGTCTGTTATAGGCCACCCACTACCGCAAGTTCTTCTCTTCCCTCTCTCTTAGATAATATCTCCAACTTGGGGATCACGCATAATAATTTTTTTCTGTTGGGAGATTTTAATTTCTGGGCAGAAGGAGGCCTGTCTGCGGCGTACAAGGAGCTGCTCAGCACCTGCAAAACAATTTGCCTTAAGCAGCAGGTCCATGCTCCCACACATATAGCTGGCCATACTTTGGACCTCATTTTCTCCCCCAGAAAATCTTACCTCTGTAGGGGAAATGACCCCTCTTTGCTGGACTGATCATTCACTGATTAACTTTTATCTGCCGGTGGATAAGAGCTGCTCCCTTGAAAAGTTAGCAGTACATTCAGTAGAAAGCAGAGCATTGCATAAGCTCTCTAAAGTTAAATCCAAACCTTTCATTAACAATACATATTTCTCTCCAACAGATTCTGCTGAAGTGAATTATTATAGATTTGAAAGGGAAATTTTTAAAAACCTTAGATGAAACTATACCTCTGACTACCTTAAAAAGCGGAAAAAGGTGTCGGCCCCTTGGTACGACCTTATGTTGAAAAATGCCAAACTAAAATGTAGGCAACTGGAGAGGAAATGGAGGCGCCACTATCTTGAGGTAGATAAGATCAATCTAAAAAATGCGCTAAGTGAATACAAAAACAAGTTAAGGAAAGTGAGAGCTAATTACTATTATGAGCTGATCACTGCAGCCCCTAACAAAGTAAGAAAAACATTTGACATTCTTAAAGAATTTACCCACCCATCTCGCTTTAAGCGAGAGATTATACCATCGCAGATATTATGTGACAATCTGTCGGAATATTTTGACAGTAAGATTAAAACAATTTTGGATGGGATTGACAAATCTATCGCAGTTAAACACACTATCGTACACTCTTACTGCTCCGCTCAATCTGGACTGCCTCCCCCTTCAAACCTCTCCCCTGTGACATTGACTAGGTTGGATCCTATCTCTGGCGAGGTTTTTAAAACTTTGCACAGGGCCATGAAATCAGGGTCACC